>UELW01000100.1:0-380000 GCA_900490495.1 Danionella dracula
CTTGTTCTAAATGCTCTTAATGTAGTTTTTAAAGTATAAACTGTTAAAGGGTAAAAAGTCATATTTCTGAAACAAAATGTTGTTTTTGACAATATCACTCTGACATTGGTAACACCACACATCCCCATCCGCTCACCCTTGACAGTGATTTAGGCTCTTGAATTCACCTGCAGCATTATTTGGGAGTCTAAAAATAAGCCCACGCAAGCCTGAGGAGGGCATGCAAACTTTGCTCAAGAAGGCCACTGGCTGTATATATAAATTTTCCATCTTGGAGGCACGGATATTAAAAACACAGCCAGGTTATTTGACTTTTCAAAAATCAAATGTTTAAACTTTAAATCACAATGGGTTATAATTTTTCTACAATATTAGAAATGTGTTTGTATGAAATTTTATTCAATGGGTAATTTTACTTACTTAAATCTATCCATTAAACATAAGAAGTCAACAGTACGTCAACCTAGTTTCGAAAAAAATACATAAAATGGATAAAAACATAACATGAATGTCTTTTTAATGTCATATGAGTACTTAAGTTAAAGAACTGTTTCTGTTAAAGAAAAGAGGACATATACACTGTTTTCAAAGGGAAGTCAAATAGTAACAACTACAAATAGCAAAACTTGAGGTAGCCATAAAGGCGATAGTTGCACATTTAGACTGCTACTTTTGCTCCTTTACAAGTAATATGGGAAATTATACTTCACATGAAGTATGTCGCATGTTAAAAACGACGAAAGAGAAGCAAAAGCTCAAGAACTGCATTTCTGATCGACACGCTCCACATACCGCACAGACATGAAGTAGAAACAGGCGTTGGTCAAAAATAGAGAACCAACGTAGAACAGTAGAACAGGACTGGTTTAACGTTCCTTAATGACACAGCTGTTACACGCTCTCATACAAGAAATATAATGTTTAGGGAACAAAATTCTAGCCAGTGTCCACTACTGTATAGAACTTCCCTATCTTGAACTATCAAGCCGAAAACTTCTAGTTGAACTTCATGAGCTGAAGGCAGCATTAGTATTCATAGCGCAATGTAAATGTGTTCCCGCAGGTGTTCATGAAGATGTATAATGAGCATCAAGACAAATAATATTCATGAAAGTCTCTGGCTGTTATTAGACACTAAAGGAAAGCAAACAAACCTCTCGGAAGAGAGGACAATGACTGCTGAAGGATTGTAGAAGGTGTGTGTCAGGGGGCTTGCTAGAGTCGACAACGCTGTCTCTTGTGGTCTGCCTCAGATCTCAGAGATGTTTCACATCATACATTAGAAGCATTAAAGGGCCTTCTCCACCTGTCTTCCTCAACCTGACTTGCAAAACAGGTCTCGAGTTAAGAGGCTTCTTTACATCCGAATTTGCACACAGTCTCTGGTGACTCTAGCCTTGTCCTTTAATCTCAATCCTAGGAAGCATCCTGGATCATTTTTAATTCATGAATTTCAAAGGCCTCTAAATTAGCCACATGATCAAAACTTTGCTGTAAAAAGAAATGTCACACACAATCTACCGTGTGCCCTCATTTATATCACCAACAAGAATTGCAGTTTGGTTATGTTGTATACATGCTTGGCTGTTTTTGTTGTGAGAAGAATGCGATCAAGGAAAGGCAAGGACAACAGGACAGTTCATACCCATTGGGAATTTAAAGTGCTTTAAAGAAGAAAAAGCAGAAAGAAAGACAAATTAATCAAAGTTTAGAAGCCAAATGTAGAGGTAAATAAATTGAAAGGTTTAAAATCATATAAATGCTTATTTTTTATTTACAATTAAAACTGTGTTGATGATCTTCTATCATCTGAATCTTGAATGACACTTTTCTCTGTTTAAAATCATTTGACAGCCATTATAGAGATCAGAGAACTGCTGCTTTATGCTCAGACTTTCTATTTCTGCTCATGAGGTAAAGCTGTCTGTGAACAACAGAAAGTAGACCATTGCAGCAGACCAGGGACTTGTACCATGAAGCTGGATTAACTGGTTAGCCAGCTAAGTTCAGGATTGGTTTGCACCAATCCTAGATTTTGGGTACTATGAAAGGTTCTAGGATTTAATCGATCTTTGTTTGCTCCAGAGCAGGCTATGTTGAGGATTAGAGATATCAAGCTTACAGTCGTACAATCAGAGATTATACAAATGACGTAACACTAGTGTCTGTAACAATAACTCCACATTTCTTTCCAATCCTTCACATATTTGTGCGAAAATTGTTAAACACACTTAATTAGAGACAGGTTTTTAAGGACAGACAAATTCCCTAAGAATTTCCTGTCACGTATTTGCATGAAAGATATTGATTATCTGATGAAGCAATATCTTACATGTGCGAGCTTCTTCGAACATACAAAATGTGACAGGTAGAAGTCACGCCCTCACTGTACGCAGATGGTGTGTTATACAGCTAACCTGATCCAGACCCTAATTTTTATTTTGCTAAGATGTTTTGTGATGGATCGCATCTTTCAAAAAAAGAAAACAATTATATAGGCCTTTTAATTTTAAAGATAAGTTTGTAGAGAAATACACATTTAATATTTTAATACAACCTTAAACACATTAAAGTGACATAAAAAATTTAAATGTATCGGAATTAACCCGGCAAAAAATATGTTTTGTTATCAAATGCATACACACAATTTTACATTAAACAGATTTTTTCAGAATTCTTTGACATTGTTTTCACCAAATCAGCAATTTTTTGCCAACAATCTCATCTGGCTTTGGCAACAGCCACAGTATTACTACGACACAAATACTTACTGTATTTTCTAATTTAATCTCTTTCTCATTCTCCTCAGAGAAAAAATTATTTGATTCTATCCAAGTTCATCGTGCGCATGATCTAATAATAGTTTCATGATTAAAGCCTGATGAAAGTTGATAGGCTGCTTCATTTGTACCGATTAAGCCTGATCGATACGGTTAGATTTTGTCAAGTCAAATCCTATCCGCTAATACTGAGTTTGTTAAGCCACGTTCATGGTACATGGTGCAGTCTCCAGATGATAAAAACAAGGACAAGCTTTTATAAACCTTGATTAAACGTCACTTGTTTACTCCTATATGACTATTACCTATATTGTTCTAAATGGAATAAGTTGCAATTGTTCTTGTATTTTTTTTACTAAAGAAATAAAAACAGTAAAAAACTATTATTGTTTGTTTGTTTTTTTTTTATTTAAAAAAAATTGCAATACATTAAATTGTATAAATAACAGCAATTTCAGTTGAATAACAGTAGTCGATTACAAAAACTACAGCATATTTAGTCTGAAGCAATTGAATTCTTTGAAATCTTTTAAGAAAAATCTTACCAAAACATATAATATTTAGTCTAGAAACATGTTATAAGAAATTCATCTAATCCTTTTTACAACAAATGCATATAATATAACATTTGGCTCAATTTCAGTAATAACAGTGTGCGGAAAGACAGCAGGGTTCAATTAAATCCTCAGTTTGTCAGTTTTTTGTTTCAGATTATGGGTTCCAAAAGAGATACAAAAATCTCTAATAATGTGGCCCCAAACAGCAAATGTTCAATAAACACTGTAAATAATGTTTTAATGAGAACATAAGCACACACATAGGGTTCTGTGAGGGTAAGCTCAAAATAAAATTCAACAGAAATCGTGTGGACGATAAAGCAAAGTTTTATTTTGCTTTCTTTTTTTGCTTTTTTGAAAAATGAGGTGACCCTTCAGAGTGGTTTGATAGATATGAGGGTAATATCGGTCAGCAGGTGTGATGGTGTTTTCCCTGCCATGTAGGACTCCCAGGACACATGTAAAATGCAACACAAAGCTTGACTGACCAAACGAAACAATATCTGCCCCCAGAGAGGCCACAGCCAGTGTCGTACTGGCTCATTCTTCTGATGTCTGTGACAAGTCACCTAGAGAAGAGGACTGTCAAACACTTGTTATCCACTACACACAAAATGCAGTGGAAAATCTCAATCAGAGTTAAATAAACTCTCAAAATTTGCTTTTCTAAGCTGGCTGTTCAGAACAGAAGTTTGCTTAAGAATTGAATATGGCTTTTTAAAATGTTGTAATTATTTAGAATTTTTTGTATTTATTAAATATTCAATTCATTCAATTTAATCTGCTATCCAATACATCTTAATGTAAAGGGCCCTGGGTTTATTTTGGAGTTCCAATAGATTGGTTCCCAAAAGCTTGAATTCAAGGCCAAAGTGGGGCACATTTTCAGCCCTGGCCTAAAGTCAAGCCTAAAGACCTTAAGCTGAAATAAATGCATGTATTTAGAGAGAAGCAGCAGATTTTCCCTGTTTCGTTCTTTCAGTACATACGTGTTAATTACAGTCATAGAATTAGTTCAGCATTTTCTGAATATAATACAAAAAAGCTTGAAAATCCCTCCTCCCCAATATATAGTTAGGGTAAAATTCGTCCAGTTCTATTTTGACACAGTCAAGTTTTTCTTGATCAGTTCTGGCTTGCTTTAATTTATAGGACTTAATCAATCCTCTTTAGCTACGTTTGATGATTAGATTATTAATTTCTCACAACCACCAAAATCCTTTTGGCTGTTCTATTCTGGCTAGTTCTATGTCACCTGGCAGAATTATCTAAAATAGTTAAATGCCAAAGTGTACAGTTTGCATGACATACACTCAACCTTGAAAAGCATACACAGGACTTTTCAAAGTGGAAAAGAACTCTGCCTACACAGAGGAAACTTGGTTTGTGCCAACTTCTGAGAATCGTTAATGAGGCTGTCTGTATAGTGACTTATTTGCTGTAGAATGTGTTGATTTGGACTGCTAATATATACATTTTGAAATGTCTTGCCAAATACATCCTATGTCAGGATAATGAGCCAGCACACCTGTAAAAAGTTAACCATGGGTAGCAGGGGCTGAGGGAAGAGTACAGTAAAGTGGAAACCCCCATCAAATCAATACATTCTTTGGGAGATCCTCTAAGAACATGCATCCATAGATAAAATTAAATGCCAACAATACCGACAGACGGTAAATGCTACGAAGAGTCAATAAACTCAATAAAAATCAATAAACTGTGTGCACTCTCCTCCCCAAATAAAGGCAACTTGTAGAGCGAGAAATCCTAAGCAAGCTGGCAAATATCCTCCCTCCCTGTGTTTCCTCAACAGAAACCTTTCCACAAGTCTGAGGCCTGCTGACTCTAAACGCCAGCCTCCTCTGACATCCATCGGCCCCTCGCTGGGATCAGGATACTACTGTAGAGACCTCACTGTGCTCCATTACCTCACACATTTCTCTCCAGTGGAGACCAGCAGACTGGAAGGACTCGTGAAACTCATAGAGTGTGTATGAGAGAGAGAATGAATGTGAAAGCTGCGTGAGAGGCAATCATCTCCAAATTGTCCCAATACCGTTTCTATTGTCCACACAGACCAGAGTAGTATAGTTATTGAATGGTTCTTGTCTGATTCACTCTTGCCAAAACAAGAATTTTTGCTTTGCACATTGTTTGCACATTGCTCACACTTTTTTGTATATTTTAAAGCAAGAATGTACTATAAAATGTATTGAAACCTTATTGACGAGAAAATCTTCAATTACACAATAAACTGTTTTTTTAATCACAGAAGCAATACAAGTATTTTGTCACTTTCTTTCAAATTCATAACTTCCTGTAGATATATCAGTTTACTACCAAAAGCATGAGGAACAGAAAATGTTGTCACATTTTAACACATTTTAAGTGAAGGAGTTTTTAAAAAGTTTACTTTGTCCTAAAATGAAGCTGTGAGATTGACCATTTTGTATTACGTCAGTTGTATTATTTTCTTTCTTTTTTTTTTTCTTTTTTTTTTGCATAATGATTGCCCCATGCCAATATAATTAGAGCACCTGTGCATTCTCAAAAAAAGTTTGACTGGAGTTGGGGAAGCACACGATAAAAAAGGGGAATGGATTATTTCCTTTAAAATGTTAGATGTTTAAAGGACTATTTATTTTAACAAAGAAAAAGAAAATAAACAACTCAAATTCGAGATCAGAAGTGTACTTGCTGAAGAAATCATGTGCACACTTTCAGAAAAGTGCCCTCTCCTATGTCCATTGTGATGACTTAAAGTTTAGCCAATACAGGGGGAAAACAAAATTCTAAATAGATGAGGTGAGAGGTTTTGCTCCCACGTTGCATTAAACATAATTCCATACACAGATGTTATTTTCGGATTTCAAGTGTAAAATATACTAGAAACAGATGAGCATATTAACTACTTTACGCTTTGGTCTGCACATTATTTCCAAAGCACCTTGGACTTCTGACAGTTACAGTTCTATTACTTTATATATTACTACCTCCATTCATAGTACACTTTATTCTATTTATTTTTTACTTTAGCAATTTACTTATATAACCTTTGTTTACTGTTGAACGTCATTGTGTCATTTAATGTAAATTGTCATTTAATGTACGAACACTGAAGAGTACCCCTGTACCACAGCAAATTCCATGTGTGTGTGCACATGCACACTTGGTAATAAACGTCTTTCTGGTTCTTATAATTGAGAGCAGAATGTATGTTGAATTACAATGATTAGGTTAATAAAAAATCAGTAAAGCTTTTAGAAGACAAATCAAGACAGGTTTTATAGAACACGCCATCATTAGCCAAACCAACTGTCATGGCTGACTTGTGTCTCTCTCAGAGAGAATCATTCTGTCCTTCTGGCTCTGGTCAAATTTAACATACAAGCACTGGGAAACAGATTCGTTCAAGTGTACTTAGGTGGGAGATATCGATTAACAACTATTTACATCAGGGGCCAAAAAGGTTAGGTTGTAAATACCGGGAGGATGTAAGGATCATGAGTTCTTGACTAACTGAAGTTAAAAACATTACTGAAATAACAATAATCTACTAGTTATTTTCAATCACAACAGAAGCAGTAAGTAACGGCATGAATGCAATAATGTGCTAAAGATGAGTGTTCACTGGTAATCTACTAGCAAGAGATGTGAAGATTGGTGACTAAACACCAGTTTTGTGTTTCCAAATTGGAGTGAGTATCAGAGCTATTGGTTGTGGGAAATTTGATCAAAGAGGTGGCAATGCAGTCAGTTTTTTCTGGTTGTTTTCACTGAGGAGAACGTATTGCTACATTTAGACAGCAGCCCGAAACCACCCAAATGTTTGCCCATTATTATTTTATTCTTTATCTGACCCAGAACAATTTTATATGTGGTCCTGAATCCGATATGTGTCTATTTTTTCCCAATGTTACCTCAGTCTAAACAGCCAGATCGCATTTATTCAACTTTTACATCATTGTATGGTGAGTTATGGTGACGTGGGCAGGACATTTTTTTAACAGTTATGGCTGAGAATGGAGCTGAAAGTAGTCAACGAAAGTAAAGTGAAGTAGCAAAACTAATACATTTTTCTTTTTAGTCTTCTTTACATGCTTTGGGTGAAATGATTGCAGCTTGATCAAAAATGAACTAAAAAAAAGCCTGACAATCACCTCAAATAGTACTTTCATATTTACTTTCATTTTGATCAAGCCATTTTCTGCACATGTGCGTCTCACAGCCAGCTGGATTTCATTCAAACAGAGGATGGAAACAATTTGCATATTCCTTGTAATGTGAAAGTACACACAATTTTAATTTTATTTTATTAAAGGCCTGCAATCTGAAAGTAGCCATTGACAATCCCTGCAATCCCTGACACAAACGCTATTAAAATTCTCATGAGGTCATGTTTAGCAATAATCAAAATATTTCTAAATATATATATATATATATATATACATATATATATATATATATATATATATATATATATATATATATATATATATATATATATATATATATATATATATATATATATATATATATATATATATATATATAACTAATATTATGGACTTCTATTAACTACCTATACCAAACACTAAAAACAAACTTGAAATTGTATACCATGTTGAGATGTAAATTGTTCCTTATCTATCAATTCAACTAATTCTAATTATTTAGCATAATCATTGAACTCTACCAGGAAGCATGCTAAATGCACTGCACATGCTCATTTCACTATTCCTCTAACCTGCTATTCTGCTCACCTCTGGTTAAAAACTCTTTTGAAGGGGTTCTTTTGAGGTTTGTCCTTAGAGTTTCTACATGTTAAACATTGTGCCATTACAGTTAAACTTGGCATTTTATTTTTGTTTTGTTTTCCTCATTTTATTTCACTTGCATTTGTGTTGTTCTCCAATTTGGATACATTAGATGTGCAGAGCATAATACTTCAACCCTAAACCAGTTTTATTAAGTGGGAGCCCTCACTTCCCTTTTACTCCCATTAAAAGAATACACTTTAAATAAGCATGGACAGCAGTGTGGAGAAAGCATGAGAGCAAGAGTCATAGTTGAATGAATTTTCTTTGAAAGTGTTGTGTGCAGTCACGCACATCATTTCATTAAATAAGACAATGCAAGCTCATGAATAATAACACAGGCATTTCTGTAGTGATGCATCGGAGATGGAAAAATTCGATTTTAATCAAGCAAGTTTTTAACTAACAGACATTACAATATGCTTAAATTATGTTCAACATACATCTTTCAGAAACAATGCAATATTGTTACATCAAAATATATAAAGGGGTATTTAATTTTAGCAAGTACTACTTTAAATACTTAAACATACTAACACCCATTGAAGCATTAAATTAAGAGGACTAAATAAATCAACTCATGCTTGTTATTACTTGTATACATTACATATTAACCCTCTGATGCATAGTGGTCACTTAAGTGGATGGCTGTTTAAATGTTTTTTTTTCTCTTTAATGCAAAAGTTTCTATGATGCATCATCAGTATATAGAGTGCTCTAACTTATTGGTAGTCAGTTGTTATCTCTGAATCCAAAATGGCTGCACCCATTTTACATTTTGAATCCAATTTTAAAAATGTGAAGAAATATATATTTCTAAATGACATCCAAAAAAATGTTTGTTATGTATTACCATAAACCACAAATTCTTTACAATAAGCTTTTTATGTTGAGTGCTAAGGCACACTAGATTCAGTTCATTAGACTAGAACATGTCTGCCACTTCCTGATAATATTTTCAAACTTTACGGGAAACATTTTGCTTTATACCCTGAGAACACTAAAAACCACTTCAAAAAGGTATTAAACCAAGGCTTTCATCATTCATGCATCAAAAGGTTAAGTCTGAAGACTTTTTTGTACTAATAGAACCGATTTCTCTGTTACTTTTTATAGCTGAAATCTTTGAGATCTTCTTAAGAAAGTTTTAATCAGCCATATCTAAAATTCCATTAGTTTAAATTTAACTGTCACATTCTGTTTTTAACTTTTTGACTTTACAATGGTAAAGCTCTCATTAATGCGCAATAATCTGCTTGATGTTGAATCTTTTGACTACTTGTTACTGAGTGGAATCAGTTTTGTTACCTGGATTTCAGTTTTAATCCCCTCATTAAAATGGTTTATATTTAAATTTTGAATGTAATTATTTTGCAGATGTCCATTAACAGACAGTAAGCATGCTTTGTAGATTTAATGTGAATGCAGGTCAATCTCACACAAATAACCCATAATTGTACGACTAGCCCAAACCAACACCTTTTAAACACTCAGATTCATCATCCTGGAATAGACACACATGCAAACTCTCTCCTGAGCTTTGGCAAAATATCTACAAGATGTGAAAAGAGGCCAGCAGTCGCTGTTTCCTTGTCAGATTGTATGAGAGTGTGACACAGAAAACAATGAATCGGTGACAGCTGTTTCTGTGCTCTCTGTGACATCGCTGTTTACTGAGTGGAAGTGCTGTCACCTTTAATTGAGCTAATGATATTGTTGTAAAGAGAAATCAGCTTAAAAATAACATTTGCCTATTGCCTCCCTTAAGTTCTATTGTTCACACATGCCAAGTTGTTTATAACCACTAACAGATTTAAGTGAAGTTTTAACTTTATCAATTAACGAAGCACATACGGGACTGACAGGTCTAAAATTGTTTGCTTCTCTCTGAGAAATCCAATCAACCTGCAGATTACTACTTCGGAAGGCTTGTTTGTGCGAACAGAGCATGTTATGTTGTTATTGATCCAGCTTGTTTATTAGCGGTTTAAGTTTTAACCTAGTTGATGAAGTTAATGGCCAATGAGTTAATTTTTGATTACATCTGAATTGTGTCTCGTTTCATGTGTTTCTTAAAAATAATGCAGCACTGACAAGCTGTTAAGTAGATCCTGATTGCTGGAAATTCATTAAGCTATTATATTTGCAGTTTGGCATTACTTTAGCATCACACAAATATTATATTCACCAAGGAACATGACTGAATTACTCTGAATAGTAAATATAGGAAAGGAAAATTATGGTTAGAAGGATGAGTTTGATTAAAGGATCAATGTTATCTTTAGACTTCGTTTTATTCCTGAAAAATATTCCAATCCACTTCTTTTAGACATTTTTGTTAATCCAGACAGTCTTCCATGCATTCTAACTGTCTTCTACAAAAAAAAACACTTCTAAAGTTTTGTATATCTACCATGGGATAGATTAGCTTGATGGGCTCTTTCTCTAAACCGTACTGTATGCTCAAGTCGTTCGCGAAACACATTTTTAAGTACGTACCCAGAGGCTGGCAAATCTGTTGCGAGAGAACTGCTTCAAACAGTTTGGAGGTATGTCAAGGATTTGTCTCTGGATGTTTCAGGATACTCAAACATACACAAGTTATTTATTATTATTCTGTCAGCATTCGTCTGTGGGGCTTGACGGCTGAACTTAGTTGATAAAGTAATATTAATGAGGGGCAAATAATGGACCAAAATGTATGCTGTTCTTAAATTTAAGTTATTTTGTGACAAAATTAACTTTTAGAATGAAAAAATGAAAAAGAAAGACATGTTATGATGTGTTTCCAATGTATAAATGACAGTTGCTGATGAATTCTTCTTCTTCTTCTTCCTTTCTTCTTCTCCTTCTTCCTTCTCCTCCTTCTTCTTCTTCTTTCTTCTTTCTTTCGGCTGTTCCCAGTTTAGGGTCGCCACAGGAAATCATCTGTTTTCCACCTAACTCTGGCCTCAGTATCCTCTACTCCTTGCACCAATTACCTTCATGTCCTCCTTCAGCACACCCATATACTTGTCTTTGGCCTTCCTCTTGCCCTCTTGCCTGGCAGCTCCATCTCCAACTCCTTCTACCAATATAACTACTATCCCTCTCTGCACATGTCCAAACACCATCTCAATCTGGCTTCTCTGACTTTGTCTCCAAAACAACCAACCTGAGCTGTTCCTCTGATGTGCTCGTTCCTAATCTTGTCCATCCTTGTCACTCCTAAACTGAACCTCAACATCCTCATCTCTGCTACTTCCATCTCTTCCTCGGTCTCTCTTTCCTCACTGCTACAGTCTCTAACCCATACATCATAGCTGGTCTCACTACTGTTCTGTACACCTTTCCTTTGATTCTTGCTGACACTCTTCTGTCACACACTCTTCTGATGAATTCACACACAACTATTTAAATGTATCCTTTTATAATTCATTCAACTCTGCACTTTAAAAACTAAAAACTTCCAAACATGTCGTTTAATAAAACAAATGCTGAATTTGTCCTCAACAGGATATCCACACACTACTTCATTTAAATGAACAACTAATCATTTTGATGTGTTTTTAATATATTACGTGCATAAAAACTATTCATTCATGTGAGGGGAATTTCATTATTTATTAATCTATTTGTTTGGTAGACAAAGTGAAGACATTTTTCAGCATAGCAAATGTGACAATTTTCAAGATGGTAATGTTCTGATAACATTTTCTACATGTGCATTTATACATTTAGCAGACAATTTTCTGCCTTTATTCTCACCTATAATATAGTATATATTACATACATATAGATATATATGTATAACGACAAATAACAAGACAGTTAAATCATCCATTTATACACTATACACAACAAAGAAGACAACTGGGTTTATTATGTATGCTGCATTAGAAGATGTTGTGTGTTTTGTTATACTGGAAGTATTCATTAACATTTTGCCTTTGTTTGTCAGGAGGAAAAGTCACTGCGGTATAAGCTCTTGTTAATAATGTGGATCAAGAATTGCAAAGCAAGATTCAATCATTCCACCCCCAGCGCTGACCTTTGGCTTTTGGGATCTGCATATGTTGCTCATCAGCTTGGTGAATTAATGCATAATTAGTTTTGGATACAGGATATGTGACTGCAATTCAATCCAGTGTCGGTCATAGAGCAAGTCTCTTCTGAAAGGAGAATGAGTTTGAGGGTCAGCGTGGAATGACGGAGGGAGGGTTCGAGTCCACCGCTCTCATTACTCATCACACTGAATTGATGTGCTGCCCTGGTGTTGTGTATTTTACCCTGAGCAGAACTGCCTTGGCAGAAGGGTAGGCAATGTGATTTATGACTGCATACTTGGGACTGTGTACTCTGAATATGAAACGAAACATGTGTGCAGCAACATATCAAACTAAATTACTTTCGTTTCTAATTCTATTGTTAACTTAGAGGTTATAATTTATATGAGGTTAATGTCAATATTTAATATTTAACACTGGTCATTTTAGCTGAGAAAAACTTTAACTGATTAGCATGCACAACATTCGTGTTTTTGCCACAGGCAGGAAATAAATTATTGTTGTTGTTAGTTCCCAATGTAATCAATCCCTTTACAAACATTTTCAGATGTGAAGAATGCAGAGTATGTTTTGTTATGGTTCTTTCCATGTAATGAATCAGTTCATCTTCAAGCGCCCGTAACCCATACTAATTAGAGGTCTAGTGATGTCTTTACAAAGCACATTGGCTGAAACATGGGTTATTCCAAGATAAGAGGTTTGGGGGCGCAAAGAAACCACAACACTAAACATGTTGTAGTTGTTAGTTGCCTGAGTTAATTAGGACACTGAGAACATGGATCATGGCCCCCTGAGTTTCCAGGTAATATATTAAATACAAAGCCCAAGAGAATTTCCAGGTTAAAAGCTTGCTATCGGTGCAATTAAGGATAAAAATGTTGGTGAAAAAATATTTAATTGTTTTTTTATGGTCATTGTGCAACAACAACAAAAAGTATTTTTTATTTCATTGACATAATTTTTTTTACCAACTGGTATCCACAGAAATGACAAAGAAAAAAAGTATAGTTATTATACTTAAATTCTGTGAGAGTTGAAAAGAGGAAATGTCACATTCTTAAAATAATAATTCAGGTCTGAAGGTGATCAGAGTGTGATAAAATCAATTTACACTGTTGTACTCACTTTCAAATAACTACATCTCTATTTGATTTCACCATCACTTGGCTCTTTAAAGTGTGTTCCTCATCATGGACTATAACATGCTGGAGATCTTGACCCCACTATCAATGGCACATGGACATTCACGAGACTTAAATCGAAATAAAACACCTTTGTTAATTTATAGCTCCACCAGTAATAATCTGTCTTTGCGGACCTGTGTTTGTTGGAATGAAATGCTATTCATTTCTTGAAGCAGTTATGGGACAACCTAAACTTGTTTAACATAAGCAGAATATCTCACTTTAAGAGGTGTGGGGTTCTTGATCTGCCCAAAAATGGATGTAAAACTGTCAATTTGTTTATTCGCAACAGTACAAAGTTCTGAGGGCCATATATTCTTCATTTATACTCACTCATAAGTATAGGCAATTTAGAGCCATGAATCAATCTGATAGTCTTGCTTTTATGAGAAAACACCCATAAGCAGAGACAAACATGTAACTCAAATGTACTTAAAATGATCGCTACCACAGTTCCAGCTTAAAACGTCTTCTTCTTAAGTGCTTGTAAATGTAGCCAAAAAATCCATCATGACAAAGATCTGTAAAATGCAAATTCAATGAAACATCTAAAACACTAAATGTAAGCTTTCCATATTACTCATTTTTTTATTTATTTTAAGAATGATATGTGTGTGCTCATGTACACTGGATTACAATTAAACTTTTTGCACTTTATACAGCTGAACATATATTAACAGTTAACAGTTTCTTAAATCAACAATTACAGTACTACAAAAATGTTAATCTATCCACATTATTGTAATTTTTTTTTACCTATTCACATTCAATATTACCTTTTAACACTTATTTTTCTTATAAAGCCACTGAGACCTCTTCTATGAAACTTTCTTGATTTCCTGTCAATTTGAAATGTGTTTGTCTAAAATACCTGCCATCAACTTAAATATAAATGGCATGGGTTTTTAGGCGTGAATGTAAGGCCCTGAACTTTTTTAAACAAAACGTAATTTACTTTTTAGATGAATAAACTCACATCAACTTTTTAGCAACTTTTTAGTTAAGTGTTTATACTCACCACTCTATAAAAGCTTTAAAATGTTGATAATAACCATTTTTTTTACCTTATAAAGGTTTAATTTCAACCTAAATTTATTCAGTACACTAAAAAAACAGGCTAAGTCTAAACTCAAAAGCAATAGAAGAAAATGGTTGAGTCTACTCAGGTATTTCATAAATGTGTATAAAAAAGATACAGCATAGAATTTTTGCAGAAGTAATTAATAGTTATTAGTTGAGAATTTTGGAGTGTTCGACATTGCATTTAAAATTGCTTTAAGCTTGCTTATGGAAAAAACCCCTCAAAAGTACCACATGTAGCAAGAAAATAGCTTTTCCGTCTACTCTCTTCCTGAAGACACGATGAGAAGAGCGAGAGATTGCTTCTGTGGATGCAATGGGGGCGTGTTAATGTCTTGATTGTCCTCTGGTCTCCCAGACCCATTCTGACCTGCTTCAGAGCAATCACATACCACCTTGGGTCACCAGCATGGGTCAACGTTTCAATAACATTATTTCAGCAGTATTATGCTGCTGGCCACTTCAATTGATAAACATTACGGAGGTTAATAGGATATAGTGTCGAGGGCAAGAAGAGCCTGGGCCAAGGTGCATTATTCTCCCATAAATCTGCCAGCCACACCAGCACAGCGGCCGTGAATTCTCTGTCCTTAGCCAGGATAATAAGGCCCATAAATTGCTAGTCGTTCACTCCCAATCCCAACTATTATCCGCTGCCAGATCTTTAATGTGAGACTCTTTTTATGGCTTTATTTCCTAATAGATGAATTACTCAAGGAGATCAATGCATTTGATGTTCAGACATAATTAAAGCGGCATAAGCTTTCATCCGAACTTTCCATTTCAAAGACCTGCTGATGGCTGTGATGATGTACAAACTGATGCTCTTGGTTGATATCTCAGATTATGAAAATATTCATTTATGCAACAGGAGAAATTTTTCATGGTGCAAACAACTTAACTGATTGGCTTAATAGTGAATCGTAGGTAATGTGTGTCTAGAAAATATGCGGCTGTTAATTCCTTCCCTGCTGCGCTGAATGAAAATCGAAAGAGAAGGCGTCGGATTTATATTACACTGTGTGTACATTGCAAGCAATTTGTTTGTACATGCAAAATGTAGATGTGAAGCCCAGCTTGACATAAGCAGAGCATGAAAGTATAGCTGATGATTAATGCACAGTTAGGAGCATCATGATTATGGTGATTTTGCTTTGCTAGAAATTCTTTTCTGTGGCGACTAATCAGTTATTGTTAGAACAATTATTTTCCAATATGGATGTTTTAATCAGACAACTTTGCATCTTCTAAGTCTGAATGATAATGTTCCTGCTGTGGATTAAAAACCTCACATCTATCCCTAGAAAGAAGAGGAAAAAATAATTATTCAATCTTATCGCTGAACTTTTTTTGATTGCGCCCTGTCCACACATTGCATATTTTTAAATTGTATTTCTTTTGATTTTGTTTGGCCAATCCTCCGCATACAAAATGTAGCATTGAACATTTCTAGAAGGATCAGTAGCAGCTAACAATCCACTACATGTAGTACCCTGCTTTACAAACTCTCGCCTAGTCCGCAGAAGAGAGTATTAGATAATTACATCTAAGTTACATTTACTTACGTTCATTTTTAGGGTACTAGTACTTTTTGAGTAATTTTATGAGAGTGCTATTTTACTTTTACTTAAGTAAAATTTTGTGCAAAATCTGTACTTTTACTTTGTTACATTTGTGTTACTACTAGTTACAATTCAATGTGCCTATCTAGCTTATCTCCCCCATTTATCTCTCATCCTGCAGCTGATGCTAATCACCCGTTTGTCGTCTGTGTTACATTTTTTCTAACAATTATTTCATTTGTTAGTTTTTGTTTCTTCTTGTTTGTTTTTTGTTTCTTTTTCAGGTGCTGTCTGGCGAGCTGTTTGTTGATGAATCTTAAGTTTG
This sequence comes from Danionella dracula, assembly GCA_900490495.1. Taxonomy (NCBI): domain Eukaryota; kingdom Metazoa; phylum Chordata; class Actinopteri; order Cypriniformes; family Danionidae; genus Danionella; species Danionella dracula. Next base: position 16,352 of record UELW01000100.1, read on the forward strand.
TAATTTTCTTTATGCTGGGGAGGTGATTAGCACCTGCCTCAGTCAGCGAGGCTCCCAGGGGCCTCACAGAGAGAACTTTTATTTACTCTACCTGATCCTCACTTTGCAAAGATTCTTTGAAAGCATCTGCTAAATAAGCGCTATATAAAACATTAATTGATTGATTTGATTGATTTAATTATTGATTGATTGATTGATTGATTGATTCATATTAGCTCTGTAGTTTGCTATAAAAAAGAATAAGTTAGCAAGCCATGTGAGCTACTTTCAATGGTGGCAGATCAACCCGTTACCTCATATTCAGTTTGCAAAAGAAATGCAGCTGTGTGATGCAGTGCATTGATTTGCGCGCGACAAGTGATGAAGATCAAGGGCAATAAAGTGACAAATGTTAACATTTGAATCATGTCGTGCTAATGTTACTATGGTTTAATACTAGGCTTTAGTTGTGATGTCAATATTTTAAATTGTCAATGCTCGTGATCTCTGAACATGTAGGTCCTGATGGATGTAAACTAAAAATCCCAAAGTTATTTTTAAATAATCTACAAGTTAGAATATTTATAGACATATGCTCGATGAATATATCATGGAAAAGTCCATCAACAATCTCACTATGTGAAATGGAGCATCAATTTAAAAATGATTTAAATACACAGATTTTAATATTTAACAATTTTAACTACCTTATTAACAACGTGTTTATAAACTAAAAATTAATTTACATTGACTAAAACTAGACTACCCCTTTTATTTTTTATGACTAAAACTGGAATATAAAATTTAGGATTATGTCAACTAAAACATAATTAAAACTATTACGTTTTTAAATTCCCAAACAATAAAACATCACAGACAATAAAGCTGAACTACTGCTCAATTCACGCAAAACTCTGAACTTCTCATACGGTTTACATCCAGGTTATCGGGGCCTTAAAAGTACCATAAGTTAAATCTGCATACTTTTTTTGAATTGTCAGCACCTGCTTCCCCCAGTTGATGTTTCATTTCGAAGAGTCCTGGAATCACCAAAGATGTAATATTTAGCAGCCTCATGCTCACCGAAGCTTACCCAGAATCCCAACTGTACCTCTTCACTACAAAGGAAAAAAGCATACAAGGCTTAATCAATCCCATACAAGAGAAATCTTTTGAATAAAGAAACCCTTAATTGTTATCTGACTGACCATAGCAAGAACTTTTCTAAGTTCTTCTTCTACATGTAATTTGTCTTTGTTTGTATGCGCGTGTGCAAGAAGCGAGACGAAGTGTGAGTGCGTGAGTGTGTCGATGTGTGAGAGTGTTTGTGCTGCGAGGGCTTGTCTTTACTCTGGAGGTTCGGGATCTGTCTGCTCTGATGAAGACTGATAAATGTGACATCACTCTGTCTAAAGATCATTAAATGTCAGGTCCTGCAGTGGCAGCAAAATGTGCTGGCAGATAGTCAATGGTGTGAAGTGGTGCATGTGTATGGGGGGTGGAGGGGTACTGAACACAAATGTTACACTGTTTGTCTTTTGAATCTTCATTTACATGTGTTTACAGAAATATAGTGTCATCTCCTCATCAGGCTCTCTTAGTGTTTCAAAGATAAAAACAGCAACTAAACACATTGGCCCAACAACCTAGTGGGCAGCTTCAGGGAGCAGACTATGTTGGCCGAAAGAGGCAAAACAAAATAACGAGTTAAAAACATTGAAAAACAAAATAACATTTCAGGAAACACTCCAGCAAATAAGAAAACAAATTCACAATTCAGAAAACACAACTACTAATTTGAAAGCAAAATGACAAATTCGAAATCGCCGCTGATTGAATGAGTCTTCTGTCAATTAAACTACTGAGAAAGTTACAAGGAAAGTTTGAAGCTCATAAATACAGCACATTACGACGGTGATGCAAAGATATTAAGTTCATGAGAGAAAAATTGTTAATTCCATTTCAGTACTTATATCCTTATTTTTTTGTGTAAACTACAGAAATAGTTTAAGCACTGTTTACTTGAGCGCTCGTCATGACTAACAGAAATGACATCCAATCAACGACAAATTTCAAATGATACAGTTAATTTCTATTTTGGTCCAAATGTTGTTGCGTTTTATGAAATGCTAATGAGTTTTTACATTTTTTGTTAAGTTTGTTGAATTGTTCTTTTTTCCAGAATTTGTTATTGTGTTTTATGAATAGTTAATTTATTTTTGAATTCGTTATTGTGTTTTCTGAATTGTTCATTTGTTTTCTTATTTGTTGGAATGTTTTCTGAAAATCTGACATTTCGATTTGCAATTGTGTTTTTTAGCTTCTAATATACATTTTTAACTATTGTGCTTTAATAATGTGAATTATTTTGCACAACTTGATGTAGAGTGAACGTAATGCGTTCTTTGCCAATTGGCTCTGATGGCATTTGTTCAGTTTTAGTCATTCAGATCCTTTTCTGAACTCATCAAGCACCGAAATCTTACAATGACAACTAATGGGCAATCTGTGCTGTTCAGCTAAAAGCATTCCAGAGACTTATATCTAACGCCAAATTTCATCCGTTGAGAATGTATCTTCATGCATTCCATGCACAATGGCTAAACAAAACCTGATTAAATAGCTTCACATACTTTTATTGCATGCTAAGTACACTATTAATATTCCAAAAATGAGGTGCTCAAGACTTTTTTAATGTCTGCTAAAGGCTGGAAAAATTGAATGCGGGCAACTGTTTATAGCGTTAGAAAGCGCCAAGGTCGAGTTAAGTAAATTGGATCTTAATTGTGGTGTTTAGTCAAGCATTGAATGCCAGCCCTTTGTCATGAATATCTTACATGGTCTTTCTGAATGCGAAGTGGTAGTGAATGAGAAGCCAACCAAGGGTATAAACAGTGATTCTGACCTTCATCTGATAAACCATATAATGACAAGAATTGGTTTTGGCTGCCTTAAATCTCCTTGTCGATGTGTAGCCGTTCCATACTCCTCTGAGACAGATCAGCCTGTCAATCAAACGAGAACAGGGAGCACATTAACAAGAGAAAGAATTGCTAGAAAAGAACACACACCTTCAGCTCTGCATGAGGAGAGTCGCACAAATGCTCTCAAGTGTAAGACAACAAATGTGAGACATACGGGGAATATGCGTGCCAAGGCGAAACAGATGTCTGATTCACAAAACATGGGGAAAAACAATCATTTCCCTGGTAATCATAATCTGTGGCGTTATCTTATAATCAGTTGTGGCATGCAATGAATAAACAAGAAGAAGCAATTATTCAAGCAGTTCATTCCCCAAGAGGCAAATGAATGAGAATATCAAATTACTCATTTATTGATATGTCAACAACCGACAAATCATAATAATATCACACAATCTGAAATAAACATTTTTTTTGGGTGCCCCTAATTGGAAAATCCTCTTCCTCTACACATCTAACCACGCCAGCTTCCTCCTTCTATTGGAGGGATGCTTGGTTGCCACGGCAGCAGTTTCCTGCACTGTGAATATGATGGGGTTGTGAGTGGAAATGACTGGAAGAACATTTGTACAGAGCGCTGAGTCAAGGCAGAACACAATGCACACGTCCCAGAGAGGAGAGAGGTGGAACAGCATTGTGTCTCCTGTGTTATATCTGCACAGTGACAGTCATTCCTAAAACCGATTCGACCCTGGAGTTTGACAAAATAAAAAGGATAATTTGCAAGGGAGGGTTTTACCTTCCAAATTCAGATCAGTGCAGGCCTCTGCTGTTGCTGGAAATTGAGGTTACTATAATTATATATTAATGTTTACAATTTTTTTTCAAACCTGACATTAACTGAATTTACAGGATTAAAATCATGTGTTTGACTTGGTGCTGCTGTTATTTGGAATTCAAATGGTGAAAGGTTTACTGTTATATTGAATCCGTATTCGATCCTTATTTTATGAAGTATATTTGATTAAACATGATTAACTACATTCACACATTTATGACCGAATATATCCATATTCAGCATTTATTCTTATAAAAGTCAAAAGTCAGTAAACTGTTGAGAAAAGTCAAATTTCATCTTAACATTGTCTATGTAGGTCTAAATGTTTTTTATAACAATGTTATATCTTTTTGTTTTTACTTTTTAATTGTCATTTGTGTCTTTTAATATAGATAAAGAATATCACATATTTATTTATTATTGTTGTTGTTGTTGTTGTTGTTGATGATGATGCTGTTGTTATATAAATATTATTTGTTATTAAATAATTTATAACACATACTTGTCCCTTGTAGACTACTACTGCACCCTTAAAAGGCAGGATTTATTGTAAACAATGTCTTTGAATAACCTCATATGGTTGTGCTCCGCAAAATGAGCTACGTACCCCTGGTTCCTCCCACTGCCCTGTTTATGCCACACCCCTTGCTGGGTTATGCTGCTTGCACAAAGAAAAACCACCCTCTTCTGACTCCAAAAAAAACACTTTTGGTCAAGGACATCCAAATACACACTTTCTTTTCATTGTTTATCTGATGCTTCTGCTATTGTTACACTTTCGGGTCAGTCAGCGAATACGTTTTTTCATTGAGCTACATTAGCGGTTCATCTGATTGGTTCGTTTTCGAGCTTCGAGCTGTTTTGAGCTACCAGAAAGAAAAATAGGATTACACACACATGCATGAACCAATCTTAGTATGACTTGAGGTGGGTTTTTTTATGAGGGGAAAAAATGCTTAAACATGAAAGAAATGTCTGCAAAGTCAAGTTTACAAAATATGGCATCTTTAAAATAGTGAAATGGATATACCACTATGTGATTTTGTCTTAACCTTCTTTTATTCAAGTGAATGCAAATATTGACTGGTAATCAGTAGGTTCCTGGTTCAATTCCTGGAGGTGAATGTGGTGTGAGTGATGAAACATTCACTCTGTCACACCTTTGACAGCCACAACTGTGTCTCTCTTGAGCGAATGACAAGCTCCCTAGGAACCACAGACATGCATCCCTCTCCACTGCTCCGATGTTTGAGCTCACAATTTGTTTACTTGTTTGTTTGAGTTTGAGCCAGGATAAATGCAAAGCAAAAATTACCCAAATGGGTCCAGCATAATTGGTCTTCACTTTACAAAAACAACTAAAATCTTTGCTCTTAAATCTAGAAATGGTTAACTACATTGACAAGATAATGCTTTTGAATAAGATTTTACTCAAGCTATTAACTAAACTGTAGTTCAAATTCAGATTCATCTCCATCAACGAATTGACTTGCTGAAAATTTGCCTTGCTGTCTGACCATGAATTTTCTTTGCTTTGATTGGTGCGAAAGTCTGAACTCTTTGTCACTAGCGACAGTGATAAACAGCCATCCTACAGTTCACACCTTGATAACAGCAGTGTTTTGCTTTCACACTGTGGTTTGGCACATAACACAGGCTGAATATCAATTTGCATTCTTTCTGTAAAAGACATCTATTGAAGCATGCCTCTTTGGTGTCTTCAGTTCAGAATTTCCCTATCAATAGCATGTGAAGGTTTAAAGATAAATCTACAGTTATTGAATGTTGATGCACATTCAGATAGTACGGTTTTAATTTGCAGGATTAATTTACGGTTTTAAACAAAAAAAAATTGACAAATAGAATCCATCAATTGTAAGTTTTCTAGCCCATGACACATGCAAAACACAAGGAAAGAATACATTTAAATGCAGTGAATTGCAAGATTTCTGTGGACCCTAAAGGGGATGCAATATTTAAAAATAATTGGTTAAAACTTCATGAACTAAATTAAAACTACAGATTAAATTAAAACTCCTCTGTTTGGCCCTGTTTTATAAAATGAGCCTTAAGTTCATAGTGTGTAATAACAGTTTTTATCACAGCTTTTATCCAGTTGAACACAGATTTGCCAAATTTGTGTTGGTCAATGCACCTGTTAATCAGCATTTCGCACAAGTTAAAGTTTTCATTTTTAGCTTTTATAGACTTTTTAGACATCATTATAAGTTTTAAATACATCACTGCACAATTACCTCTTCAAGATCACTAATACCTGATTTGTTATAATCTGTGCCTAAAACACCACAAAAAAAAAGAATTGTTCTAAGAATTTCAGTTAAGTATTTAATTGTAACACACTTAATATCTTAATATCTTAATTCTTAATATCTCATAATATTATTTATGTAATGTATAAAATCATGACGATAATGACAAATACTGTTGAAACATAATCATGTGTTCATATTGGGCTAGTTTAATCTGAATATACTTCTTAATCTTAGTGAAGTAACTTTTGTATATCAGTATTATATAACTAACCTGTCTCAGGTACACCTAACCATTGTAATTAAAAAACTATCCTATAGCATGGTGATATAGAATTTTATTTTTGAATATAGTACTTTGAATTGGAACATATTATTTAACTCAATCTTATTTGCAAGCAAATATAACAATTTGAAAGCAATGTTAATTATGTAAATCATGTATGTCTACAAATATGTCCTGTCAGTTTTGAGCAGAATCGAAGGAAGTATTTGTAGCAACAGTTCATTTAAAGGCTTTAGCTCAAACAACAGCAACACAAAATGACAAACATCTCTAAAAAGGAGGCTCTGTTTGTAAAGTTAAGAGGAGCTTTTAGCTGGAATTCCTCGAGGACACTACCTGACTGAGCGGGCCAATAAGACCTCAATCGTTTTGACTCCGGAGATGGACAGAGTATTGACAGCTGAGCTAGAACTGCCCTTCACCCCAGGCAGTCTGAAGTATGGATAAAGGGAGCACTTACTCTTTTCCATGGGATTCTTAGCAGGGTTGAAGAAGCTGTGCGCAGCATGCTGAAATTCTCTTGATAAAATCGAACCTGTGCTGCTAACTTGACAGAGTTTCTACTCTCAGTCCATCCTTTCTTGTGAGTGGTATACAAAGGGTTGAACCTGAGAGGCTTTGGAGGCTCTAGAGTATCAACAAATGAAGGGCCTACAGTCTTTTTGTGCATGACCCTTGGCTAATAAATCATCTTTCCGCAACGGAGAATTTAGAGGAGTGAATTAAAATTTCATAACCACGAGTGGTGCTCAACTAAAATGATTTCCCCATTACTAAAAGAAAGCCTTGGAGCATTTCCTGAAACAAGGTATTGTTTTTTTATACTAGGTCAAACGTCTAGAGCATTTACCACTACTCAAAAAATACATCAATATTTTATTAAGTGATGACTAAATGTATTGTGTATGAAACACAGATTTCAGCAGTTTCTCTTTTTAAGATTTTAATAATAAAGAGAATGACTATAATTTGTGTTGCTGCATGAATTATAAATTCTTTTTTTTCTTAACTTTAAACTATTATGGGTACATGAACTTCATAATAATAATACCTTCAATTTATGTAGCACTTTTTCTGGACACTCAAAGACGCTTTACAATGATCAGAGCAGTATTCATTCACCCCACATTCACTCTGGTGGTGATAAGCTACCTTGGTAGCCCTCCGCTCCCCTGGGGCAGTCTGACAGGACATGACTACCATTCTGCGCCTGTGACCTCCTGACCACCTCCAAAAACACTCCACCAGTCACACACATCCATACAGGGCAAGGTGGGTGAAGTGGCTTGCCCAGGACCACAACGGCAGAATGGACCTATTCAAAACCACCAACCTTCTGGTTACAGAACAACCAACTCCACCACTTTCCGCTCATTGGGAGCATTACAATACATACACAGACAGATGTTCACCAATATAAAAGCACATTTATAAATTGTAATGGGTTGGTTATTTTTTTTGTTTTATTCTATAATAAAACCTGTTTTATGGGTGATATGGGCATTTTTGTTTTTAAATGCCTGGCACTCTGATGCACAGTGCCGGTCCGGTGAAATGAGACATCTCCTGCATCATTTCTGGGGAAATAACATGTCATCCCCTTTTTTGCCCTGAGCAGAATTTGTCAATGTGTATGACATTAAACTGGCATGACAGGTCCAGTGACATGTTGCTGGTTGTTTTGCCGATGTCTACGAACATTTCCTCAAACCTCACTGGAGCGATGCATTACTTCATGTGTCCCTCAGCCGAGTTCTCATCACTGGTGCTGCATATGTGGAGGTAATAAAATTGGCTGAACATGATTCAATAATGGGGAAATGAAAACAGACAGCCGGTCTGTGGCAGGTTGGTAATCTAGATTGGAAGAAATCCAGGAGTAAACAGTTGTTGTTTGAATTGATTGACTTGTCTTGGAATACGACACCAGAACAGAAAATATTGATAACAGACTTTAAAGTGCCCTGATTGTTTACAGTTCCTTTTTTTTATTTATTTTTTTTTTCAATTTTGGAAGGTTAAATTGATGCAATGCTTCCTGAGCAATGTAATTAGTGAAGAAATGTGATGTTTCTCTATGACAGTCTACAATGAATTCATTACAATAGATTAGTTGACCTCGTCCTTATACTTGTTTACAGCTTCAACTTCATTCTTTGTCATTTTTGTTTCATGTTTGAGGTTGAAACTAAAAATTTTTACATTATTAATCATTTACACTTAATAAAATCCTTTCTGTTTTAAATGTATCTTTTTTGTTTGTTTAATCAAGGCAATTTAGTTGACAATTATTTGAAAACAGACAAATGTAGTTAATAAACATACACACAAACCCTCATTCATTCACATTTATACTCTATGGAAATTGTTTTTTCTCAATTCACTTATATCGCATGTCTTTGGACTTGTGGGGTAAACCGCCACACACGAGGTAAACCCACGTGATCACGGGGAGAACATAAAAACTCCACACAGAAATGCCAACTGACATAACCGAGGCTCAAACCAGTGACCTTCTTGCTGTGAGACAACCATGCTACCCACTGCACCACCTGACGCCCACAACTGGATTTTTGTAAAGGAAAAATGATCTATTGATGTACTTTTAAACTTTGGATTTTCTGCAGATATCTAGTTTGTTAAAATACATTTTCAAGTTTTCAAGATAACACAAATTTGAAACATCGAATTTAATATTTAAAAATTCTAACAGCTTGTGATGACATAGCTCGACTGCCTGTTCTTGCCTCATCATCCCCTAAGCCACAGGTGTCAAACTCAATTCCTGGAGGGCCACAGCTCTGCATAGTTTCGAGCTAACCTTAACTGAACACACCTGATTCCTTTCATAAGCTACTCTTGGCTTGTTTAATGCTACTCATGTCTCTCTTGGAATATGATTGGAACAAAAACCAGCAGTGGCTGCGGCCCTCCAGGACTGAGTTTGACACCCCTGCCCTAAGCTGATCATTGTTCTTAGTAAAAATCTTCCTTTGTAAACAGAGACTTGTGTTTTATGTTTAGCATGTGATCTGTGAAGAAGAGGTTTGAAATAATTGACACTAATAATTTCTACTTATATTTTGTCATTGTTTTAATGAGCAAGCATACCCAGAGAGCTATGTAGATGTGGTGCAACCTGATTGGTCACCCAGGATCGGTCCACCTGGGAAAAAGGGGTTATTGTGGGCTGTTGAATATGTATACTTAGCTTATTGAAGTTTAATGTTGTTGTTAAGTGTTATGTGATGTATGTCAAGTGTATGTGTGACTTTTAGTGAATATTGTAATGTGTTGATTACTGTGTGCTACATTTATGTTAATCTTGTTTGCAGCCTTTTTTTATGTAACCCCGTGATTGGTTTCATCCAATCAGGCTGGGTAATCAGGGCATGTATAAAATGTTGCCATTAGTCCGGTAAAGTGGAGGAGAGAATACAGTGAGTCCATGCCAGAATGCTGTCTTTAATAACCACATAGAGACTGAGAGAAGGAGTCTCCATTGGAAATGTTTTGGACCGATATCTCTCATTAATCCCTGTGCTCGCTGTCTACACTCACTGTGCTCCCTGCTTATGTTAAAGCATAGTGAAGGCATCCTGCTCCGCTATTAATTAGCTTGGGCTCTTCTACTTCCTGAGGGAGTTCATTTAAGGTTTTTGCTACAATGCATTTTCATTTAGTTTTTGTTAGGCCAGCATTTGTTTTATTGGATTATTTTTGATTGTTTATTGGGTTGTTTTGTTTTTTTTCACGTGTGGTTTACAAAAAAAGCTCTCTGCACTGCAAGCTACAGACTCCAGACCTTTGAATTTTATCTTATGACCCTCAGAAAATGTCTCACATTACAACACAGCTGCACAACTGTTTGGCAACCATCTGCTCTGTCCTGTTAATGACCCCTGACCTACAAAATCTCAATTGTGCAGTTTGAACACCTATAAATAATTATGCTTTTAAAACATAATTTTTTTCTTCAATGTCATATGTTGAATATTTACGTTATGACATTTAAGTTCACATAAAGAAATTCAAATTCAAAACATGTTTTAATGACATTTAATATTTGGTTTCATTAAATTACGAATGTAAATAATTATAATAACAATTCAAATGCTAACTATTTTGGCATATATCTAGATCCATATTTGTATATTTCTTGACTAAAACTAAAAAGATGTGCTGTTAACTTAAATCTTAAATGTCATAAACTAATGTACCTATGATGCTTTAATAACATGTTTAACCGTCATTTTTTCATTTAAACATTCTTTCTTTTTTAACCTGAGAATACCAGGAAACTTACACGTGCTTAAAAAGATGTCGAGGGCTACAAAGTGACCTACTGGCCCTAATTTGTTCCGCTCTGGAGGTCAGTGCACCTACCCCTGCTATCACAGCAAATCAGCCTTCAACACATTGCATCATTATTCACTGGAGCATACATCACACGCAGTCTTTTCAACAGTAAGACATGAATGCTGACTTTTTAGCATCACATAGAAAGTAGGATGGCGGAACTTTAAGGAGAGAATGAAGGCAACAGAAAAGTACAAACGGAGCAAGTTTGCTGCTTTGGGGAGTTGACTATGCAATTACACACACTACCATAGAGGGAAGTGCACTAAAAGCTTGGCAATGTGTTCTGAGAGAATGTGTCGGAGCGATAAGGTATCACAACAATGCTCTACCCCATAATCCAGACCTCCCTAGACTGATTCCAGCTCTTGCTTTTTGATCCTTGTAAAGTGTTCTGTCTTAGTGCCTGTCCCTGGATGGCAGAGTAAATCTGTTCTGTTAGTAGAGCGTTTCAGAAGAAATGTTTAACATCTTGTCTTTCTTTTTGCTGTTTCGCAGGTCCAAATCCCCCTCTGACCTCAAGTTGTTCTCTATTTCATCTGAATGCCTTTTTTTTCTTTACGCCGTTTAACATTTTTCACGTTGAGTTACTGTTAAGTTCTCCGTCTCCCTCTGTCACCAGTTGAGCTTGACACAGAAGCTGTGGGTGAGAGTTAGCAGCTGTGTGTCTTTCTCTGTTAGCCTGATGAATAACTGTGGAGCTAGTGAAAAATTGATCACAGCTATTAGGATTACCGCTCTTTCCAACAAGAAACTAAATGCGGTTTTCTAAATGTTACTGTTAACATTATGTTTGAGCCCTAAACGCTGGAATGCCCTGCTCTTGAAAATTTGCCAGTCAGCTTCACTGTCCATTTATTAATCAGCTCTTAACACTCGCCTGCTTTCCCATGATTTTAACTCTGTTTACAATTTGTAATTAAAAAAATATTACATATTGTTTTAATCTTTAGGGTTTATGTTGCTGTTGCAGTTTATTGTTTTACATGCTTTTAACTTTTTACAGTTTATGCTTCATCACTGATTTTAGATTTTCTGTTAGAATTTTTTGTCTTCACTGAAATGTGGAGCACATTGGTCTGTGAGTGTTTGTGCTATACAAACAAATTTGACTTGGCTAATAAAATCCATGAAAATTGTAGAAACTAATGACAGAAAATAAAAAAAATGTCATTTAGTTTTTTTTTTCTCTGAGGCAAACGGCATTTCCATAAATGTAAAAACTTAAATTTCCAGAACATTAATTAATTTTATGTATCTGAGTTATTATTATTATTATTATTATTATTATTATTATTATTATTATTATTATTATTATTATTATTATTATTATTATTATTATTATTATAACTTTCTGCATTTCATAATCTTTAAGTATATTGTATTTTTTTCAAAGTCATTTTTGTAAGATATTTTTGTCTAATGAGCAAGGACAGAGACAAAGCAAACCAGGAGAGTGAGAAGCAGAGTAGAGACAGATGCACAAACATGCTCAAGAGCTCCACAGCTGTGGTTGTTGAAGATAGAGAGCAAGTGTTTCATCACTCACCGCCGGTAACCCTCTGATCACGAGTCCATCTCCTTATCCACCAGAACACATCTGCCCCCTATCTGTTCAAATTTAGTGTCAACTGAAAAAGTATTGTATATTCACCTGAAGTTATTCAACGTGACTATGTGACTTATTTAGGCAGAAACATGTCATTTAACCATGTATTTCATAAAATAAGTGAAAGCTTATACCTTATTCAATGATCAACAGAAACAGAAGATGACAATAGCTGGCAGGTGTTCAGGATCCACCTGTTCAATCAGCACCCCAGGATGTAAAACAAGTTTCAAAATAAAATAAAAAAATACCTTTAAATCATGAAATTATTTATTCTGTAAAAGGAAAATGGCAATTGTTCTCTATTTGTACTAACAATTTTACAATGTAGCATCTTGTTTTTTTTTGTAGTTACCTATTTACCCAGTAAAATCCAAACAACCTTTTAGTTATCCCCTTTGGACCTGTTTGCATATGTTTTAGTCTCCATTGAAATGAAAATTTGGATTTGAATGTCCTTGTCTGGAACCTGCCGTTAGAACTCAAACTTCAATGCTTTAAGTTTGCTTAAGTTTAAATATGCATTATGCAATTTCTCAGTCAGTCTTGTCATTTTAAATCCCTCAAACAAAGACAAACATATATTTCCCAAATCTACAAATTTAGTAAATTATATCTGCAGCAACCTGCATTTGGTCTTCCCTTTGTATTTGCTAAACATAAAGAATAAAACATTTTTCCAATTTAGAAGTTAAACAAGAAAGCTTGATGCAAGAAGGTGCATAGCTGGAGATTTTTCCTGGGAATATCACATGATTAAATGTCATTTCATCAAACTATAAGAAACTCTTTTGTTTTTTAGAGATTTTTCCAATAATCGCTTCCATCTGCATATGGTCTGTAAAGGTCTGTAGCCTTTACTTATAGTGGACCATACACAGTCGCGAAAGATTCAGCACAAGACTAGAATAAGAAAAAGCCTCAAAACAAGCAAGTGAGTCAACAGTGGAATTAAAGCCCATCTGCTTCAGCTGATTTATCACAGAGGAGCTGAGAGAGAGACAAGAGCAGAATTAGCAATGCAAATACAGGCCAAGGATCAGCTAAAGTACAAGGGAAAGGACATGGTGTGTGATGGTAATAATAAATTTGACTCTGGTTCGGTGCCACATGAGGACTGCAGCCACTTATAGAGCCGCTTCAATAGCAGTCACAGAATATCATTTTTCATTCAATTTCATCCAACAGTAATAATAGTTTACCTGCATGAAACCCATTCACCGTTCGCGGAGTATAGCACGGCAGTGAGCAATCTACATTTTTGTGGTCAAGATTTTTCTAGCTGACTGTGAGTTTGTCTTCTTTATGTGTTTGTTTTTATAAAGCATCTGGAAGAAATTTCTTTTAGAGAACTGTTATTTTAAGCTAACTCAATCTTTCTGATGAAAACAGCTGGCAAATGCTAATTTAAAATTCTCATTCAAATATCATGCAAATGTAATATTTCTATTATTCTTATTAAAATTCAGTATTAATAATTAGTGTTATTTGTTTTAGATATTTGTTGTGTTTTGTAAAAAAAATATTAACTACAGGGTATGTGCAGTTTTTGGAGATGATAAAAGAATAAAACATCTTCGGATGGCAGGAACTCATTTAAATAAATATTAGGCTTTTCATTGTTCAGAATTCATTTACAGAATGAGTTTTCATAAATGTAACAATGTTAAGGTTTACCTGCATGATATATTCATATTCATGAATGATACGTTTTAGTAGGAATTGCTGCTGCTTCTCAGTTAGAAGCTGGCTGTTGTACGGCTAGAAAGGGGTTGAACCAAAGCTCTGCACCAAAAGAACATGTTCTTACACCAAAGGTGATCTTTAAGGATAAAGAAAATAGTTAGATTACAGTCATTTGTTCTAGGTTTCAAACATATTTCTCAAGGGTCAAGAGTCACCAGTAACATAACATTGCCATTGAAAGTAAATGACAATGTGCACCACAATACAAACAAGACAAGCTAGAAACCCAGGGGTAGGGTAATGTTGCATGAGGTTGAATTTTTAAATGTCACCAACCCCTCTATACCAACCAGACAGTTTACCCTAGCATTAATCTTCTATATCTCACATTAGGAAAATAGTTAAGACACAAGGACAAGGGGAACACTAAATGATGATACTGACCCCTCCTTAGCAACCAGACTGTTTGACCTACAGAAAACTCTCTCTCTCTCTTTCTAAAAACATGCTGGTTTGTGTCTTATTTGAGCATCAAATTGTTGAAACTATTAAACTATGATTTACCCTGAACAGGTTTACTTTAAACAGCCTCAAGCTTTTAACTTTTCCTAAATGGCTAAAGCTTTATTAAACTTTTAAAGATTGGTTTGCTCAACCCAATAAAAAGTTTCCTTTTTAAACTTTAAAATCTAGTTTTTATTCAAATCATTTTCCAGGTAAAATAAATTGCTTTATTTCCTTGCTGTTTTAGTGATTTGGGGAAAATACGATCTTATGATGGCCTGTGGTCTTTAATTTTCCCTGTCTTACCAGTTCACCTTATTTCTTTATGATGCTTATCCTTTTAATTATTGCTTGGAGTGTAAAGCTCTCGCTGCAGGTTTTTGTTTGTGTGTGTTTATAGTTTTAATTAAAGATGCACAGATTGACTGGCCAGGGACAAGAATTGGTTGGGTTATGTTTTTGGTGTTTCCATGGAACATATTTCCTTAGAGGAGTTAAAAGTCTGTTTGTAATACTAAAATATCAGTCATTTGAAAGTTAACCAAGAGAAGTACCAGAGCTCAAAAACTGGGACTGTTCTTAATGATAATATATCTGAGAAAATAAAGCATGAGGAATTTTTTTTAAGAAGTAGTTATAAAGGAAAGAATACACAATTAACCAGTAGTTGCTCATTTTATAAGTTAAAAACATGACACACTGTGCACTTTGGGTTCTTGTAAACATACACTGTTAGAAAAAATTAACAAAAACAACAGCTAAGAAAAGTCAAGTCTGTGCACCCCTTTAGTTTCAATATATTGTGTATATAAATGTATATATGAAATAAAATTATATTGATTACTCTCTTAGGGAATGAATGGAGCAAAGCTTTTAATTAACACAATTCTATCACCAATTGAACAGAACGGTTGAAATGAAACAAAAATCCTATTGATTACCACCCTATAAATTCTCATTAGAAGTCTCTAATTACCTAAGAATTCCACAAGGGAAAATGTGTTTTTTTTCTTCGCTTGTCTTTTTTGAAGATTTCTAGTCTCAGCAGACTCCTCATTGTTACTGTAAATTAAACAATGGGGAAACAAGAACCGGTCTTCTCAGTGATAATTAGTGAATAGATCATTCATGAAGCCGGCACAGTAGGAATCTGCTTTGATATCTCTTGGCTGATCGTTAATTTCAGCACGGCTTTATTAAAACGAACTACGCTCAATGAATAGGATCATCTCTTGGAATCTTCAGATTTATTTAGCTTTAATTGCTGCTTAGCAGTAAAAAGGAAACACGATCTAGTTGATACATCCCCATTATTTGACAGTCATACTCAGGACATGTTTATTCTAGATCATTCACTGCATCTTTCTGAGTGTTTACCGTGTCCACCTTTGCATCGATTGTCATCTAAAAAGATAAGAAGGATTTTTATGGCAGTGGATTATAGGTCTTTGAGTTTCAATTTTAGTGAAGTGCTTCTGTAAGTCTGTTGCTATGTTACACTGTATTACAATGCTGCATGCAATCAAGTATTCCGTTCGGTTATAGGGGGTATGATGAGTTAAAATAAAATCAAAAGCAATCACAGTAAAATCATGATAATGATGCTTGATATGCAAGTTCTATACATCTTACTCCCAAAGATTTCTTAGAAATAAGCCAAAATCATGCTTTATTGGAGCCGAGGATTCTGTAAAAGAACTATAGCATCCAGTGAGCCATCAGACTAAAAACAAAACTGTTTCAGTCACATGAACCAAAAAAAAAATCTTGCTCCGTGGTAAATTGCTCCAGATCCAAAACATTTTATTTTTTTCTCAGGAAAACACTCTAAGAAAAAACAGTGATGTCAAATACCACTTTTTTCATGTAACGAACCAGAGAACTAAAATATAATTTTGAAAGTTGCTTCTAAATAGTACCTTTGGAGACTAGTGCTAAATTGCACCAAAAAAAGGTTCCGCTATGAGCCACAGAACCAGACTTGGTGCTAAAAAGCACCATTTTGTGTAAAAATACATTTTATGTAAAAAGACATGCATTTTGTTCTTAATTTTTTCCCCATTTTTAATTAGGACCAAATGCTGTATTTTTTTAATGCTTAATTTATCTTGAATAAAAATGTGTTAGTAAGATGAACTTCTTAAACTCATGTCTCACCTTTTATTGAATGTTTTGAAATATGTCTTGGCAAAAGAGTGTCAATATTATCTACTGCAGAGGGAAACTGAAAATAAAAGTGCTACTTACTTAAATCATAAGTGCTTCTTGGACAAATTGCTTTTATGCTCTTTTATCATGCTTTGGTTTAAAGCATGTTAACTTCTTGCATTGAAGAGCTAAAGCGCAGCATCTAGCGACAGTTTGCTGTAATAATACTGAGTGAGAACAGCTTCTAGTGAGGCGGTGATTAATGAATTGATGAATGGGGGGGTTGATGACCTGTTTTGATCAGATTCCTCTGCGCAGATCTGCAGGTCGCCTCTGTGCCTTCAGCAGAAGCTGGCTTGATACCGGCTCAGTAGCTGCTTAACCACTGTCCTATGTGCAATCAACATGCTAATGAAGCTCCCCAGCAGTTCCTTCTGCCACACACGACTGATTACAACCACTACAGTGAGCAGACTGACCAACTGAGCACTGCTAGCCCTTCCTTTCTACAAAAGTTGGAAAAAAAGATGAGAATGAAAATAAAGATTACTTACTCTTTCTTGTTTTCCCGCATTGTACATTTGCGCTCATTTGAAACACTATGTAGTAGGGCTTTCTAGAAAGTGTGTGTATATCTGAATAATTTGTCTGAACAAATTTAGTGAAACATTTTTGCTTTTATAAAATTTTTTCTTTTTTGTGATTTGTTTTATTGACTAAACAAGTCTGCATTAGCAATGTTTTACTTAATTAAAAAGTAGATGTTAACACACTTTGGCCTTTTTAGATTACAAGATGGGAAGTGAATGGGAGGGATAGGGATTGTGGGAAAGAACGATGTGCCTGGACTCTTAAAAGTGAGAAGTGTTGTATCTGAGTAAGAATGTATTTCTTGAAAAAGTACATTTATGGATCATAAGTGAGATTAAAGCACAGGTCCCCCAAAGAGCAGCTGTTCAGTGTGTTATGCTCACTAACCCCTAAAGTACCGACGCAGACATGTTGAGACATGCTACAACTCAATAATCATATCAGGGTAAAATACTGAGTACAATAATAATCCATACTATTAATGCTTTAATCCAAATATTTTTTAAACAATCTTGAAAAATGTGATCGTTGTATTTTTTTTATTAAGTTTCAGAATGAATACATAATAAACCTTTAAAAATTCAATCTGAGATCACAATGCATGAAAATAACAAACCTTTTTATATTGATTAGGAAAAAACTGAACCAAATTTAAGTTCACTATATTCCTTAATTTTTTTATTAGAACTTAAAAAAAGTTTCAGAAAATTTAAAGACAACAATGATTGTAAATAGAGAATCATTTTGGGGAAAAAACTCTTTAAATAGCCATCAAAACTGCAGAAAGCGTCAGAAAACGGTATGGATGATATTATTTATCATGTGAGGGTGTGCGTGTGTGTATGCGTGTGCATGTGTGCGTACACATTTTTGTTGTATTTTTGCATTTCTAATGCATTTAATTACTGTATTACATTGATGAGTTCTGTGCCAACTCACACTATATAAAAATTCTGATTATGCAGCAATGCAACATATTTTAAAACATTATAGTAAAACTGTATAAACCTACATTATTATTTTTAGAGTACAGTTTATGAATACACAATATATATTGTCGAATTAACCAGTAGACTAAATAGTACTTAAAATAACATGTTATACCATTTAAAAAGGATTTGAAATAATGAAAGAAGCACTTTTTTTAGATGCATTCATTTTAAGTCTTCATTGATTAGTTTGTCTTCTTTAATTGTCTATATCTTTTTTCCCTGTCAACATTTTTAAATATGTGATTAAAGCTTCCAGAAAATGAGATGAGAACATATTTGTTATTTACTATTTGCAGCCCTGAGCATGAGAATTGCACAGATGACTGTCTTCATTCATTATGTCTGATGAGAGCGGATGAACCAGTGATTGACGTGTAATCTCGATGGAATTCTTTCAACACCCACATCATTTGGCTCTGTCCGGTGCTGTATTCAAGTGTGTAATTAACATCAGCTCATAAACAGCAACACTAGGGTAATAATTGTTGGTGACTATTCATTTCAGATTTCAATGTTCTCTCCATAATTACCCTATTGACATCTTACAAACTCCTGACTGTATTGCAGCTGAAAATGCATCATATCATAAGAGTAATTACAAACCAAAGCATATTTTTAATGCATGAGTGCTGTGGATATTCAGCTGTTTGACTGCAGAGAGTTATTAAATATTAGTTTGAGAACCAACACCTGCATTATTCTATAATAATTGGGCCGGTAGTATGTATGACAGTATTTGCATTTGCATCCGAACCTCTCCTGAACCTAGATATTCCAAGAGGAATCTTTGTAAATGTCAATGACGCCCTTTGGGAAGCTCCAAATACATGTTTATGAAAGATTAATGATGTAATTTGCAAGTAATAGGTGATGTTTAGGCTGTATTAGAATAATGAAGTTCTCAGCTGTGTGTAAAATCCATTAATTAATCATTATTGTGGGTCTAATTCAGTTACACAGAGAAGTGTCAAATCTGACCCATAAATAATGAGAGATGATGAAGTAAATGAAAAGATTTGCATTGCTTTCTTACACAAGGTCATGATGGCAGTCAATTAAAAGGCTCAGAAGACAACAGTAAATGTGTACTTTGTCTGAAACATTTTATAACATTATTATAAGGGCTAGATGTACAGTGATGTCCTTTTCAAGCCTCATTCTACAACAATGAATCATGTACCAATGTATGTATGACTGATTAACTTTCTCTAGTAAATTCTGCAGTTGTGTCAGTAATCATGTCTCCGAGTAATTATTGTCCTTAACAAGTGTTAAACTAAGTTATGAAATGAAGGCATAAATGCGTTGTGACGGCTATATCCTACTACAATACATCCATCCAACAACTACATCCCTCTAGCCATGAAGAAGCTCATACCACCATGTTCTGTTCACACAGCAACTCCTGTCTTGCAGCAAGTGAAAAATCAAGTTCAGATTGGCTCAGACATGACAGATTCACAGAGCAGAGAAAGAGAGAAGGCTCCGAATCACTGAACTGTTACTTAACAGATTTTCTCAGAATTGAATGGCCGACTCTTGGGTTAATAGACCAAGACACTTCTGACCTGATGTAACGTAGCTTCAAGTCAACAAATATCAAAAGGAGGGTCAAGACTGAAGTGACATGTCAGAGCGGTGAAAAGAAGCTGAGGTCACGTAAGTGTGAAGTCAATGGTGATGGAGACTGGAGAGTTTGTTTCCGATATTGGCTTTTACGGCTTCTCTCAATGATGCATAAGAAACGTCAGGAAAAATGACTAAAACAGCAGCAGACAGAGGAAACTGATGTTGACTTTACAAGTAGCCTCATTGATTTTGATGGGCAGTCAGATGCAAACCTTTGCTTGATGGAGCAGGGTTGAAAACAGTGTTGACTGGAGGAGATTGGCAGCAGTTCAATTGACAGACTCTGTGTTTTTTTTTTTCAAACCAGACCTTACTCAAATACTGGGTTGTGATCATGAATTATGGCTCCATGGAACAGCTTGCTGATTGCCGTTGTTTCTGAATACACTTTTTCCTGGGGTTTCAACTAGGATGCTTGCAGTCCAAACCTGATTTTCTTTACAGACTTCCAATATTATTTTCATGGTAATTTAGAAAAGTGAGAGTTTGAGTTCATTAATTTATTATTTCAATCAGTCATGCTGTTCTCTGTGGGGTTGTTGAATAGTTTAAAAATCCCCAGACATACTTCATGCTTAAAAGGTGGTTCAACGGAGAGTGTAGTTTAGCTGCAATAAAACAGAGCTGAAGATGGTGCTTCATTTGGGCAGAACTCATCTGTCGCTTCTTCTCAGTCAGTAGCTGTGTTTGTGTACAGTCTGTTTATTTTAATTACCAGTGGAGAAGAGTGTACAGGCTTGATTGCTTTCACACTGAAAACACCACTGATTAAAGGAAGCCAGTGCGCTTTTGATAGATCTACCCTATCGGATTTTGATTCATGCCATCGGCTGTGGCTTTAAGTGGTGTTCTTTATGTGCTCAGGGTAAATAGTTTGTGTACTAATGAATGGCAATTTTGGCAAGACACTCTATCCTTTCAAACGGTGACTCCAGTCAAATAAACCCAATGCACCAGGCAGACACAGAGATAGTTCTAATGGGAATAACTTAAGAGTTAATGCAGTACAGTTTGCTTACATAAACTTAGCCAGAAACCTTTAACCATGGATTACATACAAGTCTTGGAATAGTGTCAATTTCAACTGACCACATTAGCTTCTTTCCTCCACGACAACTGAATCATTTTTATATTTGAAAAAGATTCCATGCTTGAGCTATGATTGTAACTCCATGTCTGAAATCTACATGTTGGGATAGGTCTCATGTAGTTCCATACATACAATAATTATTTGAAAATCAGTCATGTCTCATAGCCCTGACCCACTGGCAACGTAAACATCAGTTTCTATTTGTTTTGGAAATGTAACTTCTTCTGTGGCAATATTATATTGAGTGTTATAGTTATTAAGGGATAAAACACTGATGCAACATCAGTGACCAGATATGTAACTATCTATATCTGTCCGTATACTTATCTGTTTGTGTTTTCACTGTAATGTGACTGTACTTGTATATAATCACAGCATCTAAATCATCAACATGCTCTCTAGATCCTGTACCAACAAAATTACTGAAAGAATTGCTACAAATAGCTCAAGAACCATTTCTAAATATTATAAACTCATCTCTAACGCTAGGTTACGTTCCCAAACAGCTAAAACATGCAGTAATTAAACCACTAATCAAGAAAACGCACCTGGATCCTACTGAGTTATCCAACTATAGGCCAATCTCTAACCTTCCGTTCTTGTCAAAAATATTAGAGAAAGTTGTTATAGCACAGCTCAGCTCCTTCTTACAAAAGAGCAACTGTTATGAAGAACTTCAATCTGGATTCAGAGCGCATCACAGCACAGAGACTGCGCTGGTTAAAATTTCAAATGATCTATTACTTGATTGGGATCAAGGGAATATCTCTCTTCTAGTTCTGCTAGATCTCAGTGCAGCCTTCGATACGATAGATCACAGGATTCTCCTCGAGAGACTAGAGAACGATGCAGGCATCCAGGGCCAGGCTCTAAGATGGTTTAACTCTTACCTCTCTGACCGGAGTCAGTTTGTTCATGTAAATGGAGACTCATCGGACACAATAGCAGTAGAGTATGGAGTTCCTCAAGGATCCGTTTTGGGACCCATCCTATTCTCAATATACATGCTGCCCCTTGGCAAAATTATTAGAAGACATGGTGTTAGTTTCCATTGCTATGCAGACGACACCCAGCTCTATATATCAGCAAAACCTAACGACCCTTTAAAGCTAAATAAGATCTCAGAATGTGTCGCTGATATCAATGATTGGATGAATGAAAATTTTCTTATGCTAAATCCAGATAAAACAGAAATATTACTTATTGGCTCTAAAAAGCAATTACAGAATCTCTCTGCTTTACATATGGAACTGGGGGGACACACTGTTAATTTTTCCACTACAGTTAAAAATCTTGGCGTTATTATAGATAGTGAACTGACGTTTAAGAATCATATCTCTTATGTTACTAAGACTGCTTTCTTTCACCTCAGGAATATTGCTAAAGTGCGGAACATGCTGTCTATCGTAGATGCAGAAAAATTAGTGCATGCTTTCATGACCTCCAGAATAGATTATTGTAACGCTCTGTTAGCCGGCTGTCCAGCCACCACGCTACAAAAATTACAGTTAGTCCAGAACGCAGCAGCTAGAGTTCTCACAAGAACAAAGAAATATGATCACATTACACCGGTTTTGTGCTCTCTTCATTGGCTTCCTGTACAATATCGCATTGACTACAAGATTCTGCTCCTTGCCTTTAAGGCGCTGAATGGCTTGGCTCCGGCCTACCTGAGCAGTCTCCTCTCACGATATATTCCAGCTCGCTCTCTCCGATCAAAAGAAGCAGGACTATTGATTGTACCAAAGGTTAGTAAATCCACAAGAGGTGGAAGAGCGTTCTCATATAGAGCCCCGAAGCTCTGGAATAAACTACCGGATGTTGTCCGCAGCTCAACTACGCTCACAGATTTCAAAACTAAATTAAAAACATATCTGTTTAAACTGGCATTCCAATAATTATCTCTTGGTATTTGTCTAAACAGATATGGTGCCTGAGCACCATATACATACAAACTGTTTGAAAAAACAATGTGGTTCAATGTTCCTCTCTAACCTATCCTCATTATTTATCTCTCCTCCTGCAGCTTATGCTGATCACTTGTTGGTTGTCTATGTTACAGTTTACTAACCGTTTTCTCCATTTCTTAGTTCCTGTTTTGTCTTTGTTTGTTTTGTTTGTTTTTTCAGGTCCTGTCCGGCAAACCGTTCATCGATGGATTTTTAGTTTGTATGTTCTTTATGCTGGGGAGGTGATTAGCGCCTGCCTCAGTCAGCGGGAGTCTCCTCTCAGAGGGAACTCCTGTTTGCTCTGCCTGATCCTCACGGGGACTTTGTGAAGCTGCTTTGAAAGCAATTGCTAAAGAAGCGCTATATAAAAACTGATTGATTGATTGATTGATTGATTGACTTGTATTACATTGCATGCTGACGTGCCCTGTACTTTCATCTTGTTGTAAGGTGACCTTGAGTGCCCAGAAAGCCTCAAATAAAATGTATTATTGTTTTTATTTGTCCATAACACAGACCACATAATTTTATTGGACCCCACAGCTTAAGGGGCCCAATGGTATGGTTATATTTTTATTTAAACATTAATGACAGTATTACAATTCGAAAACTTTTGTTTACATAAATTCACTCTTCAGATGCTCTTTCATTTTGCCCTGGAGTGTCTTGCCAAGTTGGTTAAATAATCTCACTTCCAAGTTGGTTAAATAATCACATCTCTCATCTCCAAATCTGGTTCTTTGTCTGGTAACCTTAGAGGAACCGATTCGGTGGCATTTCCTCCAAGTCTCTAGGTGCTATTTAGATCCAAACTTTAATGGTGCTATTTTGACCAATCACATTTAGAACAATTGATTTTTTATGTGGAAAAAGTGTTACAAAACACGTTGACAT
Source organism: Danionella dracula (assembly GCA_900490495.1). Lineage (NCBI taxonomy): Eukaryota > Metazoa > Chordata > Actinopteri > Cypriniformes > Danionidae > Danionella > Danionella dracula. The sequence goes on from UELW01000100.1 coordinate 40,100, forward strand.
AACCAAAATGACCCACAGAGAACCACAGAAGTGCATATGTGACTCCAAATATGTTTTTTTCTTGACTGTCACTGGCTCTGAATGTGGTTGGTTCTAAAGGTCCCCCTGTGATTCTGAGCCAGAGAACCAGTTCTGGGGCTGTGTGGCACTATTGATTTAAAGATAATCGTATTCATCTTTTTTCTCAGGGAGGGAGAGTATTAAACAGTAATGAACTAATAACAAAAGAAGTCGAATTATCAGAACAAGCCGCTTACTGAAAAAGCTGAGTCTGCACTTCCATCTGCAACAGGCCGATATGAAGAGTCTGCACCAGCATCCGGAGTTGAGTGAAACCTTTCTCACAGATCAGGATTTAAAGCTTTGTAAGAAAAATCTGGCCAACAAAGATGTAATGATGTTAAGAGGGATCCCATTCAGATCAAAATTTTTTATTTCCCTCAAAATCAATGGAAAATCAAAGTTGCAATATTATTTCAAATGCACCACAATCTAAGCTGTAGGCTTACAACCTAGACAAAATTAACAGATCATTTCTTATAGCTACAATTTTTAGAACACTTTTGAAGATGAAATATTAATTGTTTGATTTGAGATAATGCTATTTGCTTGGGGCCCTGATAAAGTAAGCATGCCAAGGAAACTCAGTATCCTTTTTTCTAGAATACAAAAATATTATATTTAACTGTTATTTTAAAATAATGCAACATACTCTTAGTTGTAATAAATTTGTCCTCAGATTAATTCATTCATCTTCATGTCGGCTTTATTCCCTTTCGGGGTCGCCACAGCGGAATGAACCGCCAACTCACTGGCATATGTTTTACGCAGCGGATGCCCTTCCCTGCCGCAACCCATCGCTGGGAAACATTCACACACACATTCACACTATGGGCAATTGTTCTTATTCAATTCACTTATTCCGCATGTCTTTGGACTTGTGGGGAAACCGGAGCACCCGGAGAAAACCCACACGATCACGGGGAGAACATGCAAACTCCACACAGAAATGCCACCTGCCCCAGCCGAGCCTAGAACCAGCGACCTTCTTGCTGTGAGACGACCGTGCTACCCACTGCACCACCGTGACGCCTCAGATTAATTCATTTATATAAAATATTTCTATAAGGCATACATATAAATGATTCTTGCATTTATAAATGTCCATAGACATAAAGAGCCTAGGAGGACAAAAATTGTGATTCTAAAGCAGTGATTTTTTTTCTCTTGTGCAGCAGTTTTGGGCAGATACTTGACATCTACATGAGTGACAGACAAACAGTTTCTACATCTGCAAACATCACAGTAAACATATTAAATACATAAAAGCATTAGATTGATGAAATAGTTGGTTGACATTGTCTTATTCCACAGTACTCTGTTCAATTTGAACATGGTAACAATGTAGCCCAGTGTATAATTCTATAATTAGTGAAAACTACATTTACATTTGAGTTTCTAAAAATGCAAGTCTTTTTAAAAATGTTACTATGTATTTTTTACAGGGAAAAAAACACATTCAATCGCATTTTATCCTATATGTCTTTAAATATAACAACTTACATTAAAAAAGCAAAAGCATGCTTTTTAATTTTCCAAAAGCAACACCACAAACATGGTGAGTGAATGATGCAGAATGTCAGAGAAACTAAACTTGGACTGAATCTAATATTAACCTAATTCCAAGCGATTTCACCTTTTGCCTGCAAGACTAATTTACACAATTCATGACTCAGTCCACTCTGTCTTTTCAAAGCAAACACTGAATGACACGTGGCGACAGGTTTTCAAACGCTATCTATCGTTACTGGCCTGCAGATGAAGCGTGCGTCAGAGAGATGACAAAGGACATTTGTCAGAATAATAAGGGTGAGGTTTATTTGCCAGGCCGGAGGCAAGGTGAGCTGCAGACTGATCATTAGTGCTTTGGCCATATCTGGACGTCTCGAAATGTTCACTCAGCTCCAACACTCATCTGTCTGCTCGTCCTGGAAAAGTGCACTGACGCTGACCTCTAATTTTGCAACGTGTCCAAGTTCCTCTGATTCTTCCTGTTAGGTGAAGGACAAATTATAGTATGGTGATAGATGTTATTTTGATTTTAATTAATATAACTGCAAGGCGGGTTATTTGAGGTGTAAATATATTGTGTTCAAATATTTGTTATATTTTAGGTGAAGATGATCATCAGTAACTAAAAGCTTTAGAAACATATTATGATGACCAATAATCTATTTCACTTTTCTCTTGAAAAGAATTCTCCAGAATGAAAGGCACAAACCATTTAACACAAACTCAACCCCTTATCCCACTCAGAGTCTTCTGGATTGAGAGAATCAAGATAGAAGCTTGAATGTCAACAAAAATATATGGATTTTATAAATATAGTCAATTGAAACTAAAATATTCTCAAATCTGTATTACTTTTGAACATATTTAAAATGTAAAAACAGTACTATTGTCCAGCATGTTTAGATACAACAATAAGTCAATGTAAACACATTGCTAAAATAGCGAGATTATGCAGAATCCCAAAACGCAACCTTGAAAAGATAAAGATCAGGCCTTTGTCAACTGAGCACACAACCCTTATAGCTTATGTTAAGTCAAATCACTGACGCCTGCTTACAAAACAGTAATGGGATATGCCCCCATCTACCTTCGCAAGCTCTTACAGTCCCACATCCCCATCTGAAGCTTTCATTCTAAGAAAGAGCAGCACCTTGTCATTCAATCGCAAAAAGAAAAGAAAGCATTTCTCATTTCCTGTCCCTAGCTGGGAATCTTTCTGATCATGTCAGAAAAGCTGGAACTCTTTCAACTTTCAAAAAACTACTTAAACTTCTCTTATCTAAGACCTATTTAACTCATTTTTTAAAAATCCGCCAGAAATTATCTCTTCACAGAGATTTCCATGAGAACTAATTGAGATTAGTTTAAAATTTTTAAGTGACTAACCTTCTGAAAAATACAAACAAATAAATATAAACAAGTAATGTTTTTATTGTTAATATATTACAATCTATAAATGTTTTTTGGGCAAAAAGAAATATTTTTAAAAATTCTAACTTTTCTGGCAATTAACCTTTTTACTTCGTCTGTGGGTCCTGGTAGAGCCTATCTGTCTATTGGGGAAAGGTAGGAGTACCCCTACTGTAGAAGGTTATCATTTAATTATACACTTAAACACTCCTACGTGTCCTCCAGAAACCAGAAACGGCATCTTGTGATTCTGTCCCATAAAGGCAGACATCTCTAAACAGAAACTTCTCTCTCACTGTCCCTGGCTGGTGGAACAAACTCCCTGATCCAGTCAGGAAAGCAGCAACACTAACCCAACTGAAAACTTTTCTCTTCTTCAAGGAACACTTACAATGAAATATATATATATATATATATATATATATATATATATATATATATATATATATTTTAATGCCATCCTGCTATGGTTGATTGATTAGTTGATACAACTTCTAGTATGAGTGACCTGAGAAAGACTTTAACTGTGTAACGAATTGCATGTTGTCTCTCCCTGCTTACATTCTCACATTAATTTTTTTATATAAATTACTGCAGACCCTATTTGACCTAAAAATAATGCTTGAAACTCACATAAATGCTGACAATCTCCTAGTAAATTTTGTAACACTATTTTGCTGCGTTCTGTGAAGTTTTGTTTACTCTTGATTGCTATCCAAAAAAGACAATGCTCTAAGCACCTTGGCTTATAGTTATATTTTAAAATTCTTCATCGTCATACACTTTCTTATCCTATTTTATTCCAACTTTATCTATTTACTTATATAGTCTGTGTTTACTGTTCAATGTTACTTGTGTCATTGTGCTGTATATTTATTTAATGTTGCCCGCACTGTAGAGTACCGCAGTACCAAAGCAAATTCTTTGTGTGTGTGTGCACGTGTGTGCGCGTGCGTGCGCGTGTGTGTATGCGCGTGCGTGTGCGTGTATGTATGTATATAGACTATAGTAGACTCTACGGCTACCGCCATTATATATAGATTTGTTGAAAGTAACTTAAAAGTAATGTAATGTAACTCATTACATATCTAAGATTCTAAGGAATCTTTTTACTTTTTAACTGAAGTAATAAGTAGTATGGAATATAGCCCAGTTGAAAGAAACTTGCATAACGCTGATGTTAAATGTAGGTAAAATGTTGAAAACAAAAGTGTTGACAGAAGCATTTTTTTAAAGAACCTGCATAAAGATAAAAAAATGCTTGTTCAGCTGTGTTACCAAGATCTCGCGAAGCAAAGGGACCAACATGAATAGGCAAAGCACAAAAGACTTGGCTCTGTAACTAATTGACGAAGATCTGAGATGGTCATTTGCATTTTAGTTTGTTTATTATCTGTCCTTGGCTCTCTCATTAGGACCAACCGGCTCCGATCCTGCCACTGTGTTATTGTGTCTGCATCACCGGAGCTGCTGAAAATTAGCCATATATTTTCTCACAGTCTTGAAACTCACAAAACACAGTGCAGCATCTAAAAAACTTAGAATTAGTTTGGAAATAATACCTTTTAAAAAGAAAGGAAAATGATTAACATAACTCAATATGGCAATTAAGATAGAAGAAAGGGCAGAAGGCTGGTGACTCCCCCCTGAGTCCTGAGGGATGGTTCGCTCTAGCATGTTGATGCTTCTCTCCAGGTTGAGCCAGTTCAGCTCATCTCCAATTAGCTCTGAATGTCCCCCTGATTAAAACTAGCCCAACAGTCCCCAACCCCTCATTATCCCGACCCTGCGTTTTTAAACATTGCTCGCCATCCACTTATCTCTCCCCAGATATAGGGCTGACTTTTAATTACCTTGCTCACAACAGCACCGTGGGTTGATAAGTTTGAAGGACAGCTGACTCTGGGGTATGTGGTGAAGGAGCACGTAGAACGCGGGAGAGAGGGTATGAGGTACAGGATAGAGAAGAGAATGAAGGAGGAGAGGGAAACAGAACATCAGAGGACAGAGACAGACATTTCATTGCATTGACCGCTTGTGATGTCTGAGTTCAAGCCTTTTGTTCCAGGCTCTTTCTTTTTCTGTGTGGTCTCAGAGGTTATTGTGACAGAGGTTGTCAGAGTATATGAAAGTTATCAGTGGAAGATAGAAACTTGTCAAGGTCCAGCGACTGATTATGTGAGTTAACTGAAGGACAATTCTATCCCAAAGGCATCAGGCAGTCGTGGTATTGGGTGGTTTTTAAAATAGTGTGTTCTCCAGCTCCAGTTTTTTTTTTCATTAGGAGAGAATGCTATTGAAAGAAAAGGCCTAAAAGAATTTTAAAACTATATGATTTAAAAAATATAACTGACAAAATAGAGTCGTGATCAGCAGTTGAATTATTTCTGTGAAATTTGTACAGACTCAAAAGCATATGTTTTAAACTTTAATACATTTAGCAATAAAGTTAGACGTACAACAACTAATTCATTTAAAAAAATGTATGAAAAAGAGCACCCTTTAGACTGGCAGTCAGGTGCCATAAAATATCATATCTGGACACCGAGATTTGATAACGAACTGGGATTGGGTTTGGTAAAGTGGCTTTCAGATGACCTAACAATTAATTTAATTTAAAATAATTATGCACTGATTTAAAAATCTCCATGTGATTTCTCCCGAGTAATACTGTCTCAAGGTTATATTGAGATCACTAAGAAAACATTTTGTCAGTGATGAGTGATGGCAAACTAGTGAGGAAATTGCTGATTCATTTGAAAAACTATATGGAGGCCAGGAACAAAACATGACTAGAACTTAGGAACATGAATGGAAACAGAAAACATGTTTTGGTGTCTAAAACTCCAGCATGACCTCAATGCAAGACCAAAAAATGCTTTAATTTTGGTATATATGCATTTATTTCTACCTGATTTTTCAATCGCTTGCAACTTGTTCATACATAGTTAGACTCAAGTCTGCAGTTATTGGATACAGCGTCAAGTGCTTCATAAATAATATGTCAACTGTTAGCATCCCACTTACCGTTTTTACAGGAGGGAAATATGCTAGCCCAAATAAAGTGGAAACTGGTCCATTCTTTATCAAAAGCCTTTTGGCAAAACCTGATTTGAACACAAAGCAGTCCTCATGAAAATGGTGAAAAAGTTTGTCGTTATAGCGATAACTTTCCAGGTAACCTTGTGCGAGTGGTGGGAAAAGATTGGTACGTTTTATTACAGTCATACGTCAAACGACTCATTTGAATGAATATGGCTCGATGCTTTCCTTTTAAAGATATCTTGACACACACATAATTTTCATAAAAAAACTCTGAGACTTAGAGCTGTTGCCCATGGCATAAAAGATTATTTTCAAGGTGTCATATGGCTCTTTAATGTATACGTCAGTCTTACCGCAGACTCATTTATTTGATCACTTGATTTATATTGAAATAAAAAACCATACTACGCTTTCTATTCTATTGTAAGGTTTTAAATCACGCAAAAACAGCTAGGAAAATTAAGTGCATGAAGAGCATCACACTCAAAATTATTTAAGATATAGTAGGGCTGATTATGTATTTGTATGTTGAAACCAGCTAGAATTCAGATGTTTGTCATTACAGTTCAATATTAGACAGGTTGTTTTGTATAGACTCAGTCATGCTGTTTGACCACACAAACATGCAAATATTAAAAGTATAAAGGAAATGTCATCAGATTGCAAATGCGACTTGTTCAGCAACGGTGACAATTGTCCTCAGACTGATCACCCAGACAAAATGTGTAAATGAAACAAGAAAAACACAAGGGAATTGAAATAGGATTAGCCAAACATCCTGAGCGAGACATGAAAGAGCCTCTGCATGTGAAATGTCATCGTGATGACTGAGGAGACTGGCATTTCAACCCATTTCAGACAGATATTGTGACTCTAAATCATGGATGATAACCATAGGCTGTGTAGAGGATGCAAACACATCTATAATAATAATAATATTCCTCACTATTATCCGCACTCATGCTTTACAAGTATTGGCTTGTGCACATGCTGGCCTCCAAACCCCACTCAAAGTGTGCGTGCCTTTGAATTTTCACACTTTGCTGCTTTAATTTAATGTGTGACTTCTTTAAATTCTACTGGGTCTCTCTTTCTGTCGTTGAAGTTTGTTTTGTGTCTTACACTCTGGAACTTTAGCAAGTGTTATAGCTTGTGTGTTGAGCTATCCCACTCCAAGATTTGCAGCAGTCGAGTGTTGACAGCTGTCAGTGTTACAATTTTTTTACTATTTTTGGAACAAGCTAAATCAATGAATACTAGAAATATTTGGCACTGGTGATCATTCTCCAACCAAAGCAAAGCCATCAACTAACAAAAATATGTCAAGTATTTAATATAGTAAAACAAAAATACAATGCATTATCATAATATGAAACGTTATCATTAAAATTCAGAGGTAACACTTGTGGTGGAAAGTTTCCTTTCAAATAATAACAACTCCGGAGTCAAGGTACAGGACACAGCAACTGCGACAGTTCATTCTAAGACCATCAAACAATTCAATAAACATTTGTAACGCAAGTATCTAGAAGCAAGAACAAACACTGCGCTAATGCATGTAAGAAGAGGGGACAGGACAGAGAATGAGAATAAGTCCATTCTAGTGTGGACTTTTAAGAAGTAGGCTGGACCTACTACCACTACTACTACTCTCTCTCTCTCTCTCTCTCTCTCTCTCTCTCTCTCCCTCTGTCTCTCTCTCTCTCGCTCCCCCCTTCTCTCACTTTTTCTCTTTCTCCTTATAACAAGCCAGCAAACAATAATTACTAATATTAAAACAGTAACGTTAATAAACTATTAATAAGATTAAATACACAGTTGAAGATATTCTAAAACACACATGCGGTAAGGTTGCACAAATTACTGTGAAATAATGCATTATTTCAAAAACTAAGAATCAACACATTTCTTAAAAATAGTATAATTATTTTGTGATCATTCAAAGTATTGCTTTGTTGACTGAAAAAGGTTTTTGGTGGAAAAAAATAAGTTTAAATCAGGACAATGTGTTTAGCTTGGTTCATGTATTTATTAATGTGTTATTCAACCATGAAGTTATGAAGGAAACACTTGAACGCAATTTGAAGCAAGATAGTTCAAATAAGTTTTTAATGTATGTAGTAATTCATGGCAATTTACTGCAAAGTGTTACCAAATTTAAAAACAGACCCAAATGTCTTGATTTCCTGTTTCTTTTCCTGCAGCACCATTGTTCTATGCTGAATCAATGATTTTCTCAGTTGCTTTGGTGACATCAGTCTTTTAAACACCCATGTGACACTTCCTGCCATGTGATTTGCAGACTTTTCACAGCACATGTGTTCAGGTTGCCATTAATCCATGTTAAACACTTCCAAGGCCACAGGCTGTCAAACCCTCATCATGTTCATGTGTGACTTATGGCAAACTGGAAACCGCAGCAAGCACATTCTCTTAATTAAACCGGAAAGTATATAAGGAGAGATATAGTGGGCCAGTTATTACAGCACCTCTTATTAATTGGAATGCCACATAAATTGATCGGCGGGTAATTATTTTTTCTCTAAACCATCAATGGAAACAAAATGTCCTGCTGTTAATTAAGAGCATTCCCTGAGCGCAGCTCTAAAAGAGGGACATTTTTCCACCCTAACAAGATAGTCACATTAACTGGGAAGTTATGCAGGCACTATCTGTTGGGCATTATGAATAGGTTCCTGCAGTAAAAAAAAGCAAGCCCTGTGGAAACACACCTCAGATCTATGTGCCAATGAAACGATGGGGCTTTTAGAGGTTATGTATCTTACATGCATTAAAGCGGGAGATTTATCGACAGAGGTTTGCATCGAGGAACACAGGAAAAAGAATGACCACCTGGAGTGCTTTCTCCAGAGTGATGATATACTTTGAAAAAAGCTACGTACAGTATGCATTTCTTTCTTCTACAGGACTCAGGTTGGAAACAACTAACAAGCATATTTTTCTAGAAAAAAACAACTATCTCAATGTTACTTCAATATACAATATTTACTAAATCTTCGTAAATAGTCCTGAATGATGGATACACACCCCGTCCATGATTTATTCCCTTTTCTCTTTTGTGAGCTAGATACACATCATATAAATACCATCAAAGCCAATAAATGTGTAGGCTTAAATAATCTAAGGTTTGGCCACAGGTTTGCAAATTTGCATTTTTAGGTTGCTGCAATGTTTGATCCATGGAGAGTTTCTGGAACGTTGCTATGAGATGTGGGAGTAAAGAGAGATATAAGAAGAAGTGCTGACAAAAGGCTTTGAAGCAAGATGGGACTATACAGTATTTCCCGTGTTTCATAAATAACATGAAATCTGCATATATTGATGACTGAGAGCGCATGCTGGAGGTGGGAAGGATGAGCAATTGTAGAGATGATCAAAACGAGGATCTGGATTTCAGGAGGAAAAGTTTTGTGATAAGGCTGATCTTTCCAAGAAAGTGTTTCCAGAGATACATTAAGATATGTGGCGTTTTAAAAAAAGCCTACAGCTTGAAATTTCCCACTAAGGGAAGATCCTCCGTTCGTCTGTTGTAACCATCAGTTTGTCGATAAACATGTGTTATCTGTCGATCCCCTCTCCTTGCCCTAATCAATCCAACTCCCATACGACAACCTCAAATAAATATCATTGCTGCTATAATATTGTGATAGTTTTTTTTATTTGGTTCACTGAGGTCATGACATGTTTAACCATTTATTGCCTTTTTTTACACAAACTAACTGTATTTAAACTGAAGTATGTATATTGTGTGTCTACATGGCTCCTTGTCATCCTAATGGTGCACTCCCCTCCTCCAAACATGTAAACACTGCATATTAAAATAACCTTTGCATTCCATTGTTGGCAGTAAAAGTTTGGAAAAGTGATCTGAATTATTCAACACCATTGCCTCAGAAATAAGCTGTTTATACTTGCGCATTGTGTAACACGTAAACAAACAAAAACATTATTCAAGCTTGGTTATCTAAAAAAATAAGTATTTGTATTTGTTTCTTCTGTTATGCATCTTAACGCTCACATCACACATTTTAAAACATCCCAACAAAACCATTAAGACCATCTATGACGCGTCTATTCACTTACTCAAAGATGTGCCATCTCAATTGGGAATAAGTTTAAAGCTAATTCAAATACCATACAGTGAAAACAATTGTTGTAACCTATAAACTTTTTTGATAGATAAACTATACGAGTAAGATGATTGCTGTTTTCAGTATTTTGTCACTTTGATTGAAAAGTGAAAAACAGTTGCATGTGTGTGAAAACAGGAAGCAAAAGGCTAAGTTGCTTGAAAAACATGAAATCCATTTTCAACAAACCAGAAGATACAGTAAGTGCTTTTCAAATACAAGGGCACATCTTTATACATTATGCAAATTGAATCTGTCCTGAATACTACTTCTTGCTTCATACAACTTTTCTTTGTTCCATATGTTAAAATGATGCAATAATCAGGTAATGCATTGGCAGCCAATGCACAAAACAGCAAACAACTCATGTAGTTTTACTAACAGGTTTTAGGAGGAGCACATCTGACAATTAGCTAAATTGACCTCAGGGGATTCCAACTAGTGATGTTTTTGGTTTGCGTGAAGCAGGAGCAGATAAATTCTAACCAGTCCACTTGATCATCTTCATTATCTCTTCTATATCAGCTGGTCATCTTGCTCATCAGTCTTCGATGGGTGTTCGGAGCACTATCGCCCACTAGGGCTCAGATCCCTCTCACGACAACTTGCCTGGTTAGCTTTAATCTCAGAAAATCTGCTTGCCTTACTAAAGGGAAGATCACATTGTGGTGAATTATATTAATCTGTAGGTTCGCTTTCCTGGACTGATGGGTGCAGAGTGAAATATAAATGTAATGAAACTCCTTGCCATTTCATGGTGCCAGGGAGCTATGCTACACATGTTGATGTATTCGTGTATCTGGCAAACAATCCATGGGTAGCAGTAACAGTTCACGCTCAAGCAGTTCCTCCAGCTCATCTTCATCTAGACTTGTGCTTCTCTTCTTGTCCTTCTACTATGTTAAAGAGTCTAGGATGCTAGTCGAGAGTGTGTGAAGAGCACCCTCAATTTATCCATTTATGTAACATCATCACCCCTTCACACATCGAAAGACCAGCGCCTTATGGCAGAGCCAAACTTTTTTGCTTTTCTTCCAAATATATGTGGCTGCGTCTGTGGCAATTATATTGAAAACAGGAACAAATCGTGCAAAACAAAATGGTTGTGTCGAAATTCACGCAATTCACATGGCGTTACCTTAAGGTTCATTCATGTGAGTGTGCTTAAAACATCTATTATCTCTCCCACATATAAGGAGCCCACAGTCTAAGACTCTTTTTACATCCAACTGGTTATTAGTCAGTGTTACTTGGTGTATTTTGAAAGATAATGTTTTTTTACAGGTAGAAACATTAGGTAAAAACATTGTTTTGATGTAGACAGTGCATGGTTAATGCATAGTTTTAATGCATAGCTAACGAAATTGAAATAACTATATGCATTATTTGTGTATTTAATCACAAAACAGATGAGCCAGATTGCAAAATCATGCAAGTGAATAGTGTTTTATCACTAGACACGGATGTCAACAAAGCGGGTTTTGGACAAAACAAGACAACACCTCAAAATAAGGGGACAATTTTGAGAGGGAAGTCATTGTTTTTAAAGAAAGCCAAGAGAGTTATCATTTATCAAGGACTTTGGTATAATCTTTGCCCACGCTAATTCATTCACACAATGAAAAGAAAAGGCTTTGGTTTGGAAGTTTCTAATTGGCTTATTTAACTTGGTGTTGGAAATGACAGCCAGCTATTGGATTGGCAATTAAAGAGCCATTTTAGGATGTAACACAGGCTTTGTAACTTTGGTAATGTGGGCAAATTTCTTTTTTAAAAGGGAGTAGAAGAAACTAAAAATACTTAGGTATGCATGGCCATTTTTATAGCCAATTCAATAGCAGCCCACCTTCAATTCTTCAATGCACTTTTCCACTGTTGCTTTCCAGAACCCAGAGTCCTTTCTTGGATAGCTTGTCAATTTTTTATTTTTTTTGTATTCTCTATAAGCTAATTCTATGTAAAACTTGTTAAGCTTAGTATAATCTTTAAAAGTAAAAACCTGCATTATAGTCTCCACTGCTGTGGGTATTAGATTATCTAAGTGTTAAGCATTATTAGTAATGAACTAAATTAAATCAAATGTAATTCTCATATCTGCAGTTTTATTTTAAGGCTTAAATGTTGGATTGTGCCGAAACCGAAGGGAATATGACTGAATAGAGAACATGAAGGACATGATGCATCCTAAAAAACCACACACACATAACAAACAAAGCATGCAGAAAGAAAGATACCTTCAGAGGATCCTTCAAAATGAGATGGCCTTCAACAGGGCTGAATGTCGTGATAAGCAATCTTCTAATCGAGAAGAGCCCACAAAAGATTAACCAGATAGCATTATTAAAATCTGAGCCTTTCATACTATACATTTCAGCCTTTTTATTATATTTATATTGTGGCTAGAATATGTTTATGTTTATTTTTTGTTTTGTTCTTGTTTGAAACAGAAAAATCTAATAGGCCATGTCTACAAAAAAACATACTGATTTTTTATCCCATGAAAAAAAATTTAATTTTGAAAAAAATTTAAACTCTGTCCAAGAGTTTGCCAATTCCATTAGGGGGCTATTGGCTCTTAATCCTGAAGGGATTTCAACCAATCAGAAGCATCCAAACTAGTTTCACTTTTGGCTTCTCACAGCTTCCTTTCAAGGTCTGGCCATTTGTCTTTGGATACACAAAAGAAGCCTTATCAATAGTTAACTTCTCTAATAACCCAACAGACTGCGGGTGCCTGGTCCATATCATAACAATACAACAACAAAAAAATCTGTAAAAAAAAATACTTGTCACCTGTCATTTACTGTCAAAAATAACTTGCTGGTTGAATAAAGTCAAACTTTGCCAGGGGTGTGATTAATTCTGAGCTGCACTATACAGTATAACCATTTAAACATTTTTTAATTAACCATGTAGATGGACCAGGTCTAAATTGGCTGAAACTAACATCTGAACCATGTCTGATTCAACATTGTATTACTCCATTGAGCTTTTTAGTTGCATTGGTCCACAAGAGAGACCTCTCTGAAGTGTCGTCTAAATTGCATATAGAGGTCATGAATTTACAGAATAAAATATTGCATGGTGTGTTGAATTAAAACAAGAAAGGAATGGAATTTCTTAATAGTTCATTTGCTAATTGAGCCATTGTTTACTCTGCTTTTCACCCAGTGTGAGTTGGAAATACAAGTACAATCATACGTCCCTAGACTAAGTGGGTAAAGGCATGGGAAGGATGAAAGAAAACTAATGGTTAAATATGACTTTAGAATTTGGCATCGAAATACTGCAACGTCTTAATCAAATTGTGTACACTAAGAGGAAAGTTTTGCATGTGAAAGCTGAAAATTCCAGTAATGGAGGATTTAGACAACCCAGGGTCACCTGAGTACAGGATATCATGATTGACTCTCAATATATCCGGTGCATTCATAATGAGGTCCTGCAGATTACACCTTGGCAAAAACCTGACTTAATTAATTAGCGCTCACTCCTCTGTGTCTTCACTCACATACACACATACATTTGTTCATGCACACACAGGGTTCATCTATTCCAGGCTTAATTAATTGCAATAACTCCCTTCACTTTGAACCTGTGTGCTTGACTGAATAGAGAGAAGTGCATCTATACCCCGGACAGATGTAAAACTATTCCCTGTAAGAGCCCAATGTAGGCTGTCCAAGATCCCATAATCCATGAGTGGGCAGTTGTTAAGCATTCTGACTGCTAAAGTTCAATGCAAGTCGAGAGAGCAAAAAATATTTGTCTCCTGTTTAGTTCTGGAATATAAAATTCAAAGAAAATGAAATGTATTTCCTAAAAGACCATCCTTTCTAATATAATAAATATCCTGTAAGTATGTTATTTAAAAAAAATGCTGTGAACTGGTCTAGGCAGTGAGGGAATGATGCTCACAGTGGGAGTGGTCAGCCCACTCCTTGTTTGTAGTGTGTCTCTCAGAGAGTCAAAATTGGGGAAAAACCTGGTGAGGCCCCTACCGTAATAATGCATGATTTAAAGTATAATTATATCTAAAACAAAAGAGTATTAAATGTTGACCACTTCACAGTTTTTTTCTCCAATTTTAAATGTGCTTTTTTGTATAAATGGTTCATTTTCATATATACTGTTGATGAAGTATAGATAGATACTGTAAGTACCCTACATTTCTCTATTAAATATTACTATTTGAATTCAATGTAATTATTTCAGCTGTTATATATAATGCAGAATAGAATAAACGATAGCATTAGCAAGTTACATTTAGCAAGTCAAATGTAGTTATCTAGGATTTTTCCCCCTTGCTTGGTCTTATTTAAAAAAATAGAGGATTACATATCTAAACTGAACTTAATCCTTAAACTACGAAACATGAGATACTAATTAAAGGACGACCAACACTGGAACTAAAAGGAAAAAGTAAAGGTAAGACGATAATACAAATAATAAATACATTTAGGGTTTTTTTCTATGCTATAGTTTACATTAAAAAATTGTTTGTATGAATTACTGTGTTTGAATGACATTTTAAACCTAACAAGTGAAATGTTTTCAATCAAATGTTGAATAAAAAAAATGTAGGTTTTATATTTGTACATCTGTCTCTAGAGGATTTTCTCTCTGAACTATCCTATCTAATAAAGGTGTTGCAAGATTAAATATATATATATATATATATATATATATATATATATATATATATATATATATATATATTTATTTACCAAGAATAAAAAGAAAGAGATTTTTTGCACATATTATATTCTAAATGTGTTTTACTATATTTTTAAGTAAATTTTGATAAAAGGATAAAAGATCATATCACCAGGGTTACCTCAGCTATGTACACTTCATCTCAAACATTAATTAAATACACGTTTGCACTTATTAAGCCACATTTCTGTTTGTTGAAGCAAGGTTGGAATTAAACCATTCAGGACTATGGATTTTACGTAGCAGACACTTGTGTAATCAAATTGAGCTTTTTTGTTTTTAATTTAATGGAACACCAACAAGTGAAAAGTTACATTTTGCACTTTTAGCTCCAGATTAATTTCACCTAAAATAAAGCCTCAGACTGTGAAGTGCAGAAACCCTAGTGAAACACTTTTATTGAACGGGACCTCCTTAAGATGAATTGCACGTCCTAAAGCTAAGTGGCACTGAGTGTGCTTGATGCCTCTCGCTGTACTCTGTCTCTGTTTACAGCATGGATGATCTCATAAATTAATGTGATGATACAGCATTTTGACAAACACGCTACAGCCGGTTCCCACTTGAAGATCATTTTTAGATAAGTGGCTCCAAAAGAAAAATGCACAAACAAATGGTACATGTTCAATCATACAGTACATTCATATGTAAAAAATAGAGAATGGAAAAAATTATTTAAAAAACTATAATTTTTTAACGATTAAAGCACATGTACCATTTAAGTCATTATTGTGTTTGTAAGGTTACTATTTCCTTTGGACAATCAAATCCAATAACTTTTTTGTATTTTTTTACCAGTAAAGGTCAATACACACCTAGACATCTTCTGCATGCATTTTCTGCATGAGTTAAATTGTTGCAGTAGTGTTTTTAGGTCAAAATGTTAGAGAGAAGTTTTCTTTCTTTCACACAAGTGTGAGCAAACTCAACTCCTTCTCTGCAGAACTCTATTCTCTGTAAAAACTACTTTGGTTAAGTTTTAAATGGGTTTCCACCCAACTAGGCATTGACCAAATATCAGTTTTTATTGTTTCGCAATTCTCAAACATAGGCAATTGCAAATGTGTGTGCAGACTTAAAGAATCCAGTTATTTTTATCTTGATATCACACATAGAAACAGAGATATACTGTAGATCTCTAATGAGTGGCTAACTTTGTTTGAAATTAGCCCAAATTCAGCCTGAGTGAACTACTAATATTTTTTTACTTAAATGTAGCAGAGATGAGATTGCCATTTAGATATGTTTTCAAAAATTAAAGCTAACTTAAGCTAATTAAAGTGTTCATCCTGATCACATGATCTTTCATTCAGAAATGTCACCTGTTAGTTTGTATTCAAGAAATCTGGAAAAAAAAAACAGTAAGCATTCTGATAAAAATACATAAATAAATAAAAAACAGCAGTTACATCACATTTTGATGAATTGACTTTAAAAGGAAGGCTGGTGTATCTAGCACTTACTTTTTGACATTGGCCGTGATTAATCTGTTCTCCCGACTTCAGGAACACTTGTCCTGAGATGACTGAAGAGTCCAATTGTGAGAAGAACATAATTACCTCGGTCCTCAGAGGTTTCCTCCAGTGAAGCAGCCTGCTGTAGGGGAGTTACACGTCTTTTAAATCCTCCCCTTTTATTGAGGGTCGCTAACCGAGGGAGGTTGATTAAAAATGCCAGCTAGGTGGACAGAAACACATTTAATGAAGAGCCTGAAGGAAACCAGCCATTCTAGAGATTTAATTTTTCAAATGGGAATGCAAAGAAGCTCTTTAGATTCCTTATCATTACTGAGAACATTTTGAACTCTGACCACTTTGCCTCATTTATTAATATGCCTCATTAAGATTTGTCAATGATTAATTCATTCCAAATTCTTGCCTTTTGGCCTCTGTATTATAATTCGCAGTTCAGCAAAATACACATTTAGTACGATCATCTCGTATGACTTTGACTTGGATGAACTGACTCTGGAACAAATTAAACTAATTCATTTTCCAAGAAAGCTATCTTGTACATATTTTTCTCTACAACACAAATTTCACTGGATTCTGATGAATAATTGATGCTAAGTGTTTATTTGATAGAGAGGAACAGATTGCAAAATCACAAAGATACAAAGAAAAAGGAGTTTTTACAAGTTCAAAATGTGCTTTCCATCATTGGTATATCTGTTGCTGACTTTTATTTGAACTGCAGTTTAATTGGCTGGTTCAATCACAGGTTTGTTAAAATTATTCCTTTCGTGACAAACAAAATAACTTCACCCTGTTTGAATGACGAGCATCCCCTACTGATCCAAAAGCAGTAGCAAAGAAAATAAATCCTTCATTGTCACAGTGTTTTCTACTTGCTGAAGAGCAATACATTGCCCCTCGTGTCAAAATATTGACTGTGGCATTGTGCTGCGGTGTCACTGCAATTTTGTATCTCTAAAACTTGGATGTTTCCACCAAGGTTACCTGGGAAACTGTGTTTAGTTCTTTTGTCTGCTCTGCAAAGAAAAAAAAGACAATAAAACCAATATAAACGGAGAAAACAAGATGGAGTCAATTCAAGAGAGACTTTTTATATTATAAAATAGGAACACAAGGGCCTTCATTCAAAGATTTAATATAAAATAAACTCTGTGTGTCTCGGAAACCCCTGTGGTCTCTGGCAGCATCCCTCAGTTGAAATCTGCTCTATTGTTTTGCAGATGCACCTTTTCACTCTGCTTCTTCCATTGTTTCCACTTTCCCCGTTTCAATAAAAAATGTTTTCTTCATCAGCAACTCTGATTGAATCACGTTCAGCTCCAATAACCAAGCAGAAAACGTGATGCTGGAGTAACTGGAGGGAGAGTGGGGGGCTAAGAAAGACTGGAGGAACTGCTTCAGAGCTTTGCTTTCCCCTGTCCTGTGCCTTCAGCTCATAGCACATCTGGATTCCTCTTCTGCATATAAGGGCTTTTAACCAGATGAACTACTCCGACAAACTCTTCCTCAGAGATCATTAGGCACAGATGGATTTTTTTTTTCACATATCTTCTGCTACGTTTTTTTTTCCCCAATCAGTGAAATCCTGAGATGTATGTGGAGCTGGAGGTGTTTAGGCTCTTTCTGGCAGCTGAAATTATCTGGAATTTTTGGTATTTTATTAAGCAAATTACATGCATATGTTTTGACAAGGATAGTTGTGCACTTCAACATCTGAGGTTAAGAAATGTAGATGTTAGCTTTAAATTGTTTGGATAGAATGATGCTCTCTGCATTAAAGTTGTGTTTGTGACATGTGAAACGGGTGAAATCAAGACAAGCATTCAACCATGTCTCCAATTAATGGCGTAAATGGCACTTACTGTATGTTTTCCACATTAGAACCCAATCTTTCGATTAAAAAAGAACTGAATTTTTGGTCCCCTAACAGATGCCTCAAACTGTTCAAGTGAAGCAGAAAGCATTCTTTCCCCCAGATGTATCAAATGTCTAAATTATAATAAGGTCCATTCATCAAACAAACTGCAACATCAAAAACAGAGGGAAAATGGGGCACTCCTGCGGCCACTATTATCACTGACCTTCATTACCTTGCCAACTTTCTCTCTTCCACTGAGCATAAGCTAATTACTCAAAACTTTTCAAAGACAACATTATTACTGATGGCCTCTGTTTTGCCCAGACACCTCTTAATGAAGCCAATAAAGAGACACACGAACTAAGTGCATCTCCCTGAATATGTATGTATGTATGAAACCAATAAAAGTCATTCTGTTTAATAACCCTGTCTAGCCACTGAAAACTAATTCCATGTGCATTAAAACAAAAGAAAAAATTTTACTTTATACCATTTATTTATACTAATTATACCTGTACTTGTGTTGCCTGTCTGGGTTCATAGGCAGAAATGCACAGTAGTTGAAGAGCTTAAATTCGTATATAGTGGATGACTCTTCAGGATCTAATTAAGGGAACAATATTAGGCAAAATGCTCACATTGCGCCTGAGCCGGTGTGGCCACGTTCCCAAACCACTCACACTCTGACTTACTCCTGTAATGTCTGAGTCACAAATCGAAATGACATTTTTGTCTGATGAAGGACATAGAAACCGTTTAAAGGAACCCCACAGTGCACCTGTGTTAGAATAATAGGTAACAACTCTAAACGGAACTATGAACCTGGAGGATTCTGCCTGACACAGTTACATTTTGAAATTACTTAATTACTAAAATTACTAATAAATTACTTTCTTGTCATGACTGTAAACAACTAAGCAAAGTGTTATTCAAATACCTAACAAAATAGCAAACAAATTCCTAAAACTTGGATCAGAAGGTGCACAGACATTGCTTTGTAACTAGACAGGATAATCTATTTAAAAACACAACTAATCAATGAACACAATTAATCAATAAAAATATGAAGCTGAATCCACGAAGGGGAACCAGATGTACAAGGAAGTAAATACTGAATTACATGTGCAAATAAAAAAAGAGTAAAACTACTGTAGGACAAAAACTAACCAAGACAAACATGGCACAGGAAAAGCCATAAACATGTGAGCTACCAAATAAACTACAGAACTCACATAATAATTAAATAGAACTCAAAATGACACATGGGATTTTGGTAGATATTTCGAAAGAATGATGAGAAGTGTGTAAACGCTAACATTTAAAAACTCTATTCAGATACATATGTATTTGAAAATTAACAGTTTATTTATGAACACATACTAGCAAAGTACAGGAAATTTAGACAAAAATATTTGGCAAAATGACTGTTAAAATCGTTAACAGATGCTCAGCTGTTGTTTTGACACTGTTTTATTTAATAATGTATTATTGATGTTTAATTTGACTTAATTAGGAATTAAAGCAAAATATACAATAACACAGTGGAATGTTTTTCTACAACATGAGAACATGGAAATATATTTAATACAAAAATGAATATGTATTTTTTTATATATTAAATTTTTTTTAAAGAATCCAACTCAACTAAAATAACATTTGGTACTTCACACTCAAATTCTGACAGCTGTGAAAACTTTACTATTTTTTACAGTCTAAGATGGATCCATAACGAATAAGTTTAAAGCATTCTACAGTTGTTTAGGAGCTTGATGCTCAAGTGGATCAGAGAGACTGCAAACACACATCCTTTGAGAAAACTCCAGAGAACACATGGAGCTAATGCAACATCTCCTCCTCTGCTCGGACCCAAAAGTTTGCTTGAGATCAAATGGGGCCCGGTCCCAAGTGTCTCCCCGTCTGCTCTTCTTCACCGAAGAAGGAGGATCACCTGTCATCCATCCTCCTCCTTTCTCATCAGATCCCTCGCTTCACTTCATCCTCACCTATCTCCTTCATTTGCTTGATGCTTTCATTGTCAAACATCTTCTTCAGCTGTCAGATCTAAAATGTTCTGAAGAAGCTTCTGTTGCTTTGAAAATTTGATCTAGAAATCTTGAATCCAGAGGGGAGCTGATAACACCCGCATTGAATTGTATATTGTGATATATTTGTTTAATTAGTCTCTAAGGCCACAATAAAACTTGCAGTGTTAGATATTTAATCAATTGAAAAGCTTCTCATTTTGATAAAAGGCTAATTGTAGAATGATTTTTTTTAAATTATTTTAAGGTTTTAATGCGGACACTACCTATTTGACCAGCTACCTTCAGTGAGGAGGTGTTCATGAGAGCAAGGACAACACATGCACATCAAATCCTCACCTCGCTTTAGAGAAAAGTGACTTTAAAATGGGGAGTTAGGTGAAGTGTGTGGCTTTCACTTGAGTTTTAATATTAACTTTTAATCAGAATTGTTGCGTTTATGATTAATGTGTGATGTGTTTTTAAGAACCTAATGATGAGTCATGCAATAAAGTAAAGCATTATGACATAAAATCCTAGCCTAAAAGTCTGAGTTTAAGTAATTAAATCATTGATGGAATTATCTATTTAGACATTTGGCTCGAAAGCAACAGTAATAACTATTACACCACTGCATCTTCCCTGGCAGGCTTGGTGTGTTATAAATAATACATTCTTTGACTAGAAGCAACCCATTAAACTAATGTTAAAAATTACATTTAATCAAAAAGCAAAGAATTTTTTCTTCAGTAACAATTTCACAGCATATAAGCTCACAAAAATTTGTGGGTAGAATGTGACTAGTACTTACATTTTTCAGATAGATAAATTAAAATGTATTGACATGAAAAGAAACAAAAGTTAACAATTCCATATTGAGAACAGCAACAGTGTTCTGATATCTTAAATATAGTTTGCAATTAGTTTCCCAAGAAATTGACAGTAGTCAAACACCACCCACTAAGGCATTAAAATCAACTTTGTATGTTAAAAAGTACTATACTTAAAAAAATACTAGGGACTACACTGTCAGATTTTAAATGTAACTATCCATATTGAAAATCTACTTTAAAATTAAACTGTAAAATCAGAACAGAAACTGTTATTCTTCTCATTTATATTGATCTAGCACAATACAAAAGCAGGATTTTAAACATACGACGTCCCAGGAATAACCCAGTTTTGTTTTTCCGCTTGAATGCAAAAACGAAGTCACATTTTCAGCTGATCTGTGACATACAGCAGGTCGCCTGCCACAAAGACTGCTAATCCACCAGCAGTTAGCCATGCTTTTATTTTTATACGTTTGCTCTTTAAAAAGTTTACCCTAGATTGACAGAGAGAAGTGCTGCGAACGACAAGAGAGAGTGAAACCGGTCTTTGATGTTGTTTTGCACATGGCTGCACCACCCCATTATTTGAATATCACACGGCGCACAGTTTGATGCTGGACACTTTCTTTCTCTCTCCTGATGCTTTTGTGCAAGCAATTAAAGCATGTGCCACAAAAGGCATGTGTTTGTTAATGACATCTAGCATTTGAAAAGCTGTCATTCCTTTGTTGCCACAGAGCAAATTTTCTTGTGTTGCATATATTTTACATAAACTTAACCTAACAATGCAAATGATCCAAAGGGGAGGGGATGTTTGTTTAGTTTAGGTTATTCTTAGCTAATCACCTCTAAACTTGGTAACAGTACCTTTTCTTACTTTCTTTGCCTACATTGTTAATTAAATCTCATCATTTGCCACCAATTAAACATAATTAAGCTGTTCATGTGCAATTAACATCCCAACAGTCAGTCCCAAGTGTGTAACTTTCAACAATTAGCCGTAACCCTAGTTTTGTATGCTGGCAAACGGTTACACAAGAGATGATATCGATGTAAAAGTGAGTTGATCTCAGAAGACAGCAGGTGATGTTCTGTGACATGTCTGGTGATGTCTAGTATTGAACTGACACCTTTTTGAAAGATATTGTGTTCAAACAGTTTCAAAAAATGTTCTTAGTGTGTTTATGAAGGAGTTCAGATAAATAAATGGCGAAATTAATATAAAGTGGATCATAAACTGTTTTACTTAAAAGTGTCATTGTACTGTTTATTGTCCAGTAATAATGTCTATGGTGAGGTCCCCATCTGTTTTGTTTTTATTTTTTATCTTCATTCCAATTGCACATTTGGTTCTACTTCAGTTAAATCAAAACTGCCATTAACCATCTGTTACATTTCAGAGAAACCATAAAAACTATGATTGTGGTGTCTGTGAAATCAGTGAAATCATTAGTTGGTTTCTGGAGAGAAAATTGACAGCTTTAAGTTGGTAAAGTCAGCCATAAAAATAAAAAAGGTAAATAAAGAACAGAGCAGATGTGACAAAGCCTGAAGATGCTTATACACCAAGCAGTGGCGTATCCAGAGGGGTGGCAGGAGTGGCCCGTGCCACCCCTAAAATTTTATTAGATGCCCCAAGTGTTACCCCTGAATTTGCGTAGAAAAATGAATGATAATAGTAATAATAATAATAAAAAGTATGTCTTTGTTCATCAAGCTTGCATTATGAGTATGAGCTTATAAACAAATGCTACCAAAATCATTTTTCATTGAAAATCTTTTGGCCGTCACGGTGGCGCAGTGGGTAGCACGGTCGTTTCACAGCAAGAAGGTCGCTGGTTCTAGGCTCGGCTGGGGCAGGTGGCATTTCTGTGTGGAGTTTGTATGTTCTCCTCGTGATCGCGTGGGTTTTCTCCGGGTGCTCCGGTTTCCCCACAAGTCCAAAGACATGCGGAATAAGTGAATTGAATAAGAATGATTGCCCATAGTGTGAATGTGTGTGTCAATGTTTCCCAGCGATTTTAAAATGTCCTCTACTGAGTATATTCATTGTAGTAATTTTAGAATGCCTGAGCTTCTGATGCTGCCTACACACAAAGCGAGAATGATCCGGTAAAAGTGATTTCAATGTAAAGATGTGATAAGGCACCCCGCGGTGCAAAGGGTTCGTGAATCCAGAGAGTCACGCTAGTGCACCCCGGGTTTGAAAGCGATCAGATAGGCGTGGGAGACGCGTTTTGTCCGCCTGTTTAGCCCTTGGTCTGTTACCAATTGGCTACCCCAAGAATTTACTTGGCCACCCCAATTTAAAATGTCTAGAATCGCCACTGACATCAAGAGTGGATGATCCGGGAAGATCGTATGATATGAGGTGAATGTGAAAATGCAACATTGGACTCTATGGTACGAAGGATGTGACTTTTGCGGAATGACTGACGAGAGCCATGTGGAGTGGATTTTTAACCAAATGGGTGGAGAAAAATTTTATCACAGCTTGTGGCCACCCAGAACTGTATGACTCTATGTTGTATTATTATCTACATAGAAAAAAAGGATCTTGCTTGGAAAAAAGTGTACAAGGAGGTCATTGAATCTGGTAAGTTACAAGTATTTTTTATCAATCAACTTGAGCTATTTGTATTTATATTGTTGCGATGTTAGTTAAAGCTAAGCTGACTAGTTAATTGCACTTTTAAGTACTTAAAGTAGTGCAAGTTATTTTATTCAACAGAAAATGTGCAGGAAGAAATTAAAAAAGTTGAGGGGCACATATGTGAAGTAAAGGACAAATTAATTAAAGAGGAAGAATGGGACAGCGGCAGGGTCAGGGAAAAGGTGTAAGTATGCTGCAGTCCAGTCATTGCTTGATCCGCTCCTCCCCAGACAAGTTTGCTTCTAGTTCTGCATCGTTCTCCTAGGTGAAGGAAGAGGATGTCTTCATGCGAGTAACGTGAGTGAATCCTGGGTTTGAACGCATTCTCTTTGCTTATTTATCGCGGCACAAGAGAGTGACGTAGCACGAATGGTGCAGCAGGACTTTGGAGTGCTTCCCCAAGTAGAAAACTTTTACAAGTGTCTACCAATTTGGAGCTCTGTCTCATAGAAACATGTTTTTTCTTGAGAGGTAAAATTAAAAAGAACACAGAGGACAAGCTGATTATTTGCTATGTGTGTGGACATCCAGTCATGTATGACTCAACAGTCACCTTGGATGTTTAGATGGCAGTTAGTGAGGAATCAGAGAAACTGGTAAGTGAAAAAAAGTTTTACTTCTCAATTCAAATAAACTCACCAAACTGCATCTCTGGAGGCTTTGGTAGAATGAGATGAACCAAGAATTATCAGCTTTCCAAAGTAACATAAATAAACAACTCTCAACTTTTCCATTAGTTGAGGCAAAAGAGCACAAATCGTAGCAAGGTATTTTTCACATCGATTACCCTCATGTTATTTGACCCTTTGCTACTCAAAGGCTGGTAAGTTGCAAAAAAACACCACAAAAATAAAGCAGCGGGTACAGTACATAACACACCTTTTGTTAAAGTCTGAGGTTTGAAGTCATGGAAGAAAGCTGGAGTGCATGGGTTATCTTGGCATCTACTTGTAGCTCATGTGACTCACCCAAACAGCTAATTAGAGGCAGCCAAGCTTGCTCCGTTACTAGGCAACAGCAGCAGGGGGTATTTGTGAGATTAGTGCTCTGGTGAGTGCCAGGCTCTGGATGGGCATATCAGCAGGACAGTTTCTCTGAGTCACACCTGCACGGAACTGCAGCTGAGCAGTCCTGGGGGGAACAGGAACCGCGTCCAACACTCTCTACACCTTCTGAGGGTGTTAGGGGCAAAGAAAAGGCGCCTTTGTGCAGCAGGAGCACAGCACTAGAAAAATGTCAAAAATAGACTGCTTTTTCTTCCTTTGCTAAATATGGAAAGATTCTCCAAAAGTTAGAAATGAAGTATCCAAGTGAAGGAAAAGTTCACAATAAATACAATTTCTTCCATGTTATCGAGAGGGTTTATTCAAGGATCTTGCTGACTCAAAGTTTGCGTAAAATAATTTTGTGAAGCAACACAGGTTGCACATTTATTTAGCTGTTTTAGTTTTGTCCATTCTGTACACCAGGTAAACAACATACATTTTTTTAATTGCTCCAAATTTTACTGGCAAATGTTGTATATTTGACAGAGTGATT
Source organism: Danionella dracula (assembly GCA_900490495.1). Classification (NCBI taxonomy): domain Eukaryota; kingdom Metazoa; phylum Chordata; class Actinopteri; order Cypriniformes; family Danionidae; genus Danionella; species Danionella dracula. Next base: position 65,373 of record UELW01000100.1, read on the forward strand.
CAAAAAGAATACCACAACATTGAAAATCGAGAACTCTGCAAGAAAAAGGAGAGCTCAACTCTTTTGGGCATCGATTTAATGAAGCTCTGAAATTTGTTAAATACTGTTTAAATTGATTAATTAACCAAGGTTTCATCATGTTTCTTTGATTAAATACAGATTTTCAAAGGTTTGTTATTTTTTTAATCACCCCATGTATATTTTATATTATATATTATTATATACAAATAAGACAAAAATGTGGATCAATAAATTGAAAAATACTCAAAAATAATACTAATAATTAATATTTATATTACATTGTTAATTTATGACAAAAGACCTGTTAATTGACAATATAATTAGAGTCCATACTAGTAAATTCAGGAAAAAGCATTTCACGTTATCAAAATAACTTTTAGGGCAGAATGTGCACCTTTTACATATTTTAAAAATGAGTGTTTATTGATATGTTGACAAGGGACAGAGTAAATTCACAATTATGGCAAGTACCTTAAATGATCTAACTAGAAGTTGATTTTGCTATTATCTTGGCATTTGAATCATTTACAGAAATGATTCATATCACTTTAAAAAGAAAACATACCCTGTAATTATTGACTCCATTCAGAGTTTGAAAGTGGCATTAATAACACATAGAGAACATGGAACTATTACTAAATAATTCAAGAAGCAGAGAGCTGAATTGAATATAACTAAAGTTATGGATGAATTAAACTGGTTGGATGCATATAAGCAATAATACATATTTCCACAGATTCACAATATTGCACTGGGTTAATAACTGGCCCCATTTCTCATATTTACATCCATGCCTTCGTAATTTCTGATTTGATTTGTTGTTTTCATAAGAAACTCAAATAAAGGCTATTTTTAAAGCAGAAAATAAACTAGCCTCTCTCTGTGCTCCTAATTCTCACAGCTAGCGTATACATTTTGTTCATTAGAAAAGATGTGGAAATGATTTAAGTAAAATTTATTCTGAAAGCCATATGTGATGATTAACAGACTAAAAACAATGTGCCTCAAACAGTCAATGTGCCTAGCATTGTTACTGATGTTGTTATTATCACCTAGGTTACTTTAATTAAACAACATGAGGATGGAACAATTGTGAGGATGACAATTTGTGCTTGCAATATTTTTCCAAGACTTTTTCGCAAACAGAAACGTATTAAACACCTCACAAAGCACACCTGGGGATGTGCAGTTGTGTCTCATGTATTGCTACATACGCAGGAAAATGTTCACATTACCTTACGACCACTTGAATTTTTAAAAAGCCCTATCCCAAATGAGCCAAAATCAATGTTACTAGTAAGCATCTGATTTAGAGAGTATGAGAAAAATAATTAAAATAAAGATAATTTAACTAAAAATGTATTAGTTAGAAAAAAATCGTAAAGGTATTTTTTATACCTTTACAGGTAATAATCCTTTATAGGATTTCTTTCATAACAATTTTTTTAAACATAACTTAGTTGGTAATCATAAAGCAAAATGAGTTTATTATTTGACAGTTGTGAAATTAATAATATGGCTAAAAATATGGTTGTAAAGCAAATGCCTATACTTAGAAGTGTGTGTAAAGTATTGTTTTATTTTTCCATATATTTACTGACCTTTAGCAGCCTATTTAAATAAGGTGTTTTAAAGACGAGGTTGGATCATCTGTTCTCTAACACAAGATAAAGAGGCGCTGTGTCCGAGTTAGAATAACTCGAGTTACAGAGAAGCTGATTGGCTGTTCACATACTCATATTTTACAGACACCTGGACTCTCACTTCCAATTTGCCACAAGACAGATAATTAACATATTATATTCTGTTTAATAAAAAAGATTTAAAGAGCACCTTTTACCTCAAAGCTACCCCTTTGACCTCAAAACTACTGTTCCCTCCACCATTGACTTTCACTAGGTGAGATGAGCGCTAACTGGTTTGTGACTGGTTTGTCATCAGACTAAACATCCCCATTCCAACAAAAATATTAATAGTTGGACTGTTATTAAGAATTCATGGTCTAAATTACACCGAAAAAGCACTGACCACTCTGAGGATTTGAGGTGGACCTTGGGGAGGTGGCTCACTCCTGTAAATCCCATTCCGCCCTCCTCTGCTTTTTGAGGCTAATTAAAATGAAAAGCAGATTTGTGGGTGGGCTCCCTCTTGTCACTTCATGTTGGCATCCCCTATTGTGACTTCCACCTTGAGGGTTTGGTGCCTGTTAGTCACAAGTCCTCACAGCAAATGACTACAAACTGCTTGACAAACCTCTCAAAGTGACTACCACAGGGCTGTTAAGTCCTTAAACCGAAAACAAAATGCATTCCACCAGTCTACTCCAACCTGCTTCTCACCCCCTCTCTAAAGACACCCAACTTATAATGTTTGTGAAAACTACCGTGGGTTTTTTTTCTCAATTTTTCTTAATATCCAAAACTACTGTTAAGGTATCTACACACTTATTCAAATTGAGATTTGCAAGAATGTTTCTATAGCTTCTCTGAAAGGAACTTTGCCGCATTCTTCAAACATCTGATTTTTTATCTTGATGCAATGGCGCTCAGGGGTCGTGATACGTCATTTGTGAAAATAACGAATCTTCAGAATGTCTCGCTAGTAATAACTCTTTTGGGGAATGAATCGTTTTCTTTGATGCATGTGGATTACACTGTTTATAATCAGAAGACACTGCCGAGCAAAAACAAGCCGATGTGGCAGAGACAAAATAATTTTTATTTGAGCACATTGTTCAGCCATGTGTCATTGGCGCTTCTTGTTTTTGATCAAGGCATGTTCACGTGTGAAACTTCTGATAAAAATTTGGATAGGAGGACAATTGGATGAATTTTAGGCTAAGTTTAATTTCTTTCCCTTGGCCCATACATGTGAATTCTCTTTAGAACTAAGGGGAAGGTCTTTACTGAAGGTATGTATACCACTTCAGCCTAAATGTGGTTGGACCTGCACTTACACACAGATGGTTTGCGAAGGGTTAAGGATTTTTTTTTCCTGAAAAAAGATTTTTTATGAAATTGCCTGACAATGCGAGGAAAGAGAGCCACAAATGTATGTAATTTCTTGCATTTTATAACATTTTGGTTTTAGTTAGTTTTCATATTATAAAGTCAGAAATAGGAAAATATTTTATTTAAAAAAATCACTAGCTTCACAGAATTATTCAGAAAAAATATTTAATCAGGAAAAAAACAGCATTGTATGTTAGATGTAATGCCCTAAGTGCTTATAAAAGTCATAATAAGTTAATGTAAATATATTTAAACAATTTATGAACAATGTGTGAGTAGACTCATTTATTTATTTTTTTCACGCTTTACTGTGGTTTCCCAACTCATACAATTTTCAGCCCTTCCCCTTAGCGTACTTTATCAAAAGAAAGATAAAGGGCTAATCGCTAAGGGTTAGGGCCAAGGTAGAGAAATGGAATGCAGCCTTAGTACTAATTACTCAATAATTATCTCAATAAAGATTTGATGAAGACTAAAAACATGCATTTCTGCAGAATTGCAGAATCAGTTCATTATTAAAACTGTTCTTTTGGAAATTTCAAGTTGTAGTAGATTTCTGTTGGACTACATCTTCAATTATTTCTTAGAAATGTTTACCAAAATCATCCGTTAAGTTTCATTCATGTAGCTGCTTATTAATCAGGGTCTGATGTTTCCAATCCCAGCTCACTTTGTTTGAAACCAAGTACACATCCCAAGGCTGCAGTCACTCACATGTACTCAAACTCAGACTTTGAGTCACTAATCAACCTCATATTCATCCCATTGAACTATCAAGTAATGGAAAGGACAATATGCATACCAACAGCCAGATGGAACCAGGAACTTCCTTGATGTGAGGAAAGCATGCTTGGTGCTACAAAAATGTTCAGTCTGCATTTTCTGTCATTAGTCCACTTGAAAGGAAAACAAGACCAATTTAGGTATCAACATACATTTTTGTAGTTTAACCTTGATTTATCTCATTTAATTTGTTACATCCTCTGCTCAACCTAGCATCCTCAACGTTCAATCCTTAACATTTTTAGAAATCCTACATCTCTGCACTATCCAAGCTTTTTGTTCCATTTAGATTCTATCCCGCCCATCCTATCCTGTTTAAATCGGACATGAGAGCAAGTACCACTACTACATTAACAAAGGAGCGTGGATATATTTAACCACATTTTATCCAACAGCATGGAAGCACAGCATCCTTTTATCAGAAATTGAATGGCCACTTCAACATCTCTCAAACCAAGGCCTGATAGAATGTAATAAAGTTCTGAGTTATAGTTACATTTTCAGTCTCTAAGTTTACTCTTGCTCTGCAAGTTTACCGACCAACTCTTGCTTTACATCTGAGTGTTTGCAATATCTCCAAGGCCTGACACTATGAATGACAGCCATAGGCACAGATTTAAACAAACTTTGCCAAGAAAAGTGGCAAGTGTGTGTGGGTGTGTGCATGTGCTTGTTGTAATCTGTAGATGTTTGCGTTTGTGCATCTATCCGTGCATGAGTGTGTATGCAATATAAGTAGCTCTTGAGATGGGGTGACGATGTGCATGTTTTCAGCAGTATTCTTGGAGGCCTTTCCTCCCCTAAGATTCTCTTTTCACACTTTGCTGCACAGCACATCTGCATCCAATGACCTGACTTAATGTCTCACTCAAGCAAATAAGATTGCAGAAGTGAAGAACAAGAGACCCATCAGTCACAAAATGGGATGCTTTTGGCTCAGAGTCATTTGACGGTGTGTAACGGCATCCTCTGAGATAGTCAGGAGGTAATTGATTTTTTTTTCCTCCCCATTCTCTGTTGTCTACTAATAGAATGAAATCAGGCCAAACAGGCGAAGGGTCCTGTGGAGGTGTAGTGGAGGTGCAGTCATCAGCATGCATTAGTGGGGCCTGCAGAGAGCACGCTTCATCTAGCCTCCCCCTTCAAGGGATTAACAGGCAGACAGTGAGAATCCAGGAGATTAACACAAAGGATGGTCACAATTATCCCTCAAACTGTAAACATCTTATATCACACAATGCGATTAGGGGCCTTCCTGGAACATGAAGTCTTTGCATGCCTCGTTAATAGTGGATAGACTACTTCCGAATTTAATTGTGTTGTTTTATTTATAGTTGCTGTTGTTTTATTTCCCAGTCTGGTTGCTTTCAAAAATAATTTGATCATTTTCAGTGTTGATGGTATGACGTGTATGGGCTTGGCAAAATCAAATGATGCCCATCTTCCTATAAAACTCTTATTTTAGAAATTATTGTAGGAGGGTTTTTAAATATAATTTTCATTGTAGTGAGTATAAACATTGTTTTCATTTGTAAACATTTTTACTTAAGAACCACAAAAAGATTTATGAGCTAAAAACTTAACTAAATTGGAAATTGAACTGATGGACTGTATCCAATATCAATAAATTCTCTTCTGAAGGCGCTCACAAACACATGCTCATAAAAAATGTTTGATCTGATAATTATCCCTCTATCCTGTGTTTGCAAATGGTCATAAAATATGTCCATATTGAGATAAAAACACCACAAACAATTTACATCAAAAGTCTTGTGTCTTTTTTCATTATGTACAATGTTTTGTCAACTACTGTTGTGTGAATTGAAAATTAAACTTGAGTTGATTAAGAGTTTTTGGTGTTTACATTTTTCTTCGTGTTGATTTCATTGTGCATTTTGTACAGTTTTCCCCACTGAACCAGGATTGGGAGAAATATGGAATAAAAGAAGCATGGCAAACCGTTCAATAAAAACTGTGTAAAAACCAAGCAGCAGGTTCTGTGGTGACCTGACTCGTCGATATGGCATTCAATTAAAAGGTCAGGTTATAAGTAACCAGCCATAAGTAGCATGTAAATCACTCTATTCCAGACAACATTGCTTTTTAGTAGTATTAAAAAACTCTGAATACACTCAAAATATATGACCCCTGAGTAACCCTAATCTATTGCAGACTCTATGAACAGGGTTAGTTTTAACATCATAGGTATTTACCCCTACCCCTCATACTCCTGCTTCCTTTATCTTTATTTTTTATAACATTTGGGAAAAAACTTGAACCATAATTGATTCAATATTGTTGAGAAAATATTGAAATAAAACTTATTAACAAAATATCCCTCATCACCAGTTACTGTCTTGCTACTGTCTTGCTATGTTAATGGTGTGGAAATGAACATTGATTTTTATAAAGTGACAGAGACGTAATAAAAGTAACTAATGTGAAAAATAAATATGACGCAAGAGACAACCATGAGTCTCGAAACAGTTTGACAAATGTATATATTTTTATTAGACACATAATTTGTTTAAAAAAGGAAAAACATATTTTTTAGATGTATAATTTATATGTATGTGTAATCTTACATTCTTTTTATTGGACAGCTGGTTTTAAGGTTGTTGTAGGTGTTTCAAGCCAGAATTTTTTTTAATATTCACAAAATATTATATTGGAAATTCATTCATTTTAATAATGAAATAAACTATTAAAAATGCATTGTCTAATCTAACCATGATTTTGTTGTCATTATTTATGATCCCGTGATATTGTTTTATTTTTTGAACATTTTGACCTTTACTTTAGATTCACAAACAAGGCGATTTCTTTGAATGTGTGAGACTGAATTCTATCATGACTTTAATGAAGTAGCAGCCAAAGAAAATGTACATCTATTAATACGCTTATTGATTAAAATTCAAATGAAAAAGATTACAAATTAAATCAATGTTAAAGAAACCTTGCAACACTTGTTTTTTGCATCTAAACATCTGAAAATCAATGAAACCAGAAGTGAAACCAAAGGGGGACATAAACTTGCATAAACTACAATGTTCAGTTTTTGTGGAGTCATCTAAAAAAACTGTTCTGGACACCATGTGTTCTATGCTAAGTCAGGACAGAGGCAGGGAAAAACTTTGAGTTCTTTCATCGGGTCACGTTGAAAGAGCAGATAAAAGGACTCAATAAAAATCCATCCCTCTCTAGCAGAATCGCAGTTCTGAAAGATATGCTACCTCTTATTATTCATCCCATTTTGTTTCACTTTATTCATCTCCCTTTACAGGAGCAGAGGTACATGGCTTGTACCAGTTATTTTCAGACGTTAATTTATGCATTTTAAAAAGACTTTGCCTTCATTTGAAGAATGCAACGGTTACCCACACCGAGATATCAGAGAACCGTTTGAAGTGAGTGCTCTCCTGCCCGCCTTTGTGTTCTGGGTTTGTAATATGAATGAATAATGTATCAGGGATTAGAAATTCATAATGCTCTTGTTTTCACCTTCCATGAGCCTCCCCCCTCTCATATATCCCTTCGCTGGCCTGTGAGTAAAATCTCATTATGGCAGATTCCCCGAGGTGGGAAAGACCAAGTCTCTGGAATCAGGCCGGACACAACTGCCAGACTGTACGAATGATGGAAGCCAGAGGAGAAGGAAAGTTTTAATCACCTTTAACCAAAACTTAGCTCACAAGGGAAGGCAGCTTGTGTTTTGTGCCGGGAAACTAAAGTCCAAAACAAACAATCAGTTTGTTATTCTCTTCTAATGCCTGAGAATGCTAATGCTTAAAGGGAAATTTAGTCCTGAAAAGCAAAAGCTGTCAACATCTGCAGGGATTTTCACACATGAAGAAAGTAAACAGGTATCCAACTGTTCACTTTTCAACTGGTTTCGAAATTGACTTGGCTTTCATATTTTGCTGTTTAACAGTTCAAAGCTGTCTGAAAAAAGTAGTCCGTCTCATAGGAGGTCTTTTTTTTAAATAAGATATAAAATGTAAAATGAGATACAACACATTTTTTGTCAGTTTCTTGGAAGATGTCAGCAAGCTCCTCTGATTTCATTTGTGGGTGATTTTACCACCGCTTTTTAAAATTTTATGTTATTTTTTCAATGTCTTGAAACTTCCTAAATATTTGCTTATAGGTAGTCGTAGCCTCAGATGTCATGCCCACCAAGCGTTGACTGAACATCAGATAGGTTTGGAAAACTTGACCTGTAACACTCCAAGAATTGTGAAGTCCTTATCTGATTGTTTTGTTTATCAGGATCTCCAGTATGAACGAGAGTTGCATCATAATTTCCTTCTGTGCAGCCATAATATCAGAAAAAATTACTTTAATCAGTTTTGTGCTCCCTCTTGCTGATTATGAAATATTGTTGTTCTGTTCTAGTAATACTTTTCTATCGCTAACTTGTTGCACATGATGCTGTGCAAAACAACATGGGATTGGTTGGGTGGGTTTGACCATGCAACAATGTGAAAATGGCATCAATGGCTTCCTGGGTAGGTTTGACCAAGTAAGACTAGTATATAGGTGACAAAACACATTAAATGGCTGGATGTCTTTCTAAAACAAATGCTCAAATAAATTTTGGTGGGTGGACCGTGTAAGATTTTACACAATCACTTATAAAAGCAGTATTGGTATATGAGTGGTCACCCCACAACCACAAAAAGAAGTAAAGTTGTGGACACACTTTTTTTAGCTTGGTCATTATTGCTTAGTTTGGCAACATGGCACTTATATGTGTCTGCTTAAATCGACTACCTAAAGAACCTTTCTGTAAAAGTCCAATTTTTCAGTTTCAGCTCATATCCTTGAGTTCCAGTTTGGTTTTATCAGTTTTAGTCTTCCATATTGTTTTTGTCATCTTTGGCCCTCCATATTGTTTCGGTGTTCATTGCTTCTATGTCATCCTTGATTGTTAATTGTATTCACACCCTCGTGTTGTCTTACCATACCTGTTTGTAGCTAGCTTGTTTCATTTACTTTTATGCATTTGGCACACACCTTGCATTTCTGTATGTATTATTGTCATAGATGTCAAAGGATTCTCCCTGGCTCCTGTGATAACTTCCTGTTGTAGAGAGCATTCGGAGTCACAGAATTTCAATTTCAATTGCAAAATCTGGAAATCTGGCCCATTCATTTATAATTAAATCTGAGTTAACATTTTAAAATCATTAAAGATAAAAATGCTGAACACACATTTTAGTTTATTCCATGTAGGTTTTTTTTTATATGAAAGACTCACTGTGTCACACCCTGAAGAGACTTTCGCACCTTAAAAAAACAAACATGCCCACGACCTGACTTCAATGATCCATTCACAGGAAAATATCCACTCAGCAAATCAGTCAACTTTTTACTTAACACCACTTCCAAAGTGACAAAGGCATCACCTACATTCACACATCGTCTAGTCACCTATTGATATAAGCACAAAGTCAGTCTTTAGTCAGCTTGCTGAAAAAGAAAGCACATTGGTGCGCTTACCTTGTTCCCTTGACACATTTGAATTCTGCTCTAACTGTACATTTTTCTTCACTGGGTCCATTGTCCAACAATGAACTAGAATATCTGTTGATGGCATACCCAACATCTCAAAAAAAAGTTTTCTGTTGTGCATATGTTTTGTTTCAGGTGCCTCGAATCTTTATCCTGTGCAGTTTAATGCTCTTGACCAAAATATATTTTAATAAATGCTGCTGAAGCACCTTACATCTTGTTTTCCTTGCATCAAACTAAATAGTAAAAACAACTAAATAACAATAACAACTTGTTAAGGTAATTGTTTGCCCCAGTACTGGATTGTAATGACATTTTCAAAAGCACATTTGAGTCACATATCAAACCTATTTAAGTAAACAACAGAGTGCTGGGAATTTTGCTGCACTAACAGCTTATGAAAGGTGTTCGTGATCAGTTTGCATGTTGTTTTATAAACCATGAAGAAACCCATGGGTATGGCTTACAAATACTTTTTACACAAGAACACGAATTAAAGCGTGTCTCACATTTGCAATGCTGTTCACCTATGAAGAATATCCACAGGGCATTATTTTCAGCACTCTTCATATGGTATGCAGATTAGAGGTAGGAAAGAAAGCCCAGTAGCTATTATTCTCTGCAATCTCAATTTTACAAAAAAAAAGTTTTTTAAAGCATTTGGAAAAAACGAGGTGGAAAGAATGAATACTAAAAATAGCAAATCCTGCAATTTAGTTAGTGGCATACAGTTCATTTATTGTAAGACAAAATGGCACTGGTGCATCTTACCTTATGGTTCAAGTTTTAAAGTTGCAGCGGACTTGCTCAGATTCTGTCATCAAGACGATCCAGGTTGGCAGGTCACCATGGAAACCGAAGTACTTCATGTCTGTAAGCCACCAAGGGATCAATGAAATATTAAATTCAAGGACCATTCAGCAAAGCAAGCTTATTAATAGTATTCAACTATTGGCCATGTGTGCTAGATATCCCTGATACACAAAAAGGTATAGAAAAATATTTTTTTTTAAGTCTCAAAATATCATTATCTGCATTTGTTCGTAATTGCTATAAAATTGGTATCAATCGTTTCCTTTCTTTTTTCATTTAGAATTTTACCAACATGACTGCAAGCAGCTGATTTGCCTTAATCCGTACTTCTCGAAGTCAGTATAATTCCAGCAGACCCACAAATTTCTTGTCGGTCTGGTAGATTAACACAGTAGGAGGGTGAATCCATTTACTGAGGGGATTAATATTTCCATTCAATGTAATGTTACCTTGGTACAACCTTCATATTTCCAAGAATGTAACCAGTAAGATCCATTTTACATGGTTTAAAAACATGTTTTATCAGCGTGTCTTCCTATTTTATAAAGCTGTTCATTTATTGGAAGCAAACTAGTAGATATGGACTTTTTTTTTTTTTTTTAAACAATGCTGTTCTATGAAAGAAGCACAAAACCCATTAAAGTGTGAATAAATATAATCTGAACTGGAAATTGCAGCATCTGAATTTTATACGTCACTTATAAGTCAAATGTGCTCAGCAGCTCAGTAACTATATAATTTCCCACTTAAAGACAACAGAAGATTTAAAATAATAAAAGAACAACCATGTTGATAAATGAAAATTCCAAGTAAAATGTACATATAGATTTTTTATTTATTAATTACATTAATTTTCCCTCTCAGTTCCATCTGTAAATATCTCTGTTGTTTTTTTAAACGAAAGTCTCCTTTTCACTTCGATTTGTATTTGAGCCACATGATGAGCAAGGAATGTGTGAAATCAGTAGATTATTTTAAGGTAAGCAACCACTGTCTTAATGCGCACAGAAATTCTGTCCACTTTAAGATTAATAACCACGTCGCAACACTGCCAAAAAAACGCATGATTTGTGAACGCCTGCCAACAAATTCTGTTGCTTTTACAGATTGTGGAGCCACAGGACTTATCGAACAACTCTGAACACTCGGACAACAACAACATGATAAGCTTTTCACTTACCATTCTCCTCTGTAAATGAGCTCCATTTCCTGTCATGAGTCGAAATGAGTGTGTGTCGAGCGCCACTTAGTGTCTCTTTTATGTCTCGAAAGTACTCTGAACACAAGATCACGCATGACAGAGCGTGCAGACAATTTTTTTAAACCCAGCGATCTACAGCCAGATGTGAGTCTGTTCAGACATACAAAAAAATGTTGTATGGAAGTTTTATTAAAAATAATTGGTAACTGGAGTATAATTACACACATTTATGCCCAAACACTTTTCAAAGGTTTATAGGCAGCTGTAATATAGTAAGCTTTTTTTGGCACTATGAGATCAGTGAAATACATTGTGACAAAACCGATTTCAAAAGAACTAGTTCTAGATAAAAATTACATCTTTGAAACTCCATTATTTTCTGCTGTACAGTACTCTTGGTGCTGTGCTCTCTGGTTTAAGAAGTAATCAGCTCAATAGGAACCATTTTGAAGAAAGACAGCATTGGATAAACAAATCCCTCAAGTCAACAAAATTAACATGTAGTAGTGTTTAATTGGCCTGCGATTGCTATATTTCATCGGAAGCCAGTGGTACCATTTGGCTTTGTTTTCAAAAGGCACTTTATCTTTGTGAAAGTTGCAGTAAACTCTGATGCAATATATTCTATAGCCTAGTTTGTACAATGTCAGGCATTTTTTATTCATTCAAATCTCCGGTGACTATAGAAACCCACTTTCTTATATTTATATTTATAGTTATATTCCTTATAAAAACCCTCAGACAGAGCAGAAGCCAAGAAATGCCCATAAGAATTGCCAGATGATTTCAGCAATTCAATACCCCACTGCCATGTTCAAAACTTGATAACAGTCTTTGGACTCTTTAGCACAGTCCATCAAGATTTTTTCCCTATTCTTCAGACCTTTGATTGGCCATAAATATGGGGTTGCAATACTTTTGTCAAGTAGACTCTATTATCGTTCTTTGTCATGACCCTTACAATAGAAGCTATGAAGAAAGCATGTGAACAACAGTGTAATTTTTATACCAGTTTTTGAGCAATGTTTCTTGGTAATATTTTCAAACTGCAATTCGACTTAATCTTTTGTTCTATTCACAGAATACTTTATGGTTTACGTCATTTCAATGTGAGAAATTACCAGTCAGCATTGGGACAGGACTCAAAACTTTTTTACTAATTATTTATACTCTGAGATTTAAACTAAAATTAAATTTGGAAATGTATACAAGTGTTTATGTTAAAAAAGTGTGTCAAATTTGTATGTGAAGAAAGTGAAGTTTTTATTGCTTTATTTGAAAGAGAACAGGTCTAACTGTCCTCTGGCGTTATCAGCATAAACAGCATCTGTTTTTGACCTAATAATTCAACTTGTGTTAAAAGCACTTCCAGCTGGTCATAGGTTAAAACATGCGTGAATAGATTTTGAGGTGCTGGTGGTAAATGAGCGGTGGCAGGCTGAAGGGTTAACAGCCGAATGTTTTTTTCTAAGTAGAGGCTCTCTCTACTTTTGCCTTTTCCCTGAAGTAATCTAGACTGTGCAGTGGTCAGGGATGCCCACTGGCTCTCATTAAGAGATGCCAAATCATTATGGATCCCTTCCCTTGCTGCAAAGCTTCTCTAAACCTCTGGCGGCCAACGGCTGTGAGCTATCATTAGCAGATGACAAACCCCATTAGAGTGCCCCCTCTCCAGGCTGGAGTGCATCTGACAAGACCTTCTTAGCCTTCCACAGTTCAAACCCATTCAAAAAAACATTTAAATTCCTATTGGTAAACAAAAATTTATGAAAAATCAACAAAATAGAGCATTTATCACTTGAGAAAATAGACTGAGTGGCCTATAATCCTGTCTTGAAGCAGTGTCGTGTTTTCTCTACCATTCATTAAAAAGGGTGCTGCATTCCTTAAAGACTTGCACCCGACTTTCTACACCAAGCAAAACTCAATATTAACATGTCTGGTATTATTACCCTGCAAATAAAGGTTGTTCTTTTTTTTGGATGATATTCACATCATCAGCTGAACAACAATAATTCACTCGCAAGCCCCTCTCCCCTTCCTGCATCTCTCCTTCACCCTTCACCCCTCCCTCTTTCTCTCTCTCTCTCTCTCTCTCTCTCTCGTTTTAGGTTGTTTAAAGTATTCATGAATGTCTGAAAAGTATATAAAAGTGTTTCATGAATTTAAACTAACATATCTTTCCTGTGTTGGTACTTGTTCGTGGGCCACTATGATTATTAAACACGCATTTTATGCATGCAATTATCCAACATTATCAACTCCATTTATAAGGTTCAGGGCCCCTCAGAAGATGCAGAAGGTCTTGTGTAATTTTAATGTAAAGTAGACAACATTGACCTCTACATCAGGTGCTGTGCAGTACTGAAGGTGCAATTTACATGAGAAGGAAACTTTTCCTTGATACTTTAATAACGTTGTATGTTAAAAGTGCTATATTATGCCCCTTTTAAATCATGTATAAAAAAATATTTGACCCTTCTAGACTATCACTGCACCCTTAATAATCTTCAAAAGGCAGTATTTATCATAAACGAATGGTTGTGCTTCGCCAAACGATTCTTGTACTCCCTGTGCCTCCCACTACAATGCTTCCGCAACACCCCTGCTGGATTTTATTTGTTTACAGAAAATCCACCTAATTGTGACAAATACATTCATCTTCTGATAAGCCAAAAACACATTTGGACTGTGACACTCAGAACACAGTTTCTTTTCATTGTTTATTACATTATTTATTCTACTATGATTACACCTCCGAATTAGTATGCACGTATGTTCTTCATTGAGAATTGAGTGCGTCTTCATTAAGTGTGTACTATATTAGTGGTTTTCCCAGCGATGGGTTGCGGCTGGAAGGGCATCCGCTGCGTAAAAACATGTGCTAGAGAGTTGGCGGTTCATTCCGCTGTGGCGACCCCGAAAGGGAAGAAAGCCGACATGAAGATGAATGAATGAATGTATTAGTGGTTCATCTGATTGGTTTGTTTGTGGTGCTATGGCCAATTGGCCTGTCTCGGGTTATCAAGACATTTTGAGATCCCAGAGAAAAAAAAGAGAATTACACAATGATATATGAAAAAAACTGAATATCACTGCATATGTTTTTGATAAAGTAACAAATCAAAAACATACCAGATATTTCTGAAAAGTAGGGTTTACATGACATCATTGCATTAAGATTGATGATCATGGCATCATGGCATTAAGATTGATGATAACATATGAAACTTTCAACCTCCAAATTGATTTACATGCAAAGAATCAAATATTTGCGTTTGAGGAATTTTAAAGCACTGTAAAGAGATAAATGCTTTAATTAATAATTAAGCTCTACATCTATATGAAAGTGGTTCTTTATACAGCGTAATTGTTCAACGCTACTAATTATTTGTGTCATAATAGTTTGACCTTAAAATAGTACAGAATTGTGGCTATGTAACCTTTAAGCATTTTTGCACAAAAAAATCACAGTTTTTGTTTTCAGAAAATTGCAAATTATTCTCCCCAAGCAGAAATTATCTGGAATATCTTTACCACAAAGACCCACACGTCCAAAAATCACTCTATTTTAAGCACTTTCCTGGGAACTGGGAATCAATACAAGTTATCTTAAAAATGAAATAGTATCTCTCCCTGGTGTAGATGTGAGAAAAGCCATCAGCATCCACCAAGCATACTTTTGGTAAGAATTTCTTCAAAGAAAAAATGTCAGACTGTCTCTGCATAACTTGGTTACAAAAAGGCTATATTTCAAAGATGAAGTACAGATATGCTTTCAGTATATAACGACACAGTAACTAATGTTTGTTTTGAACAAACAGAAAATTATGAGTTGCACATTATAGTAATTACACTCTACTAATCATTAATTAAGCATCCACAAATAGTTAATAAATAATTTAAATAGCATTTATATGTTGCTTTACATAAGTAAGTAGTTTATAAATATAACTTTAAATGCATTATTTCTTCTTTGTAAGCATCTATATAATATGCTCAATAACATTAATTTCATGCTTTATTGAGGATCAGTTCATTGTTTATAAATGAAATGTTTCACTATTTAAAAACCAGAGATCATTTACAACATGTTAATTAAAGATTATTAAACTATTTAAAGACACATGGTTATAAAAGATTTATTAGCGTTTGGTTAACTGTTTTTGTGAATTCATCTAAAGTGAGGGGTACTTTTTTTGTAGTGCTACTAAATTATGACGTAATAATGTAAAACGGTTGAAATTGTTGTCTACTATTTGTTCCTAATTATAATTTTTTTTAAAACCACTGTCCTTCCCACACACTACAATACACCTGCCAGAAGGAAGATAAACAATATTAGCATGTGAAGGTGTTAAACTTCCAAATTGCTCAGCTTTCAGTAAAATCTGAACAATTTTAAAGTGGAAGTTTTCTGAAAGTAAACAGAAGAATTTTAGGAGTAGACTATATATATATATATATATATATATATATATATATATATATATATATATATATATATATATATATATTAACAATTAAGCTCTTACATTGGTCATTATGGCAGTTCAGACATTTTACAGTGCTATAAAATAAGAAAAACTGATTTTGACATGGAGTTGACCTTTAAATGTGAGTATAACACAGATTTAAGAGGAATTGTAAATATCTTGCACAGAACGTAAATAAACATGAAATCTGATTATAGAAAAATGTCAACTTTTTCCTGTCAAAAATAATATGCAGTTATCAAAAACATGGCATGAATAGCTGGCTGAGACAAATGGCACAATAATTAAGTCTGGATTCTTTGCGCCTAATACAATTTAATAAAATATGTAATAAAATAAATGCATAAAACTCCAGGGCAGTTGGGATCTAGTTGAGAAGATTTTGGGCTCTTTAATATATTAAACACATTTCATTTGCTCCCACCCTGACAGCCCAGCACCAGGCTTTAATAAGAGCATTATGGTTGAAACCACCGATTTTTCTCTTCTGACTCTGCAGTGTTCCATACCTACTAATTTAAAGGAGCCTCTGCGCCTGTGGGACTTTTATATCTTTCCAGGCAGGAGTGTGCAAAGCATGCCCACTTTCATGTGGAAAACCTATGTATGTGACAAAGAGACTTAGCTGCTTATAATGTTGCCATTATTGAACCTCAAAATGGTTTTCAAATGAGGCCTCTGACAGCATCGAGCCTGGCTTCAAGTGTGCTTGGCAGCTGGGTACAGCTCAACCCAAAACCAATAAAGACTGTGAGGCCTTGCGTGTGTGCACTTTGTGATTCTGTGTACGTGCATTTGATGAGACGGGAGGGGGACTTGCAAGGCTTAATGCACAGCTGGGGTAAATTCACTCCAGGGGCAATGGCAAAGAGGGTCTGCTGCCAAAGTGAAATGCATGGAGACTCAGTGAAATGAAGTGTGCTTCCATTGTCTGGAAGTAGGGCAGTGGCACAATGAGGACTGGACCTAAGAGACTAGCTCACCTTGGCTGGAGAAAAACCCTGATACAACCAAACCATTGACAATGAATTTGAAAGTGCGTCTGGAAACTATTCTTTTTATGATGTCTTGGAACGCCTTGAAAAACATAATCTCACTAAAAGGCTGAAAGACATTTTTAATGGTCTGAAATATGAATGAGACAGTGTACTTGCTCATTAGCACAAATTACATCCTGAAGCAAGAGTGGATTGGTCTTATACATGTCAACCAAACAAAAACATTTACTCTAAGAACTGGTTACATACTGCTGTAGTAAGGGTGTCCACATAACCATTAATAATTGCAATTACATTCATGTCCATTTTATCTAAGAAAAAAAATATTTTTCAGTTTTTACAGAGAGTATTAGTGTACCTCTGACTACTTGTGCTATGCTTTTATTTGCTTACAGATCCCATATTATGCCCTTGTTATAGTGCTTAGAATTAATATGTGTGCCCTCTATACTAGCGTTGCACTGTTATAACTTTAAAAATGCAACACAGACACAAAATGGAGCCATTTCTGACGAATAAACTCATTCTTTGTTAATCCAAACAAAAGGTTAGGCTCCGTACATCTGAATTCACGCTGCTCTGACATTGTTTATCCAGCGCTGGTCTGCTTCTCTCACACTTCTGGGTCAAACTGCATTTCCCGCTCATCATAGAGAGGGGCTGTACTAGCGATTATTCGGATTGGTCAGTGGGTGAGGCTTAGGCGGGGATAATAAAAAAGGGTAGTGTTAAGGAAAACGAGCTGTTTTCAACTCACAAAAAAGGAATAAAGGGTTGCTCAAACATGTGTGAACTAATCTGAAACTTGAGGCATGTTTTTGATGAGGAAACAGCACTTCAAGATGCTAGGATTGTCAGAAAATGTATGTTTTCATCATATGGCACCTTTAAGCAAAGATATCTTAAGAAACCATAAAAAGGAAAAACTGGCAAAATTTCTAATTAACTATACAAAAGCATTCCATTGTCTCTGAGCATCTTAATTGTTATGTTTTCAATTGATACTCATAATGCTTCACATTATTGATATCATAAGAATCTGATAGTTTTAAATAGTAAAATAGTAAATAAAATCAAAGTAAAAGTACTCAGACAAACTCAATGATAATGCTCTTATAAACCTTTGAAAAATGAGAACATCTACAAACGCAACAAAAAATTGTCTATTCAATATTCAGTAAAACACTTTTAATTTATTTGACATAAATTAGTGTGATTAAACCAACTAAAATAAAATTAACACTGTGGATGCATGAGGAAAAATATATTCAACTACAAGGTGCTGTGAAATTCAGAGTGGCGCATGATTCATGAGCGCAAAACAGCCAGCAGATTAACTGAATGAAGTTCGCTAAATCATGACTGAAAACTAATTTAGTCCACAACAGTTTATAGCACCAGGGAGCATTTTAGGACACAGTGATGGGCTAGTAAGTAATATGATGCACGTTCGAGTAATTTAGGCAATTAACCAGTGGCAAAATGAGAACCACCTGACAAGCCCACGAACCAATAAAACCTGATACATGAAAGAAAGAACCAGATCTAAGCACCCTAAGAACACTCGCAACATATGTTAGATGGCATGCACTGCATTTGCAAATGATTCAGCAAAGTGATATGGGAGGCATGAAAGTGTAACGTTTCATTTGATTTATTTTTAATGTAAGAGCAGAGAGGGCTGTTCTCTTGAACTTGTGAAGCTGTTGGTCAGTCGCCTCCAGTTCTTGTCCAACAGCAAGGTTAATTAAATTAAAACATTTTCTTTTTTTTTTAAGTGATTTTTATGATGATATTAATCAACTGAATTCGTTAAGTCGTTTCTAAATAACTAAACTTACAAGTACCATGATTAAAAGAAACATATGTGATTTAAAAAAATGGATTTATAAAGATTTATTTCCCTAATGACTGCTTCAAGTACCCAACAATCCACAGCTTCTTTTAAACCAAGTGAAGAACACTTTTAGAACCCTTATTTTACCATTAAAGCTTATTTTAGGATTCGACCCAGATTGCCATACATCTGATTTTAACCTGATTTTCCGATCCCTTCTTTTAACATGTGGCTTGTTTATAGCCACATTTTTTAATAAAGAGGATTTTTGTTCATTACATTTTTTTTAGGAAAAATGCCAACTGAAAAAGAAATGTATATCTTTTTTGCAAAAATTAGGGTACTGCTGTTTAGGTTTACAACCTTATAAGCACTTTAATCAGTTGTTTACTAAAACATGCTGCACACTTCAAATAAATATTTCACCCCACAGTTAAAAAAAAATTATTAAATCATATAACTAAAGTGTACTACACAATGTTCGGTTTCATTAGGAAACATCTGACAGACAAAAAACATAACATTGATTATTGAGTATTGATTTATTGATTAAGCAAAAATAAAAAATACATCAGTCAGAAACAGGTTTCCAGTTGAACCAGTCCACTTTCTTTCAAATTTCAGCGTAGGGTCACCTTCACACCATAAAATAATCACAGATGGCAGCAGGACATTGTCATCAGTTGAAGCCCAGGTCATGCCATCACAACTGAGTGACAACTACATTTGTTCCACTCCTTTTCTTATCTCTGCCTCTCAATCATACAACCCTGCTCTTTATTTGACCTGTCTGTCCGCACACTCGGGACTGTGTTCTGGTCACCTCATCGTTTCAAAAAATCGACCTCGAGGATGGGAAATAAGTCCGAAATGTAGTTAGTGTTATCTCACCAGGATAGCATCAGATTGTTTTGGCCAACTAATGTACACGGAGCTTAAATTATTTTTGTCAAAGCTGTCTGTTCCTAAATCAGGATATTTGTTTCTCGTCATGCAAATACAGTTACATTGATTGAAGAGAAATCTCCATTATTACGTCTAACAATGTGAATAATCATGTTATGGGTAGTCCGTTAGAGGAAAGGTTGAGTTACCTTCTTGAAATTGTGAAAAGATGAAAGATTTAATAAGTCACCTATAATCATCCATCAAAACATTACACCTTATGCTTTTTTCATCTGTCTATACTATTTATGGAATATAATTTTTCGTTTCTTGCATAACTTCCACTTGTTCTAGCCAAAGAAGTAAAAATGTTGTGTTTATAACAAACAACATTAAGTTATGACAAACAAACAAAAAACTTAAAAAGCTCATACACTCCTGCATGTCCTCCAGAAGCCTGCGCTCAGAGAAGGAACAGCGACTCGTAGTTGTGTCCCACAAAGGCAGAAAATCTCTCTGCAGAACCTTTTCTCTCACTGTCCCTGGCTGGTGGACCAAATTTTTTATCCAATCAGGAAAGCAGCGACACAAAAGGCTTTCAGAAAGCAACTGAAAACTATTCTTTTTAGGGAACACTTACTATAGACAAAAAAAATGCATGCTGTTCTAAATATTCAGGGGCCCATTGTACATGTTTGACTCAACACTATTAAAAAAACACAAAAGCGTCAACATTGAAAAACCGAATAAACTGAGAACTCCTCAGACTCAGAGCTAACTTGTTCAGCTGTCCAGGTATGTGCATTAACCAGAAAAAGGGAAGACTGCGTTAAAGTGTAATAGGCTGCTGCCATCAAGTGGTATTGTTGCGGCATTACGTTTGTTTTGTACACACTCCTTTCAGCCAACATTGGCAAAGGATACGGTTGAGATGTTCGCCTAAATTAACATGTGCCTGCATTTACTGTTATTGACATTAAAATAAAACCTTCCCATAACTACCAGGCATTGGAAGATACATGAATAAAAAAACACATCAAGAAGACTTCAGCCGGTACCACGTGCCACACTTAACATGGCTGACCACTAAAGCCAGATATGTACTTTTGGTATCAACAAGACCGTGACGTTCCCAGGCTCCAATACCAAAACTGGCTCAATGACTGAAAACTTGAGCGATGGAAGAAGCAACAGATAATATTTGTCAATCACACAGTAAGATTACTTGACGTTGAATGCAAGAAGTGCGTTTTTTAATCCGAAGATGTCGCTTGTTAAAGCGGAACTGAAACATCAAACACTTGTCGAGGTAGGAGACTGTCAACACTAGCGACTCAGCTAAGCGTTTAACATTAGACTCTTGAGCTACATGACACGCCTAAACCGGTAGTGTATTATTAATAAACCACAAACAGAAGAGTTGTCCTTACAGGAATGAATCAACATTTTATTTTAAATAAAAATGCGTAAATTCGACTGTACTTTCTAAATTTGAAGACTGTGAGGTCAGGTGTGGTAAAACAAGGTTCCGATCTGTTTACTTTTGTTAGGGTTTATAAAATCTGTGAATAGTGTGTTTTTAATGAATGAATCAACATTTTATTTGATGATGTGTAGCCTAATCCTCTTTGGGGGTTTTAAAAGTTTACTATCTTCATATTTTCTTAACAGTGTAGTTACTGCTTCCCAGATGAGGTTCTTAGAGACATCGGAGATGTGTGTGCCGTTTTTCCACACCTCCAGCTGTACATGGATTATTACCGTAAGTGAATTTATTAACATTAATCTCTCAGCACTTATCCGGTTTATCAAACGTTTAGCTGCATGCTAATATATTATAAATATTATAATATTATAGTAAATATAAATATTATAGGTCAAATGGTTGGATAAGTAGTACATAAGGGGTTTGTTTATCTATAATTTTTGTGTTTAAAATAGTTTTACTATAAGGTGATAGATTTTGATTCGTGGATCTGAGTTCTTGATATAAGTTTATAAATTAGTATTTTAACCTGGATGCTACAATGTAAATTAATTATGAACACTTGTGTATTTATTAGCTTTTACTAAATAACTCAACGTTTTGTCATTATGTAACTGTAAATACTCCATAATTTTAAAATGTGCTTTGAGACGTTTGCCATTGAGTATCAAGGTATCTGACGCTCATAGTAATAAATATATTTTTGCTTTCAATTTCAGTAATATTTCAGGAATATTTTTCAATTTCTTTTGTAGATGTCAGTCCCTAAATCACATTTTATTTGTGTTGTACAAAAATCTTGTTTTACACATTTACACATGTTTTACAAGAATTTGCCATTATGGCAAGCTCTTAAAAGTACGTGGCTTTGTTTTGGGTCTGCAGAGGCCAAATCAATTTTGGTTAAGTTAGCACTTTGTTATGCATATAAAATATATTTTAGGTATTTCAACAATTTATCTCCAGCTGCATACATTTTTTATTCTATAAAACTCTATTCTATTATTATAATATATATTTTAATTTAATATTCTATTATTTTGTCTATTGTCCTAAAAAAGTAAAAGAAATTTTTGCTAACTCTACGCATCCTTTTCTGATGAATTTCTGCAGTCTACCCCAACAAGGAGAAGAAGAAGTTGGTTAATTTGAGTGGCACTGTTTCTGTTACATACAAAGGTAGAGTATTTCAGTGATTTAACCTTTTGCTCATCCCTTAGCTCCACAAAAAAAATATTTAGTGAGTCTATTTTTTCCAAAGGTACCAAATATAATATACCAATTTGCTTGTGGATCCATGAGACCCATCCAAAAAACCCACCGAGGTGTTATGTCTGCCCTGCACCCTCAATGGTCATCAATGCCAAAAGCAGCAATGTGGATGCAAGTGGTCGCATTCTTCTTCATTGTCTCAGCAACTGGAAGATTGTACGGCATAATCCATAAAGTTAGTACTTGGTTAAGAATATTTGAGACTGTTGATTTCAGTGTTTGAAATTGATTTCAGGGATGGTCGAACTTATCCATAGTTCTAGAGGAGATGATTGGTGCCTTTCAGCGTGAAACTCCTCTGTTTGCCACCTATCCGGTTCAAGCATCTCAGGCAGCTGAACTGGCGGTTCAACCAAATCCTATTTCATCCTACGGCAGGTCGGTTCTTGTTTGAGCTTCAGATCCAGTTTCTCACTTTAACACCTTCAGTGATAGGGATTTTGTCTTACCTCAATTTTATTTGTCTTTTCCACAGCTGGACAAACACAGCTAGCAGTTCAATGGAGCCAACTTTGACTGCTCCAGATGCCATGTCTCGTTCATCTGTGCCGCAGCCAACCAGCAAAGGTAAACATTGGTTTTCTTATGAGTGCTACGGGCCTTGCTTACATAATTTACTGCTGCATATTTCCTGGGTGTTTTTATTTCAGTGTCTTAGTATTAATATAATGGTTATTTTAAGGAAGCATAGAGCTAATCTGTAATTGACTGCCAGACCAAAAAAAAAAATGCACTCAGAAATCTGTCATAGATATTTTATGGTGTGTAATATATGGAGAAGTAGAATAGCTCGTTTTATGGGTTTATCTGTATATCAATGAAACACAAATATTCAGCAAAACACTAACAATCACAAGCGAAAAAAGATCATATTAATAATTTTTCATAGATTCATTGCATGGAACCTGAATAAATGTGTCAACGTTTTTGGCCAATCTTTTGCATTTAAGGGTTAAAAAAAGGTTTGCATAAACACAGTAAGCCTGTAAATGGTATTGTAAAATGTAAACATGTTGAAAAAACAGAAGTGTAATATGTTTATATCATTTATTTATTTATAATGTTCTCTGTTTGCCCTCATTCCATGTAATTCCAGTTAGAAATCAATCAAATTAAATCACAAAACATTTCAAGTAAAACCTATCAGTGAAATCTAAATGAACACTGAGCAGATTTGTGCAGCAAAGCCAATGAGGTGTGCAGCAGCAGTTGAACCAACCAGGGCAGACCATGTCCTGCCTTCACTACAGTGATTGGCTGAGCTCTGTGTTTGTTCTGTTAATTGGTTAATTCACCTGTCAATCACCATCAATCAGCCACTGAGCAGGAGAGGCACTGTTTTGAGTCATCTAAAGCTGACAAGAGGTTAACGGTATTAAATCTAGTTTGAAAAGTTAGATTTTAAGAGATGCTTATGTGAAGATGAGCAAAGTTTGAACACACTAACATAGAGAAAAGTTTATTTTGTGGGTGTGTCAGCAGTTGCACCAGCACATCCATGGCTATGCTAAAGAGCTGAACAGAATTATGATTTTTTTTTCCTTGATTGTATTAACTATTGTTTAAGGGCATTTTATAAGGGATCATAAAATGGTGCTATCATTTTATAATTTAAATAAATACAATCATTTCGCAGTATTACAGCAGAATATATGTTTTCTTATATGTTTTTTGTATGTTGTAGATACATATTATCATCAGCTTTAAGCATAGAGAGGGTTTTTTGTTAGCTATGAATTAAACAAAGACTCTCGTCCATTTTTTTGGTGTTTTATTGATTTTAGCTTGCCAGTTTAGGGTCAAACTTTCATTTCTTGTCTGGGCTAATCAGGAATTCCCCTTTATAGCTCTCCCCAAGAGTCCAAAGTCCCAGATGAGGCTGAATCCAGACCGGGCCAGTGAAATCGAGATGAGTCGCGTAAAGAGATCGTACACGCAAGAGTTGCTTGATTTTGGGATTCGATTTGGTGCTGAGCCTTTGGAGACTAGCAACCAAACAAACCCCTTCATCACACCTGCCTCATGTAATTTGTTCTGTGTGTTTTTATTTCAAATATTTTAAAGTCCTGCTTGTTAATGTTATAGTTAGCATGTTATTTCTGCTTTAGCTTCCACCAGCAGCACTTCGAATGTTGATGACATCGATGACATGTTTAAAAGTCTTCGTCTTCAAAGAGTTGCCGGTTTATACCAGTTGAGCAATAGTGAGAGAGGTAAACAGAATATCATTGAAACTTCATTAAGAATGTTGTTATTAAGGCTATTAAACCTTGATTCAGACCAACTAGCTGTGAGGGAAATCTTAAGATTTTTATGTTTTGGGATTTTGCATTTGGTTTTATTTGCTTTCATGTTTTTATTTGACTCAATTAAGTTAAAGGGTTTAAAGGTTCTGTAGGTCGCTTTAGACCAGGTGTTGGCAACCCAAAATGTTGAAAGAGCCATATTGGACAAAAAAAAAAAAAATGTCTGGAGCCACAAAAAAAATTAAAAGCTTTATATAAGCCTTATAACGAAGGCAACACATGCTGTATGTATCTATATTAGCCTACTATAAAATGACTAAGTTGGCTACAAATACGTAATGATCCTTCATGATTAAATGTTTATTTTCCCTGCAGTGCATCCTGTAGAGAAGTATGCACCATGTGACTACTCTGTTGTATGATGCCACCTCAAGTTTAACTTCATTACGATATTAATTAATTATGTTTCATTGCTTTGATGAAATTAAAGAAATGCAATAAAGAAATCTGATTAACAGTGCGATAAAATGATGATTCGGTCCCAGAACTATTCTCCGTTATTTTTCTCGTTTTCCCTTTGGGATCCAGGGCCCATTACACAGCCACCGGTTTGTTTACAGCAGCCACCTGCCTGGCATCCTGCCCCCTGCTGATAGAAGCGTGTGTCGCAGGCTATGACGCAACTCTTCGTGGACAGAAATGTTGAAATTAAATATTTATTCTACACACTTTTACAGCTTTGGAAAACGTTAAGAATGTTTGTCCTCCTATAGATAACATATTAAACAAAAATATATATTTACCTCCCTCATCTTTTTTCATTTTTAAACATTTTTAAAAAGCTCCAGGGAGCCACTAGGGCAGCGCTAAAGAGCTGCATGCAGCTCCAGAGCTGCGGTTGCTGACCCCTGCTTTAGACAAAAGTGTCTGCCAAATACATAAATGTCAATGTAAGGTTTGAAGGCGAGCCAGATCACCTAGAATTAAGCTAGAACATTAGGTCCTGACAAAGAAATGTTCCACTTTGCCCTGAGGCCTTACAAACATGTAATCATTTTCTCTTAAAGAAGCTGTCAGAGGAGCATGGCAGGATGGTACTGACGATACCAGAGCTCACTCAGGCTTGGTGGGTGAGCATCATAAGGTGCTGGTGAGCGGGCTTCCGGTGGGTGTCTCTCCCAATAAGATGAAGAACAAGCTTACCATCTACTTCCAGAAGAGACAGAATGCAGGAGGAGAAGTTTTGAATGTCACATACCCTGCATCGCAGCCAGACCAGGCGTGTGTGCTCTTCAGAAACCAAAGAGGTACACGGAAACACAGCGTATCTGGTAATACCTCAGAAACAGTGTTAATGAAACATTGTGTTTCTCAGTTTAACTTCTGTGCTCTCTTCAGATGCCGAGCAGGTACAGAGGACACCTGACAGGATGATAACCATTAATGAAAAACAGTTTTTTGTGCAGCTGAAGAAGTTTGAGGAGATAAAGGTAAGAAGGCACATATTTATTGTTTATTTGTTAAAGGGTTAAATGGTTTGTTCTTATTAAAGACTTTACTTCTCAGATCCCAGCTGGCATCCAGGGGGAGAAAGCTGAAATGTTTAAGAGCATCTTGAGTCTGGAAGGATGCAGTTTCAGCTCCTCTGATGTAGTGGAAGCAGTGCAATCCTGCCGAGATCTTCCATCCGCACTTAAATACCTCTGCCATGATTGCCCTATTTGCCAGGAGCAAGTGGCCTTCAACAGGGTGAGAGGAAATTAACTTCATATATTTTTGTGTTTACTGATGTTCAGTATTTATCCTGTTGGTTACAGTTCTAGCATTTTACAGACATTGCTTAATGTTTTTTTCCTCCTCAGATGATCACCATGACGCACTGCTCTTGCACCTTCTGTGAGAGTTGTTTCAAGAAGTACTTCTCATCTGTTATTAAAGAGAAGAATATCGTCCATGCTGTGTGTCCGCTCTGTAATCGTCCTGATGTACGAGGAGGCCGCAGAGAGGACACCATGGAGTACTTCAGTTTACTAGACACACAGGTCACGAATACATTTTTAAATTAGGCTGCAACTTTTATAAAATTTTATAAAACTTTAGCTTTATTTTTCAAATAACAATCTTCACCAAATAAAAGCTAAGAACTCTTTAAGACATAATTCTACCTTTCATTAATATCTGAAGAATCAGATAACACTATGTGTTGTAAACAATGCACTCAACTAGCAACTATTAACATAACATTAAGAATTACACACCAATCGTATTGAAGAGTTAAATGGTTAAAAAAATTAAGTTACAAATTGAGGGAAAGCTCTAGAGCTTCGCAGGTAGTCGGCTTTGAAATGATACTGGACCAGAAATATTTGTGTTATCTTTAGGCAGAAGATCTCTCGGCAGAACCTTCTCTTTCACTGTCCCTGATCCAGTCAGGAAAGCAGCTACACTAACAGCTTTCAAAAAGCAACTGAAAACTCTTCTCTTCAGGGAACACCTTTTATAAAAAATGTTTTTTTTTTTAAACTTTCTTTTTTCCTCGTATGTCTATATCTTCTTCCTCTACTTCCTCCCCGCTTTGGTTTATTGATCAGTTGATACAATTTCTTTTATGAGAAGTTGAGATAGACTTTGTACTTTGACGGTGTAACAGATTGCATATTGTCTCTCCCCTAATGTAAGTCGCTTTGGACAAAGTCGTCTGCCAAATGCATAAATGTAAATGTAAATGTCTTTACCCCCACCCAGTTTCAGTCCAATCTGACTACGGGAAGTGCCGAAAAGTTTGCACTTGATTGGTCAGATTTCCAACCAAATATACTATCAAAAATGCCCTGTTTTCGTAGTTTAAAAACTAAATTAAAATTATAAATATAATACAGTTGGCAAATATAATATTAATACAATGAATAATAAATATAATATGAACATATAAAGGAAAAAAACTCTTTAGCCCCACTGGCAACCATATTGGCTTGCCTACAAATGTTTGTGCATTGCATGCTGGGATATCCTTTTTTTGGTGCTCTGTTTGAAGTGTGTATTTTCAAACACTTTATTGGAGAAATAGCACCCCTTTGTCATGCCCCTTCTCTCTTGTTCAAAAGAGAATCGGGACTCCTCTTCGCCTTATGTGAATGTGCTAAATGAAGGGGAAATTGTTTAAGCACCACTTATACAATTTATTATTTATTTAAGTATATCCAAA
This sequence comes from Danionella dracula, assembly GCA_900490495.1. Taxonomy (NCBI): domain Eukaryota; kingdom Metazoa; phylum Chordata; class Actinopteri; order Cypriniformes; family Danionidae; genus Danionella; species Danionella dracula. Next base: position 93,141 of record UELW01000100.1, read on the forward strand.
TCTTCATCTGACTTAATCAAGACTTTTATGTTTTTAGATCAGGTATTATTTGGAGCCACAGATCCATGAACTGTTCCAGAGGAAGCTCAGAGACCGGGCACTACAGGAAATGCCAAATTTCCGTTGGTGTGCACACGTAAGTTCCATCCATTCTTACTTTGTTTTGGAAAGCAATTCAAATTTTCCTAATCTGTCAATGATATCATCACAATGCGATACAATGGGTTCTGACTACAATAGAGAAGTCATTCTATTGATTTGCACCCCATTCAGCTGTTGTTGGAGCTGCTTTGGTTGGCTAAAGGAAAAGCTCTATCAGTTCAATCAGTCTTGTGATTATAATGCTCCTACTACATGGGATAAAATGGAATTAAATTATCTTGAGCATTAGATGTTTTAACTTGTGCTCTTGGGTAATTGAATTGCTGCAACGTGAAGGTTTGAGTTTTTTTTTCCTTTTGATATGCAGTACTCAACGGTGAAATAATATTTTGCATTAAATTCATTGAAACTCTTAATGCTCCAATTGATTAGGTATTTTTACTGATGACAACTAAGCTGTGCTTCATTGTTAAATAATCCCAAATGCCTTGGTCTCATAAGATCTGGTCGGACACATAACACATCTCAGTGTAAAACCAGCAACATCTGATTGTGTAATTTCATCCATATACCCATCACTCTCCCTTATTGAAATATTTAATTAAAATATAAAATATTCATTGAATCATATGAATCAAAGTGGAAATTAAATGGCTTTGAAACTTAGTGACATATTGCGCACATAGGGCATTTAAAATGCTGTGAGATTTGAGGTGGTCCAGAAAGAGCGGTGGAGTAAGCATGAGATTGAGAGCAGCTTATTCTGGATTCTGTGTGTCTTAATTTCATGTTTGTTTGTGACTCAGGCCTCTCATTGTCTTTGTTGAAATTTGGGTTTTTTGTTTTAGTGTTCCTTTGGACTCCTTCATGAAGCAGATAGGCTGAGAGTGGACTGCCCCAGTTGTGGGAAAAGCACATGTTTCCAGTGTAAAAGGCCGGTAGGTTTTGCTTTTATCAAACTGAAATGAAAACATTTGAAACTTAGAATCTAAAAAACAGATAGTGAGTACATTGTACTGTTATCTGTTTTTTAAATGCTTAATGCTCAAAGGATTCATTCAGCATCAATTAAGTCAAATAATGTGTTGCACTTTGCAAACTGTTTGCCACTTTCCAGATATTGTCATAGATCCTATCATAGCTAAGCATAAATAATTAATTCAGACAGCACCAGTAGCACTGTAGTCTTAAAAAAAGTATCATAGTGATGAAAGTGTAAAAAAATTTCCTATTTAAGCCTTGCCTTTTCTATAATGCCATCGTGTAGTCCGGCTAGAGTAAAATAAAACCTTTTGAAATTATATTGTAAGGGACTACATTTCGTTACGAGTATGTGCGAGTGCACACATCTAGCCGAATAATGAGCTTGAGCAAAACAATTTCCACAAAACCATGTCAGGTTTTTAAAGAGGTGAACTCTCATGGTCGACCAATAAAATTGTGTCTTTTAATGATGCATTCAGAGAGCTGTTGAGATGTAACAGAGCAGCTGGATGGTCCTCAATACACATGTTTGAATGAACCACATGACAGGAAATGGTGAAGAAGCAAAACAACATAAAAAAGAGAATATGGACATTCAGAAGCTCGTCTTGTTGAGTGACAAAAGCACACTAAGATTGTAAAACAACTTGGCATGTCACTAATTTCCCCTGAAAGCCACCCAAAGGCAAGGACTGTCACTACACCAACATAAAACAGCACATGTGTGAAGCTAGTGAAAATGCCCCCTGCAGAGAAGCCATTTTATTTCTTCTAGGTGTGTGAAAACCTTTACAGTCTAAAAGCTTTTATAGTACAGTGTTGCTGCAGTGGTCAGTTTTTTACTGTTTTGCCGTGCCACTACATATGAAACAGAATATGGTGAAGGGTGGCTGTTCTATCAAATATGAGCAGCTCGATTACGAGCTTGAGTGGATACACCAGGAGCAGATTGGCTAATTGCATAACAAGTTCCTCTGAACTTAGATAATACAATGAAACACAGCAACATTATCCTCTTAAAAAGATATTTCATGAAGGCACTTGACTTTAATGCTTGTTTTGCAGTGGGCACATCAGCATGAAGGAATCTCATGTGAGAAGTTCAAAGAGTGGGAGCAGCTCAACAGCCCTGAGTACCAGAGCTCCAAGCTGGAACAGGTCCTTAGCAGAAATAAAATAGGTGAAGGACAAACCCTCATTCAAGTTTCACAGCACCATGTAGCTGGAATTCATTTAACTTTAGTGTTCTTCTTGCTTTCAGACTGTCCAAAATGCAAATTCCGCTTCTTCTTGGCAAGAGGGGGCTGTTTGCATTTCAGATGCAGTCAGTGCCAGCATGAGTTCTGTGGAGGATGCAGTCAGCCGTTTAAGCAAGGCTCTGTAAGTTACGTTCTCTCGCCAGTTGTCATGGTATGAGTTACCAGAGTTCAAGCATCTGTGGTTCTTTCAGGCCTGTAGTTTTTCTATAGCGTGTGCAGCTAAGGGTTTGCATGCTCACCATCCTCGAAACTGCCTGTATCATCTGAGGGACTGGAGTGTCCCAAGACTGCGAAGCCTACTCCAGGTGACTGCAGATGTGTCCAAACTCTTCAACAATAATGTATACGGCAACAATTAAACCGACTGAATTCTTTTCATATTTTCAGCACTATGGAGTGTCACATCCCCTCATGTTTAGCCCTAAAGATGCAATGGGAATGCAATATAAAGGTATGTATTTTGGATTTGATGATCTAAGACAGGGGTGTCAAACTGAATGTTTTACATTATATAAATATCAATCAATTTCTGTGGAAATAATTATCTTTTAGGTATTTGCGGTGTGATGGAGTTCCAGGAAACCGGAGCAGTGAAAGACGAGGCGTGTGGGCGACAGGCTTTCTCGGAATACAGTGGTTACTGCATGTGAGTAACACTTGTTCGGTTTTTCAGCCAGATATTTTCTTCCGGAAAAAAAGCAAATGCAGAGCATTTTCCAATTTCTCTATGATCACTGCAGGGTGCATTATAAAGAGCTTCTGGTGGAGCTCATAAACAGCAATTCTCTGGACCCTGTTGTGCTGTTAGACGTTACAGAGCTTAGGACGGAAATGGAGCGGTGGAAAGTGCCGGTTCCTGATAGACAGCCTTTAGAGCCAGATCATCAGTACGAGAGCAGACTTCGACAGGTTAGTGCTTACAAGGGATGTGAACCCACAGATCAATTCATACATTAATTTTTTACCTTTGTTGATTACCTTTATTAGGTTAGTAAAAATCAACACAATGAATATTTAAAATGTTAGGAGCAGAAGAAAACAAATCAAGGTTAAAAAAAATTTGATACTATATCAATATAAAAGATAATATTTGACTAATTTGTGCTGATCATCAACATCAGATTTTTATATTTACTGTCATTATTCTTTAGCATGACAGCCAACCGTGAACTCAAAACCTGAAAAAAGGACATCATTTTCCCACAGCATTCCTTGGTTACTCCATTTTAAGAGAAGTGGTGGGTTGAGTGACATGTTAGCAGAGCTCTCCTAACTTTCATGCTCAATCTTTAGATGTTATCAGACAGATTCTTTATGATAAACTTAATGTTTTTTTTTCTATTTTAGAATACAGAGACCAATATACCAAATAACAATAACAAAAGGCCTTCTTATCATTCCCATGGTGTTTAGGTGGATTTTTCTGCATTCTAGGGCACGTAAAATAAAACAAGTCACCTAAGCCAAGTAGAATTCTGGGTTATATTTCGAATAGTACACAAAGTAACAGGTTTCTGAGAAATTCAGAAATGCTATCTAAATATTTTCTTAACACTCTTTTTATATCATTTGTAAAAAGCATTTCCATTCAAACTAAGGCAGTTTCAATCTACCACTTTGATATGGGTTGCTACAACCAGACCAAACAGAAGTCTTTTTGTTTGTTTTTTTATCCTGGAATCTATATCCTCTTATGTGCAATTTTAACAATGGCGAAAGTGAGTGGCCATTTGAAAGAATGATGCATGTAAACATTTTCCTATGGGTTTAGCTTTAAGCTGTAGGAGTTAAGTTACTACATTTTCCACCACATTCCAGTTCAGTGGTTAGCAATAGTTATACCATTGAGAATGATCTAATTAGCACAAAACCATAGTACAATTTTAACATTCACACCTCCTTTGTGGCCTGTTCTCTCAAAGCTTTTCTATCTCAAAGTCTATTGCAATAGTCAGTAATTGCAATCAATTAAATTTATTTTAATTAATTTGTTTTATAAATATTACATAACATAGTATTTGTCAAAGTAAAACAATACTCAACCAATAAAAATAAAGTTTGTTGTTGGTTCTCAAAGCATAAAGCTTTTCTCTGCTCAAAGTTCAAATCAGCTGGCAACTCTGACGCTGAAAAAAAAAGATGTCTTCATCTTTTCTACCTCTTATGGCACAGTTTGAACTAAAGAGTTGATTGGCTTCTGCTTTAACTGTTGTCTGTGTTGTATCTGCATGCACAGAGAATGCCATATTCATGAGTTGCTCACTTGAGCCCCCTCTGTCCATCAGTAGTCTCACAGGTGCCCATAATTGTATTTTGCCCTACATATCTGAACTTTTTTTTATACATATTCTTGGAATGCTGTTTAAATATGTTTCTTGCCATATAACTTTCATCTGTTTTGGATTAGTACCAAACAAAAGTTTTACATATTCAGCAAACAACCAAATACTTAGCAAGGACTTTTATCCCTTTGATGAAAGCCATTAACGGTCATGTTTTTTTTTCAGGTATTAAAGGAGCGAGTGGTTCTAAGCAGCTGTGCAGCTCCTAGACTGAACCCAGCTGCTCTTTCTACACCCTCGCCCTCTTCTCCACCAATGGCAGGAGATCCGTGGTACTCTGCCCTGTATCGAGCTGTTCCGGAGGACTCTCAACACCTGCTGCTGCTCTCTGACTAACAGAAGAACATCTTTCACATGTCTGCCATCACAAATGCCTAAGTCATATGGTAAAGAAATGGAGCCATGCTCTAAATACGATATCGTATTGATTTTCTGTAACATTTATGCAGGATTGAGGTCCAAGCATAGTCAAGTTTTTAACTGTTTTTACAGTACTGGAGGATTTTCTTAAAGTCATATTTACTTCCATCAAAATTCTGGCCATTTAATACTTTAACTTTTGGTTGTGAAGAAGTTGTTTTAATTTACAAACTATATTAACTGAATGTATGTTTTATAGAGTGTATATATGTTGAATTGAGCACAAGTTTGCACATATACAGGAACCATTGTGAAATGAAAAGTTGCATAATGTGAAAGGTTTTCTGAAAGGTATGTGATTGTGTGAATAGCTGGGAATATATAACATATATTTTCCCTCTCTCGCAATTTGTTGTCTTTTTTTAACAAAAGGTATACTCATAATTGTAACACCTCATGCACACTGGTAGAAATGGTAAAAACATGTTGAACATATGACCACTTTGTCTGCTTCTTTCTGCAGAAATATAGAAAACTTATCCAAAACGACAGCAATTGAAAGGATATTACAAAATTGCTGCACAAGTATTCTCACAAACCAATGTAGAATAAAGAATATTTAGTATATGGTGGAAAAGTCATTATGAGGCACTCAGTTGAAGTTTGCGATGTACCTAAAAAAAATGTAATGTATGAAAAAAATATATGTCCAGCAAATTTATTTTTTGTTTCTAATGAAAGGTTGACATACAATGGCAAATTTTTGCTGGGGATCCACTAAAACGAGAGAACCCTGCTTGCGTGTGTGTTGCGTGTTGTTGAGTAATTTCCTTTTCAAGAGATTTGTGACAGAGTTTGATCACTGATTTTGATTTCTTGAGGTTGTCAATGTCAAACTTAGTAAGTGTCATGTCATAGCTTTGGGAGGAACCTAAACGAGGGGGGTAAAATCCAGATTAAGAATAGATAGTAACCCGGAGCAATTTATGTCATTAATAATTTAAATAATGTCAATTAACATTTAACTTTCGTGTTCTGCAGTATTAAAAGTTAATACAAGATCCTAAACATTTGTCTGCACAAAAACTGATGACAGCTATAGCATGCACTAAATGTGCCAGGATTCGCTAGAGGAAACAAATGTATTTTACATAAATAAAATTGTAATACTTAAAGTTGATGAAAAATAATTACATTATTTGTTTATAATGTACCACAGTATTTGAAGCTAAAGAGCTATAATTGCATACAAAAATGGGTATACCACAAATAAAATGTTTACATTTTTATTTACAGCATGCATTTTAAATACATGAACAACTGTGATTAAAATCATTTTACTTGTAGATATTAATTACATGTGAAGAAAAAGCTTGTGAAGCTTTTTATTTTACTTTCTATGATGAGATATGACAAACATGAGGTTAAGGGGATGTAGTTTCTAAGCCTAAATAATCATTATCAAGGTTTCTGCAGGTTTCATAAGGTTAAATTTAAGACTGTTAAAAATCAGATTAATAAATAAGACCTATATCATAACATCAAACACACATCAGAACTCTTGCATAATAAACGGTATGCTTCAAATACATTGTTTGAATCGCTAACCATCACCTTTAAGTTCATTTACTAAGTTTTTCTTTGCCAAACACTTTGTCAACCCTAACCATGCCCTTTACTTGAACAATTACAAGCGTTTTCTTTGACTCTGGAAACCCCCAGCAGTCATTTCAGATTTTTTTACATTTAGGAGAATTGTCTCAGTCTCTGGCAACTCCAAAAATCACTTTTGTGCTTTTGAGGATTTATGAACGTTTTCTTAATATCAGGCAACCATTAAAATAACATTTACATTTTTTAACATTTATCAGGTTTGTCAATACCCGGCATAATGTTTAGAGCATTTATTTAACTATCGCATCGCTAAATGTCACTTTCATGGTTTTGAGGCTTTATGGAAGTTTTCTCATGCCATGCCAACCTTAACAATCTTTTTTTTTTTAGCATTATCTCAATCTCTGGCAACCAAAAGCACCAACAAAAAAAAAAACATTAAATGAGCTTTACATGGACATCAGAAAAATAAGACAAGTGAAAAACTATTTTAGGGCCTATTTTTAATAATTTGCTATTTTGAAAACTTTTTAAGCCCTAGAATTTGGACGAAACCCTCTAATATTTTCCCTCTATCCCATAAGCCTGGGAAACAATTAATTTTTAAACCGCTGTTTGTTCAAGTAACATCCATACACTGCTGGGTTTGACCAACTGATATGTTTATTCATCTGGTTTGATCAAAACACTGATTCAATCATTCAATGTCAACTACTGTGTTCTGTTCACTTTCCTGCGCTTATTAACATGTTTATGGGTGCATAAACTAATAAAGTCATGTTTCTACTTCAAACTGTTACAGAATACTCAACTGACAAAAATATTTACACAACATAAGCACACCATGATAATTTCTTGTTTTCTTCGAAGTATTTTCTAAAATAGGTTCAATATCACAAGAATTACATCTGAGTTTTATTTGATTGGGTTTACTGGAGCATCATCTCGAACAGCTGGAAAAGCCTCTATCTCTTTAATGATTCTTTCTCCAATTATGCTGTTATTAGCTGCAAGAACTCTTCTTGACATCAGGTCTAATGGTCCACCTGAGGACAAACGTACAGGAGTTTCCAATTTTTGCTAAAAGCAGTCTTTGAAATTTTTTCCACATTAATTTTTTGGTGAATGAACGTCAATTCTACCAAAATGGTAATACAATAAGTATATACATTTTGGGTTCCATTTAAAATGTTATTTTGTACCTTCAACATCCAGGAGAACACCTCCTGCCTCTGAAACAATAATAGCCCCAGCAGCCATGTCCCAGCAATGGATCCCGATCTCATAGTAAGCCTCGACACAACCTGACGCCACCAAACACATGTTGATTGCAGCAGATCCAGCTCCACGAATCCTTAAGAAAAGAAAAATTGATTTACATTGCTACACTTCCACCCCAGTTTTACAGCATATGTTACAAAGATAAGCTTGATAAGATTTAAAGAACCATATACTAATCTCTTTTCCATTTCAATTCAGGTTACATATGTATCATCAACCAATGACTGACATATATATTTCAAAATTCTATCACATGACATGCAAAAAAATGAGATCAATTCTACAAAACAATTTAAAAATGTTAACATGAAATGTTTTCTATCACGCATGGCCAGGAGAATCCAGGAATTAAACATACATAAGAATTGTATCTTTAAGTAAATCTTTTCATGAGGTTGAGTGAGTAAAAATGGCTTCGTACCCATGAACTGGCAAACACAAGATCTTCCTCATGCTAGAGAAAATCTTTTCGACGTTCTCGGGGTCTCTGTTGGAGCCAAACTCAGTCGCAATAATTGACTGATTGATTGCTTGTAAAAAAAATGGTAAAAATGTATCAAAAAATTTTATCAAAACTGGACAAGTACATGACTCTGGAGAGTGGTTACCTTTTTGGTCCGAAACTTGCAAAGGTTGTCCATTGCAAAATGCTCCTTTCCCTTTTCGAGCAGTGTACATCTTGTCCTCTATACAGCTGTATACCACACCAAACTCAATCTGCAACAGAAGAAATGTGACTATCAGCATCTCTTGCCCAGTAGATGCATCGAGCTCTGAAAATCATCATTTATCACACATACTGCAGCAGATGCTAATCATCTGTTTGTTGCTTTCGTTACACTTTTCTAATCACTGTTTGTTTGTTTGTTTGTGTTTAGTTTTTTTCTCAGGTGATCTGTTCGTCGATGGATCATAATTTTAATATTCTTTATGCTGGGATGGTGATTAGCACCTGCCTTGATCATCGAGGCTCCCTGTGACCTCACAGAGGGGTTCTTCACTAGGGGAGATGTCTTCTGCATGAATAAGACTCTTGGTCGTTTTATTTCTCCCCATAATCAGTTTAAAACTGTTTTTTATATAGAATATATATATATATACTGACCTTAAGTCAAGAATTTACTCATATTAACAAACATTACTTTATAATCCCTAAAGTAGCATTACATGGTAGTTCTATTATTACACCATAGAATTATCAAACAGGAATATCTATCTAATCCACTTTAATCCACAAAAAAACCTTTGTGAAGCTGCTTTTAAGTAACTTATAAAAAACCGCCATATAAAAAAAACATTTTGATTGATTGAAAAAAGCTTCAAAACCATAAAAGAGCCTATTAGAAAGCTGATTATTCTTACCATTTTGTTGACCGCAAACCCAATGGATATAGCAACAAATGGATATCTGTAAGAAAGCAAGCCTTTTTTAAAAAGTTGAAAACTTGTAAAATAGCTTGAGGTTATGGCGTATTTGCTAACTCAGACGTGGATTACTATAACACTTTATTTGATGGTTTTGCTACATTCTACTAAGTATCTTTACCTTTCAACATTGAGTGAAATCAATCCTGTTGGCACTTAATCTTGCTTAATTACCATAGCAAGTACTTACAAATTTATATTTTAAATACATATCTTTTTTTCGTATTTTCTCACAACCACTTTTATATATTACCCATGCACAAAGTTAGTAGTCCCGTCCACCGGGTCAACAATCCATGTTGGGTTTTCAGTCAGAACACAAGCTTCTCCTGCAGCCACTGACTCTTCACCAATGAAACTATAGAATGAAAAGTTTTATTTAGCATGAGAAGTTTTCACTACATAAAGTGTTCCAGTGTGCATTATCTAGGAAATTACGAATGAGGGTGTTACCTATGGCTTGGAAACTTCTCCTTTACGGATGTGATGATAAGCTGTTCCACGTTCTGGTCTGTTTTTGTAACCAGATCAACAGAGGAGCTTTTACACATGATTTTCAGGTCATTCTGCAAAGCATCTCTCACAATCTGAAGAGAACAGATGTTCATTCATTCATTCATTTAAAGGCCCCTAGTACCCAATGTTTCACAGATTTTATAAAAAAAAATTTTTAATAAGCAGCATTATCTCACCTCTCCTGCTTTTCTGGCCAAGGTCACAGCATGGTCCATAGCATCTTGCCAGATGTCGGGCATTGTGTCTTTAGGTTAGATCCTCTTAATGAAATGGCAGGAGAAGTACCAATTTAGTGTCCTCTATTTCAAATTACAGGCATAGGAAAATAAAAATGCTGCTTAACAGCTTGTGATTCTGATTCCATTTTTTCTAGTTCCTTAATCCCTGCTCATGATCCCTATATGGTCCTGCTACTAAAAATAACCTTTTAGAAGAATTCTCCTTTAGTGGCTAAAAAGGAGGGGTGTTAACTAGATGGATAAAAGAACTGTGTAGAGTGGAGAATCACGTGTTTTGTGATGGTGGCTATAGCAAAGATTGTAAAAAAGAATCATTTCAAACTTTTAAATACATGCAACCTACAAATAGAAAAGTATTTAATAGGATGATACAATAATAAAAAGTCCATATATGATGGCAATTGCAGAAAAAATATATCATGAGCTTATTAAATGTCTAACCCGAAAATTCCAAAGTCTTTTTGGACTGCATGCAATATATTTGTAAGGAAATGTGTTCTCTCCTCAATGGTAAATTTTTTTATTCAAAATGAACATGTCTTTATGATCATCTTTCGTTAGCTACTACATGAATCAACTTCCGCTCACACTTATAACCAGCTCCGAAAGATTTCATAATAATTACAATGTGGTTTATGAGGGTTTAAATAGACCCCCTTTTTTAAATGTAATATGAGAGGAAAAGTGTTTACCAACCGGTGAAATGAAAGAGAAGCTTTCAAATTGTTGTGTTTCCGGGTTCTTGGGGGAGGTGACGAAACGAGAATAACTTTAACGTTTCTCCATCAAGTTATTTATTTAATTATTTATCTTCAATGATTAACATATATGTAAGCTATTTTTGCTTAATAACGAGTATACATATCATACGCTGTCAACAGACTTTTAACTTCTATTTCCGCGTCGTTACTTGTGCGCACGCGCAGTAATCAGCTTAAGGCTGACAAAATTGAGCGTATTCCTGTTTAACTTCGCTGTTCTACTCTACATTGTCTCGTTTTGTTCAAAATGACATGACATTCAACATTTTAAAACATATAATATGTACTATTAAAAGTAAGATATTAAAGTTAGCTTTATCTAAAAATATAAATGTATGTTTAAACAATATTGGTTTATGTTTGATGATTAGATTCAGCATTATTATTTCGACTTTAGTTTACAGAAACAATTTTTTTTCTTCTGTAAAGCACTTTGAATTACCAAGACAAAAAGTCCTAATCCTGTCCTAAATCATGAATTAGCTTATGATAATGTATTTTATACTCATAATAATGATCATGAAGTCACAAGACAATTACATCTAAGGAAAATATATATTTATATACGAATTATTTTAATCAGTTTGTAATATATTGGTAAATATTACAAGAAAAACTTTTCTAGGTTAACTTCTACAAATCTTTCAATGTAACAATATGCCATTAAAAAAACACATTTAAACAAAAAACATTTTGATAAATTTAAAGGAAGGGACATCACAATCAATTTTTCCATCTTTTATTTCAGCACTCAAACCAAATCAAACCGCTGTTTAAAGATTTTGTGAAAGGTCACCCAAAAATTGCAATGCTTCAATAACTTAAGATGAGTCACACTCTACAGCAGGATTTCATGTAAACCTAAAGACAGAGAGCCTTCAGTAAACACTTGTTTTCTGTGGGTTCCTGAAAAAACATTAACTCCATCAAAAACAGTTATTGCTGGTTGAGCACTGCATATCTTTCCCTTGAAGCACGACAAATACCAAGTCTGTTGGATTCAACCCTTCACATATGGCTTTAAGAAGTTAACACTTGTAAAATTCCCTCAGTTTAGCTCAGACACACCAAATCCTGAAAAATGAAATCCTGAAAATCCTTTGAAAATCATCAAAAACTAAATTAATACCACTTTAAAATTGTTCAACAACTTCAAAATAGTTAGGGATTGAAAGCACCCTATAGTGTTGTGAGAAAGGAAAAAAAACTAAATTCATTCAAGCCACACTGTTCTGAAACCACTAAAAAGGTTGAGGTTTTCAGCATTTCCTAGAGTCTATCACAAAAACATCTATTCTGGCAGGCCCCATTAAACCACAGTGTAACATAGAACAATATAATGATAATTCTAAATGAACCACAGATAAAGAATACAGGAGCCAGAATTTCCTTCAAAAATAAAACTTGTCTAGCTTTACTTTGCATGGATTTTATTAAACACGGTTTTTTTTATTTCTCTTAAATTGGTAAACTCCTTATAGATAGACAATTTTGGACACTAAAATATATTTATCTGATGTACGAGTGAGGGACAAAATCCACACACTTTATTAACAAGTTTGTGGCTTTTATTAACAGTCCCAAAAAAAGCATCAGAAAAGGTTTACTCTCCCTAAAGTTTCAACTACTTTACAGGTTCTATTTAACCTTTTAGAACAGGGTAAGGAATTCCCCTTTAATTTTGTTCTACCAAAATAAAATCAGCTTTATTATTTGTTAATCACATCCGGTAGATATGTGTTCATCCTGAAAACACATGAGAACAGAATGAAGTTAACCAAATGCCAAAATGCAAATATGGGTGACTTTGGCTCCTCCATTGAACCAGTGATTTCACAGCTCCAGAAAAGCAATGAAAACATCACCGAATCAGCACATGAAGCTACTGTCTTTTTTTAGCTATTAAGTTCTCATCTTTGCTTGAGTTTTCCTTTGTACTTTTGCATTTAATGCAACAGGAAGAGATTGCGCCTAATTTTAAGGTCATAAAATAAGCCTACACTTCAATTTTAGGACTAAAAAGCCTAAGGTTACACACAAACTCCTCTTTCAATAATTCATGCATTCTCTGCTCTTTCACTAAAATATTTCCGGTGCATATTGAAAAACACAAGTACTACAAAACAGTGAGGGGGAATGGCTCAGTTGATTGTTTCGCACAAAGTTAAAAACGACATTACTATATGACACCAACAACAACAAGCTCATGCAGACCATTATCTCCATATTCCTTATTTCACCTGCCAGCATAAACTTGTCCTTGATATGCAACATTGGAAATGTAGACTCAATACATCTTGGTAGTAAGAAAGCCAAGGGTAAAAATAGCAAAAGATCAGTGCAGCTTTGCATAGTACCTTCACATTAAAGCAAAGACTCAGATTTAAGAACAAGAGTGAGACAAATGTGAAGATCTTTGAGCTACAAAGCAACAAGCAGTTATCGTTCACACTTGATAGGACACCATATTCAAATTCATTCATCCATGTTCATTGAAAAAACAAATGCCTACTTCAAATCTACATTAGAGGTCTGATAAAAAGGGGCCTGGAATTACAAGGTATTTGAAAAGAGAGAGTCTAACCACCACATTAAAGTTGAGGACACATTCAAATATGTGTTTTTCTACACAAGTATGAAGTATTAAATCAACTGGAGTAGTAAATCAACAGACTCGAGTCTACAAAAAAATTAAAATCCAGAAAAATGTAAGGATCATGGAGCAACCACTGTGGGGGTTTTTTTCTACTCCAGGGTGGAACTGGCAGCTGCACACTTCCAGAGGAATGTCTTATGGTGCTGGTACTCTCTCCATCTTACAGACTGACGAAGTTTTTATGTTTCTGAAAAACACAAAATTATTGATGGTAAAATTCTTATTAATTAACTTCACACAGAAATGGGGAATTTCTTAGAACATTCTTCATCCCCTAAAAAAAATGTATCGTCAACACATTCATACTTTCATTCCCTACCCAAGGACTAACCCAATTAAATTACTTCTTTGGTTTACATTTATTAACTAAACCCACCTGCAGTGTCGTCCTCAGGTTGCTCTTCCTCTGCAGCTTCATCTTCTGTAACGGAGTACACTTCAGTTTTACAAGCCACACTAATCTACTCAAGGCATTTAATGTGAGTATACAAGCTTACCCTCTTCTTCTAAGTGTTCTCCGTCTGCGTCCTCTATTGTGGAGTCTTGTTCATCCTCATCTTCCACTGGTTCATCTGCTTCCTCTGTAACTTCCTCATCTGATTCTTCTAAAGACACAGACTCCTCAATCACATCGTCAGGTACTTCTATTACTTCTTCCACTGGTTCTGATTCTGGATCATCTACTAGAGCAGCCTCATCGACCGGTTCTTCTACGGGTGTATCATCCACCACTGGTGCATACTCTTCTACAGCCTCCTCTACTGATGCAGACTCTTCCACTACTTCTTCAGCTGGTGCAGCTTCCTCCACCATTTCTTCAGCCTCCTCCATCGTTTCTTCTACTGGTGCAGCCTCTTCAAGAGCTTCTTCGACAGGTGTAGCCTCTTCCAATGCTTCTTCTATGAATGCAGCCTCCTCCACATCATCTTCTATGGATGCAGCCTCCTCCACGGCTTCTTCTACCGGTGCAGCCTCCTCCACGGCTTCTTCAAGTGTTCCTTCTTTCTCTATTTGTTCTTTTTCCTCTGCTATAACCTCTTCATCCAAAGCTTCCTCTGCTGCTTCCTCTACAGGAACATCTTCTGTTGTTACCTCTTCCACAATCTCAGCCTCAACAGCTTCATCTACTGGAGCAGATTCCTCTATATATTCATTTCCCTCTGTTGCAAGCTCTTCCACTGCCTCCTCAAAAGTCTGAGTAAGCTCTGGTTCTTCCTCCACTACTTCAGGTTCTTCTTCAGGAACTTCCTGCTCCTCTTCAGCCTCGAGTTCCTCCTCTTCTTGTTCCTCATCTACTGCAACTGGCTCTTCGTCTACTTCTAAGTGTTCCTCCTCTACAATGGGCTCTTCTTCCACAGTCTCTGCTTGTTAAAGGAAAGAGTCACCAGATATCAAAATAATGAAGAGGTTAAAATTTTGCCCACTTTCAACAGCATTGCGATTGGATGGTAGTGTTGACAAATTTGGGTAAATGGTTAACTGGAGGTCCTATAGATCTCCTCTGGATTGTGTTTTCACAGGAACACTGCAAAACGGGCCATGATTGAGTCGATCAGAGCAAAGTAGCTGGTGTTCGGGTACCGGAACTGTGTTAGGTGGTTCAGGAGACCCGAGGTGAGGAGTTCCTTATAGCTCTTTACATCCCTCTACTCCAGGAAAGACAATATAGCTCTATGCTTCAGCAAGTCACTGAATATAATGTCTCAAATCAAAGGTGTTTTTAAGTCTTGTGTTTGTTTGAGTTTGGGAAGTCTAGTATTCAAATTTCTGCTTTTGAAGATTGTTTTGATAGTGTAGTAATGGGATTTTTTTTTATTTTATTTTTTACATATTTTAATGCCTTTATTAGAAAGGACAGTTCAGAGAAGAGACAGGCAGATATTTGGAAGTGAGATCTGAGGAGAAAGCTTGGCAAAGGACTGACTTCGGATTCGAACCCCTGTCGCTGGATGCAACTCTGCACCACATGTCAGCACACTGACCACTATGATATCTGTGCTGACTAGAGATGGGATTTCAATAGAGTGCAGCTCATGCAAATAAAGGCTCACTCCTCCCAAGCTATTTATGCTAATATAAAGTTAGCTTGGTGGTTCGTCTGAGAGTACCTGTATTCAGTATCTGAATATGCAATTTTTGAGGATTCACTGTGTTGGGATGTCCAGGGATTGTGATTGATATAATTGGGCTTCACATCTTCAGTTTTCATCTCTCAAACAGCTCCTCCAAAATAATCTACAGAAAGGCTCTATAGTTCTAAAAATGCTCAGAAACTTGTTGAGAGAGTACTATGACTGCTCAAGATCTACAATTGTGGCCTGTGCCTTTGGCCAAACATGTTTTATAATCTGACAAAGAACACTACGATTGGTTAATGCACCACTGGAGCAATGTGCTCTGGTAAATGTAATGGAGGGATTGGATGGCTCCATGACTGCCATTTGGTAGAAGGATGACATCTAGATGCATTTTGAGACCAAGGGCTGATGCCTGGTTTACTTTGGATGCACAACAATGCTAGGTATCTTGGGTAGTGAGATTCTTTTGTTCCTGCATTATGAGGGCATTAATTCTATAGACTGTCTTGCATATTCCCCAGAACTTAATCTTATTAAACTAGTCCGGGACATCAAATTTTGATCCATCAATGATGCCAGACAGTTTAGAAGGTGACTGAAGATCTGATCTAGAACTTGGAGTAGATGCTTTAGGAGAAAATACTCCTGATTGACCATCATGATTGATCCTTCTAATGTTTTGTTTCCAAAGCCTTCGGTTTCCTTTCCAATCATCATAATTTAATGTGTTTGCTCCCTGTTTTGAGTGACTAATCAAGCTAAAAGCATAATCGATTCAACACTCAACAGATCCCTAGTACCACATTCAATACCAATTGAAAACTGGGTGAAAAACAGAAGGACATGTTAAAATAAAATCTTTGCAGATAAGCCATTTCGGTAGAGTTAGTTTAAGAAATCCCAGACCTAGATTAAGTACACACAAAAACCTAAGCTTTTGAGTCAATAAAAGCAACCACTCTAAATATCTCAGAAAATCTATACCTGGTGGGGGCTGAGCAGTTTCTTCAGCTTTAACGGCTTGAATTTCTTCCTCCACGATAGGTTCAGGAGCTGTAACAAAACCATTAACTTAAAAACAGAGCTTTATGTCTGTGGTTGATCAGGCAAATACTTATATTTGTAAAACAGTAATGATTTACAATATGCACACTGCTGTAAACACTGCTGTATATCTTTGTGATCTCTTATGTCAAATTACACAAGAGCTTTTACAGTATGTTGCAAAACTCGTTTAGCACTAGCACACTTTTCTGAAGAAAATGGCTCAAAGGTTACTGGCTCTTAATCTTATTTATCACAATAAAATTGGGAGCATATTTTGTATGCCTATTGTCTTTCACAAGGTCTGACTCACTCTTAGCTAAACAAATGCTGGGATGTTCAGTATACTCTACGTGCAAAGCAGTTATCACTTTCCCATTTTCATTTCATAGATCCGTGATTTGTCTTTGATTATTCCATGTATTTTACCTTCCTGCACACTTTCATCAGCAGCCATCACAGGCGATTCCCGGCTCTCAACGATGACCTTCTCTTTCAGTCCTGAGGGTTGCACATGTACATGCGCATACATGAGGTAATGTAGAACAAAGTCATAAAACATACAATTTAAAATTAACTACCTCTATTATTAATCCACTACACAAGATATACTACAATAAAAATGACTTTAATAATGCATGTGACATTTGGTTTACTTTTGTATTGGAGAAATTGTCCATCCTTTTTTGACAGATAACGTTAGAACAGAGAGGTTCAGGAAAGAGAAAGGAAGAGACAAAAAAGTTTGGCAAAGTAAACCATTGTGACAAAATTAACATGCAAAGAGAGACTCAAAATACTTATGAAACAAATTTGAGGAAAAATTGTTTATTGATAAAAGTTGAAAGTTCTTTCACAAAACTTTCCGATGGAGGAACTGAACAAAATTAAACAAAAACCTGAAACCACACACACTACCACTAATGATTGTAAAAGTAAGCCAAGTGGCAGCAATAAATCCAGACAAACATTTTAAGAGAAATAAATTAACTTCCACTTGAAAAGCATTTAGCACCATGATATGCCTCTGCTCTCAGCAATCTCAGAAGTTTGATGTGTTAATATAAACCACTCCCAGAGACTTAGAACTTCAGTCATCTCTGAACACATGGAGATAGCCTTCAGCCAGTGTAACCTGAATGACCCGAAACTTAATTAGCTTTCTTTTTAGCATGAGTTTTCTTGGAACCTTTTCCATCCTTCTCAGTGTTCTTCCCACCATCATCATCCACATGTTTTTCATGCGTTTTCTTATCAAGTTCTGGTTTGCCCACCACTTCACCTTCTTCCAACTTCTTAAACTTCTTTACTTCTTCACTTTCGGCCATTTTTTCTCTTTCCTCCTTCTCCTTTCTAATTCTTTCCATTGCCTTTTCCACATCCTCTTTCTCTATTCTTTCACCTTCTTCTTTCAGCCGGGCTTCGGCCCTCTCCCAGGCTTTGGCTTCGGACTCTTCCCTGACCCGCTCCAAGGTCCTATCTTCTTCCTCTTTGGCGAGGATGTTCCTCACTTCGGCCAGTGCCAACTTAGCTATTTTCCTAGCCTCCACTCTTTCATGGATGATGGTGAGCTGCTGTTTCAGAGCATCTCTAAGCCTCAAACCAACATCTTTGGCATGGGAAAGCTCTATGGAGAAACTTGTTTTTATGATATGGTCACTGTATATATCACACCTCAAGCCACTCTGTCATTTGTTGGCACGATGCAAATAAGTTTTTATAAAAACACAACCAGTAGTACATTGGGGTAAATCAGCACTAGCAGTTCTCAACTTAGAAACTCTTATCTCTGGGGCTGTAACAGACACCAGTTGATCAGGGCTGCATCAGCATCTCTGACTGCTGATCAATTACTTCTTCATAATCAGCTTGAATTTGACACAATTACTCTAATATAAGCACACAAAACAGCATGCTCTGGGAATTTAAGACGTCCACTTATACTTATGGATGAATTCACATGGTAATTAAATTGTCATCTATGGTTATAGGACTACATGATGGAAGAACTGCAACCTGGGAAATTGTTACAACGATATTGTAATAGGCAAAATACATTGCAGTGGAGCTTTGCTCATTGGCACAAATCAAAAGAAAGTTCTTTTGAAGCCGTCTAGCTCAGGTTCATGTAGAATAAACTCTGGTTGAAACCAGCTTCAAACTATCCATTGTGAGATGTTTAAAACGGCAAACATGATTCATGATTCAATTATGCATCAAATACATTAAGTTTCTTATCATGTGGAGATTGTCTCTAGAAAGTCCCAAGTTTAAAACAAATAAATTATCTAAAAGACACCAAACACTAGATTTTTAATAAAAATGTAATGTTGTGTCTAAAAAGGAAACCTAATCTATGACAGCCATCAAAAGCATAAGTCACTATTGACGTAGGGGAGTATTTATTTTTTGTGAATTCAAATATCAACACTGGCTCTCAGCAATCTAAAAAACTATGTTTTCGATCCTTGAAAGTTTTTAAGTTGAGAACCACTTCTTATATGGAATATTAAATTTCCTTTATTGAAAATCAGTAGTAGTAGTATCACAAAGCGTTTTTAAAAACGTAGACAAAATCTTTAAATGCTCATGTATTTCCTTGTCTTATTAGAACAGTCCATGCACCCTCGCATGGCAAACACACACAGACTTTGTTAAACGGGCCTTGCTCAAACATTACTATAATTCAGGATATAAACAACTTGATGTCAGCTTAGTTAAGCAAACATAGAGCAACATTCAGGTAAACTTGGAGAACGCCGACATAATCCCACACCACTCAATAGGCTTGCAAAGCATTCTCTCAAGAGTGCAAAATACCTCCTTTTCTCCTGGTGACCTCATTAGACTTTTCATCTAACATAAATAAGAGACAAAAAGTCAGAAACCATTGGGCCCTACATTGCACTGTGCAAAAGCGTTTAAAGAACAATTCTGACTTCATTAAAAGGAAATTATGGGATATAAAGGATATAAAGGGGTTGGACCTAACTTATAAACTGGTTGAATAGAACATAGAGCACATAACGTCGAGTTCTGGATAATTAAACATAATTTAAACACGTCAAATCGGCACAAATGAAAAATATCAACAATGGATACAAAGATCAATTGTCTGAGAGATTAATATCACTAAATAACCAGAAAACTCGACTTTCAACCATTTTAAGGTCTGAAAAAAAAAATAAACTGGCAGATAGGAACACATTGATGACCGTTACAGAACTCTGGGGTTCAGGATGGGTCTATTCCACAGAGATATTTTATTTTTCTCATCTACAAGTATTAAAGATCTACAAGTATTAAAGATCTTAAACTTGCAGCGAAATGCTCAGTTTGTTTGGGTCGATGACTCTGTTTCCCTGATTAAGAAAGTGATGTTATTGATTTGACATACCGATCAATCTGCTTGAAGCGTGCAATGGATTTAAACTCACCCATCCAGTTTAACCTCAGCAACACCTCACAAAACACTAGCTTGTAAAAACAATCACAAGTAAACAACCCTAACTAAAAACATATCCCTTTGAAAGCTACTCACTAAATTTAGAGTTTGGGACATGTTGAGAAAGTTTATATGCATGGTATTCTTTCCATAGTGTTCGAGAGATCAACCCATGTCATGCAAATCCTAATATATTAATATCAAATAAAGACAATAATGTTTTTGTCCTTAAAAAATGCTGTATAACTCTAGAAAGACTTTAAGGTGAGATCTATGTAAATATACAGTTTGATACCAAACTACATATGTATTTATTGATTTCATAGATAAAAGACAATGAATGAATGAATATACATATATATATATATATATATATATATATATATATATATATATATATATATAAAGTTTATAAAAAGTAAATATTGAAAAAACATTTCAACTTAGTTACCAGAAATGTGCCATAAAACTCTCAATTAGAGTCAAAAGAGAAGTTTTAACCTGCATATCATTGAATGATATATATAAATTCATTTTTCTCCTGGCCAACTATAACCGATGGTTTATTAGAATTGAAAAATTGATTAAATTACACAAGGCTCACTTTTGCTCAACTAACTTAAATTCATTCAAATTATTTCTTGAGCAAAAATGAAATGAATAAAACCGTGATGAAGCAATACCTGCCCAGTTTAGTGTTTATTTAGTCCGTTTGTGAGGCTCGGATGTCTTCCATTCTATAAGATTTCAAATTCTAGATGCAGTTGTTGTGTTTGATTCGTGCAAAAAGAGTCAACGCAGCTCTAGCTGTGTTTCATCTTATGAAGAGGCAGACCAGCTGCCACTTGTTAGCATTGAATAAACATGTACAGGGTTTGGATTCAATAATAAAGAAAGAAGTGAGATGTTAAACAAAAAAAATACTAAAACACAAGATATGTCATAAATTAGACATGCAGTAAAACTTAATAAATAAAACTTACAGCACTAAGTTAAATACATTATCAGTTGGAAACAGCAGACGCTGCAGAAAGCAGAAACTGCAACTGTTCAACATTTACAAAGTGTTCATAATGACATCATTTCCTCGAGTTCACGAATCCCGAAGTGACTGTTGGTGATCTGCCCACCAAAATAATTCTTCAAGTCACATATGGAGCAAGTCCTCCACTAATAAAGTGCTTCAGTCACCATTGCAGTAGAAATCACAATTATTGATTTTGAAGGCCTAAAATAACGCACGTCTTTTGCCCCTGAACCCCTTCAGTCTGTGACGAGCCAGCAACATCCTCCGCTGCTGCCTCGGTTTCTTCATCCTCTAGTGTTTCAAAAGGACTCATAACCTCATAAAGGAAGGTGAAGAAACCTTGAAACCAATCAGTGCCCTCCTCTGCTAAAATATCGAGGACTTCCTCTAGGGAGTCCGAGTTTTCTTTGCTGCCATCTTTGCCCAGCCCTACACAAATGTGAAAATAAGGAAACAGAGAAAGAAAGGAGAAAGAAAGAACAGTGGGAAACCAAGAAAATAGAGAGACAGAGCAGGGAGTGTTTTAAAAGGTTTAGTAGATAAAGAATCAGTGCTATAAAAGTGTAAAGAAGCTATTGAAGCAATAGATGGGGTAAAGAAGGAATGGCACATGCATTGGACGAACTGATAGGGCAATTTGACAAACTGGGCCATGCATTACATTTCTCCATTTCTTTTCTCCAAAATGTTATGCTGAATACATTGATTACAAACGCATGACAAGCCATCATGCATGTGAATCAACTGGTTTCATTTGCCGTTGCACAAAAGTGAACCAAAGTCAGTCATGCAAATACAATGAAGTAAGAATCTGATCAGTGTACTTGCCTAGCAGTACTTTAGCATCTTCCACATCGAAGTCTCCATCACCATCGGTGTCATAAGAGACAAGTTTACCTAGCAAAACAAATCAAATTTAGACACCAGCATTGTGTTGTAAAACTAAAATCAAAAAGTGTTCAAAAACAATTCTTGTTTTGCTCCAATCTCTTGGGATCCTTAAAATACTGATAATTATCAATAATATCAAGCATCAGAGGATTAAGATCAACTTGATTTGCGACCTTCACTGCCTTAATCTTTACTTATTTTGGAATGTGCTACACCATTGTTTGAAAAAGTGTTATTTAATCTACTTTCAATGACTCCCTGTACATACTGCTTGAAATGAGACCTCAAATGAAAATCACACTTCTGTATGCATTTGAAATGGAAAGTGGCTTATCAAAGTGACTAGAAATTGACATCTAAAAACCATACAAATTGATTTAGGTTTGGCTTTTTTAAACTTCAATAATCTCTAAAAACAAGTCGTTTTGAAAACTTTGAATTCTCATGCCATAGGATGCCTTCCTTAATATTAACATATCCAGTGAGCATCTCTTTATAGTACAATAACCCAGTAATTTAAGATCTGTAAATGAAGCTGTGGAAGAGGGTCTATTTTCTCAAATAAATAAATGTAAAAACTACAATCGTATCCTGGTGGGAAAAAATGGTCTGGCATCCATTAAATGAGCTACAGCTAGCTAAAGCTAAGTTAGGTAGCTAAGAGCTCTCTGCAAGTCTTGTTCAGAACATTGAAGAGAATCAGAGGCCTGTGGAGCAGTGGTATCCCCTTGCGACTCAAGCATTGTGAGGAACAAGCAGAGTGGATGATGGCAGACATCAGTACAAGATGGATTAAAGCCTAAAGCTAATGTCAAAAAGAAATCTCAATATCTTTTCGTCACACATCTGCTCCTTGGGTAATCAAAGAGAGGTTTTTAGACTGAGATATACTAATACTGTGACAGACAAGGCATTGTTTTGTGTACTTTTAAGTGAGAAATCTTTTAACTCTTGTTTAAACTCCCAGCAGAAGAGCTATTAAGCTTTATGGAGGATTTTTTTTTATTTTACACAGAGAAACCGGTAAAAAGAGAAGGGGTATTTATTCTTATTAAATGAACATTGCCAAGACAGCTAGTTTTTTATAAAAATAAAAAAACCTAATTAAGGTATAAGAATGAGCAGTGAGAATTTAAACTTAATTTATGTTATAGAATGATATCAGCTTCTGTGAAATTGGCTCATTTCACAACATAACCAATTCACTGAACACAAAAATCCTATTTGATGCACACTGGATAACAAGAATGAAAATGACCAACACTTCATTGAAACATAATGTCATCAATCACCAACAAGTCACGCACGTGTGATCATTCATTTAGACATCATACCTTGCAATACCTCTGAAAGATTATAGCGCAAGTCCTTTGCTTTGGCTGCATGCAAATTAAGGCCAGACAAACAAAAACTATTACAAACGAAGTGCACATATAAGAACATTTCCAAGGCAAGTCTTAAAAATAGACATGACTCACCAATTACACCTTGATAGTCAACAAGGTCAAAGTAGACCACAGCTACAGAAGTCCAGACGCCAAGAAGAGCCAAAACCATGAACCAGGTAAAGAATGAGGTTCCTCCACCAATATCAACTTTCTTTCCATTCTTATGTGCCTGCTGGGGTTTGGCATCTGAAGGACAAAAAAATAAATTAAAAAAAAAAAAAATCACTGGCACTGTCTGTGTTATAAAAAACGTTAGCAAAATATCAGGCAATGCAAATTAATAGTGGCCCGTTAGTTGCACACAAACTGTACAAAACACCATCAGATTTCAGTGTAAATACAAGATATTTTTGTTGAACATGGTGAAAGCATATTTAGTTAGATTTGCTAATAACGTTTTTATTTATTCCAGTGAACGTAGTAATAACTAGGTGACAAAAGCATAAAAGTGTGTGGTTATTCTGAGATCCGTCAACACTGCTCATGGAGCCGAGGTATAAATACATCTGCATTCAGAGCTCTAGATGGAAGAATGAACAGGTGTCTTGTCCGCTATGTTCTGCTAGGTCAAATCACACAGTGCTTCAGGAAATCGTTACAAACGGATATTAAGCTAAAACACTCACACAATGAAAAAGATATGGTTACTATGCATTGTATATATGTATTTTGTGAAGTGATTGTTTTCTTTTTTTGTCATTTTGATTAACAAATAAAATTGGGCCTAGTCGCATTCAAAGACAAACAATTAACTTTTTAAAAAAACATCATGTGACAATAAACGTTGCCTTTGTCATCAGATTCTCCTATTCAGAACATGTCTAAACAATGACTCCTCTTGAGTTACAAAGAAAAAGACAATGCTGTTACAAAAAAATCCAACAATTAAAGTACTCTACCAGCTTCTTCGTCCACCACCTTGACATCTGCATTCGGCTCCCCCATCCCTTCAGGCAAAGCGGGGAAGAAGAGAGACTTCTACCCCTGTGCTACCCAAACCCCTGTACAACAGCAGCACTCCTGGCTTTTTGTTCCCAGTGAATCGAGCCGGAACTTAATATGGAACTTGACCAGCAAATGGATTATTTTTAGAACGTCCACTTGAAAGCCAGAAAATCCGAAGCACTCGCAGGAAAGGGTAGAGGCGAATCCCACTCCATCCTGCTGTTCTTAGTCACATCAGAACACAAAGCACCCACATTTTTGACTTGATAAAAGTGCAAATCATGAAGGACTTTCACTGCGCTTAGTAAACAGAAATTATTTAGTTTGTTAACTTCATTGCTTAGTTGCTTTTGAATCCGGTCAGCCCACTGACTCGTCTGCCTATTTGTTTTCCATACAAGGACCTGTCTCACAAGTTTTTAAATCAAACAATACACATTAATGGTACATGGAGCACAATGAACAGAAAAGCCTGTAACAAGCTGGTATTATCGCCTACTTCAGGTGTCACAATATGCTACAATTACAGTAAATCTCTTAACACATTTGTGCGGATGGTCGAAATTTTAAGAAAATTCATTATCCAATAGATTTCTTTATATTAAAATAAATTAAATATTCATATGCTTAAATAACTGTAATTGTTTGTTTAAATGGAAGTTTAAGGTCAAGCTTGTAGCCAGTTTTAAAACAACCTATGTTTTTATACATCTTTTAAAAATGCATGAACAGTAATCAAGCAGAACTTAAAAAATGTACAAAAGTTCATTGGAGGTGAAATTCCTCGTGACAAAGGCAGAGGTGAAAACAAACTTCTATAATGTATTACGATACCAAATCAGACATATGAGAGATGCATTTGCAACTGGATAATAACAACATTTATAAAGACTGATAATTTCCATACTTATGGAAATAATAATTGACCTGTATTTCTGCTCATAGTTCTAAATATAGTTACAGAATGTATGCATGTCACATCATGCATTAAGCTAACCGGAAAAACTTCAAAAGTCTTTACAGACGCAAGCTAAACATTGCATTTAAAGATAAAACAGAACACTGTTGATAACTGATCAGATAACTTTCTTTGTGTCTAAACAGACATCTTCCCCTTCCCCCCTGAACACGTAAAAAACAAAGCCGAGAAGTTTTTTTTCTGACTTTCTTGTAGATGCAAAAAAAATGAATGTCAGACATTTCGCAGAATAATTTTCAAGTTTACGTAACTTTTAAAGGAATTTACTTCAGCGGTGCATTACTCTCCTCGGTGCATTAAACCAGCAGTTCCTGTCTGCTCACAGGGCCAGACCCTGGACATTAACCCCTTCAGGGTTCTTATCGGCATACTAGCTCAAAGTAGACTGAATGTACTTACATTAGATTGAATATTGCTGAGACAATCGAGATGCCTCTAATATCACAGCAGGTGTATTTTGTACCACTTCAGACATGTTCTGAAAATGTATTGCATCCTGCAAAATTACAAATGCTTTTTAATTCCATATGTAATTAAACTTGTTATTTTCCTATATTTTTTAGTGTATGAATAACATGCTGCACACTACAAACAACAAGGAAATAAGCTTAGTTAAAATGGCATTAAAATCACACTTGCATGCTTGTACACACAGTATTGGAAATTGAGAATTCTGCAAATCTTATTACAAACATTCTGCAAGCATAGCAATGTGTTTTACCCTTTCTGTGACAACCCGCATGTATCCCTCAATCGACAGAGCTGTAAACATCCCTAAAATTAGTGATTACAAGACATGTAATTAAAAAAAATTGAGATATTTTCTACTCTAATACCTCCATCCAAACTATCAAACTACTTTTTTTTTATTAATAAATTTTCTTCCAATTAAAAAGCAATGTGAAACCTTGAAACACTATGTTTTAACTGTGGATATTAAATAATTTGTATTGTCAACACTAGATAACAAAATGTTATAACAAAGCAAAAACTATTTGTGTATGCAATAAGTCATGCATACACAAAAACATGTGAGCCAATCAGAGAGCAGTGCAAAAGAGTTTCAAAATAAACTTCCAATATATCCTTCAGAAGACCATGAAAAATTATGTGATTTTATTACAAATAATGCAACCTTTATTTCAAAATTGACCTCCATGAACAATGAAAAAGTAGAGAAAATCCAGGTAATCACTGCTGTAAGCTGTTCCACAAACAACTTAAGTCAAAAAAGTAGGATTGGCAGCAACAGCAAATATAAGGTTTACTTGTTAAAACTACAGAAAACCACTCTGTATGGATGTTTAAAGAGCTGCAGTTTGTATAAGTCGGTTAGCTTAAACAATTTTAAAGAAAGAGCTAAGCCATCTGTTACAATTTGGTTGTTAGTCCCAAGATGTGTAGACGTGTAGAACTTCACCACAGGAGCTTTTGAACCTTCGGTGGTGCAATAGTTAATCTGCCACTCTTACATAATACACACGCACTTACTGAGGTCAATAATATTAGCTAGAAGCTAGCTGCAGGTCATCGGGTCGAGCCGTGGCCAACTCTCTTCACAACTCCACAGACTTGAGGGACTTCAGAAGCCACGTGTAACCCCTCCCACGACCTCCCAATAATGACACGTGAACACAAAAGCTCGCGTCGAAGCAACTTTGACTCTTGCCACAGGCAAATCAGAAAATATGGGTCATTTGCTAGTGTCTAAATTAAATGCCCCGAGTAAACAAGGCCTCTTTTAACAAGAACAAACGTCTGCGCAACTTCTGCATGGCTTTCTGCAAAACAGAAAATGCACAGATTTGATTGGGTAGATGTGATACACCCCACTTGGCCTGTTTACGAAATAAAAGTTCTACGCTAAAAAAGGAGAGCGAATTTGCGATTAGGGTCCCAATAACGTTAACACGGCAAGGTAAATGTTACTTAATCACGGAGGTCGACATAAAGCTTTCCGATCTTTACTTCCTTTCCTTAAAGTGAGTAAATAAAATTCTAATTTATGTTAAAACAGCATATCCAATCTTGCCGCTCGATTTCATTTTAGGCCTATTGCAAATTAGACGTATTGGAGACGGAAAATGTAAATAGTACACACCTTTTTTGACCGGTCCCTTTGCGTTTTTCTTAGCCATTGCAAGCGGTGATTCTGCGGCGGTTCTTGGTGAGTAAAAATGGATCAACAGCGGTTGCAATCTCAGTTCTGGGACTGATGTTCTGCAAATCAAACCACTCTGCCTTCAAATGCCGAGGCCCATAGCAACCCGTCCCCCTTTTGAGAGACGGGATGTTTGTCCAGTGATATTCGTGCTTTTTCGCAGTAGGCGGGAATAGTTAAATATCATCCAATCGCGGAGAACTTCCACATGTCTTATTCAATCGTGTGGATACCTGTAATCTAAGGCCGCCCCCTTTTTTTCTGTGTTTTTTTCTTGCAGCACTGGAACGTGGCAAGATGGAAGTCTGCTCTTATCGCGAGATCAGTGCACGTTGTTTTTTCAAGACCATAAACTGTTTACTTTTCCTAAATTATTTCCACAAAATGCGATATTTTCTAACGCTTAGATAATGTTTTGTTCGATTTTGTAGAAAGTGATATTGGAGTTAAAAGCTAGAGTCTGTTGAAAGAGTTTCTGCTAGTATCATGCATATTTATCACATACCTTAACCTGTTCCCCAATTAAATCATGACTACATTTATTAGAGCAGCAATATCCAAGATATGTGTCCAATTCAACATAGAAACCATTTTCTTGGAACAAACTGATCTCAAAACTGCAAGATGAGCCCCACCCCCTTTATGCTTTAGTCCACCTCATCCTTAAGTCAACGTGGTGGGTGTGTAATTTTACTCTCAATTTATATAATATGCACGCTTGTCATTTATTTCAAACGATCCCTGTTGTGTATATATATATATATATATATATATATATATATATATATATATATATATATATATATATATATATATAAATATATATATATTTATATATATATATATATATTAACTGAGATTCACATTTCACTAGTGCTAAATACTTTTATTATCAGTCCTTTTAAAACAATATATTGATCTTTTTAATTCCCAAACAATTCTGCTATTCAGTCTATTTAGTTCAGCAAGACTGTCTGACATTTATTTAAAATAAATATTTAAATATTCATACAT
The DNA here is from genome assembly GCA_900490495.1 of Danionella dracula. Classification (NCBI taxonomy): domain Eukaryota; kingdom Metazoa; phylum Chordata; class Actinopteri; order Cypriniformes; family Danionidae; genus Danionella; species Danionella dracula. The sequence continues at coordinate 121,712 of UELW01000100.1, forward strand.
TTTAACCAACTCTTACAGATACATTGATTAAGTAGTCAAAAATGTTTGTAAGTAAGTGAATATCGTATAAAATTTGTACATCTGAGAAAGCCCTTTCAACCTTTACCTTTACTCTCAGATACAAGACACTGTTTGATCAGGTGGTGAGATGGCCACAGATGTTTAGGTGGAAGCTGAGGGCCATTTGGGCTGTTCACAGGAGCCATTTGTCAAGTTTTCCTTTAAACCACTTGGTGTGAGGATAGTGAGAAAATGTACACTGTGGTTCACATTATTGCCAATATATATGCATGTGTTACAACATTGTTATTAGTCACTTCATTCAATAACATGCATTGTAATCCATTCTTACATTAAATGACAAAAACAAGTAACTGCATCACCTTTAATTTAGAAAAATGTTACAAATAACTAATTAAGAAAAAGTACATTTTATGAGGACTGTCATCTCAAAACATTATCTTGATTTGTTCAATAACATCAATTATCAACTTATTCCTTTTAAAGGCTGGATCTTTGTGTCTCTAATGACTAGACAAGACATAATTATGATTGTAATGTTTTTCTTTTGTTTATCTAATTGTTGGAATTGAAATATCACATAATAAGAACTGTTTTAAATGTAGTTCAAAAACCAAATCAGTCTCACTTGGAAAAAGTAAACAACTCTTGCATTCTTCTTAGAAAGTTTTCTCTTTTTTCATATTAAGAACACAGTCTAGAAAGGTGCTTTGATCCTGGCATTAAAATACATATCAGTAAATTTACAATTTTTGTTATTGCAAAGAACAATGAGGTTTTCTGTGAGCACACTGTCAATTAGAAGGCAAACAATTAACATAACATTGCTGTATTTACCGTTTTAAGGAATTCACGTTATGTTTATACCCACTTATAATATTAGTTTAAGAATTATGAGCAAAGGACAATAGATAAAGGGACACAATAGTCTCACTGGGAGACTAGAGCTAATTAACTAAATTCAGAAGTGCAGTTGACAACATGTTCAAGGCAGTACATGGAAAACATTAAAGTATGAAATGTAAGTATTGTTAAAAAAAAGAAGATGAAGAAAAGAAACTTAAATTAAAATTAAATCTTTGGTCAAAATATAAAAACATAAACAACTAAAACAAGTGCAATTCGCATTGTAAATGGATCAAAGGCACATAGTAATTTCAGTTTCAGTTAAGTTCATTGTGTTTTTCCTGAATTAACCTTCAGAAGTAGTTAAAGTGCTTCATTGGATCACATTATTCAAATGTATGACTTAGAAGTAGAGGAATGATTTTTCAAGAGCTTAAGAGCTCCTCCTGCAGACAACTAAAAAGCAAGCACCATTCAGGCAAGGTCAATATAAACTTGTTTCACAAGTCAGCGTTATAATGCCAATTTTCAGAGTGGTCGATCTGCTGATGACAGAATCTTCATTTTTAAAACAGAGAAGCATTTCCTCCACCTAAGTCAACAGAGAGTCTATGAAGATAGTCTTCTGACTGCATGATGCTCTCAGTCCACTCTTGGCATGCTTCATCTATCCTGGGTCCATTTCCTCCATACTCAGGAGGGAGAACTGTCTCTGGAAAGTAATTCCAGAGGCTACGTGCATATGAAGAGCCATGCATATGAATCTATGAAGGGGGAAAGCACAATACGGTTGTTAGAATAATTTTTTAAGACAGCTTTGCCTTAAACATGGTAAATTATCTTAAATTTTGGATTAGCACTCAGACTAATATAAACCAGCAGATTCTTTTATACATGAAGTTCCTGATGTTATATTTATAATTATTTGAAGTGGAATCATGAACTCAAACTGTTTCATCTCAAAGTATGGTTGCATGATAGCATATTTTTACCAGATTTTTACATTGTTAGTGACTTTTATTTTGTCTGATCACAACTTTAACATGTAAATATGACTTACCCGCTGTTTGATTTTGTCTGGAAGAAATGGTCGGATCATTGCAAACACTGGGCGGAAAAAAATTGGCTCGTTTATCAAATGGATGCCCCGTACTTTCAGTGGAAAAGAGTCCTGCAATAAATGGGGAAATTCAAACAAAAATTATCTGAAACTTTTACAATAAAATATATCTTAAACTCAAATTGACTCATACCGTGAGCACAGCAGATATCTTTTTCGCCAAGGAAGGGTTTATCTGCAGAGCATGAGCAAAGCACCAGCCATGGAGGTCAAAAATCACTTTAAGACCATTTTTCTGAGTCTCCCATTCTCTCACAATCAGTTCTGACGTGATGAGGCTCACACGAAAAACCTCATACACTGTGAACTCTTTGGGGTTCCACTTCCCTACAAAATCGTTAAGGCAAACATAGATTTAGTCAATGTAACTTTAAAATAATATTTTAACTGATGCTAATGTAAGCACTTGCCAATTCGATAGACTAAAACTCGACTTCCAGCTTCGTCTCTCAATCTTAAAACACTATGGTAATTATTTTGAAGCAATCCGATGACAGATGAGGGCCGCAGATCAGCTGTTATTTCAGGACATTCTTGTCTCCATTTATGATAGTTAATCAGCAGCTGTGGATGAAAGCACAGACAGAAGGTCAGGTTTTGTTCTCGAGTTATCACAGGTACAAAACATTGAGAATTATATGTTAAACGGACAATTTGTAACCTTTTCACCACTTGATAACACATGAAAACAAAACAATGACACAAGCCCTAGAGTAATGCTGAAGAACAGCATGTATTATGCAAATAGTTTAAGATTCCACTCGATAGGTCATTAACGAAAAGCAAAAAGGCATTGCCAAGTAGCATCTGATTCCCTAAATGAGCAATCCAAAAAAATCTGATAAAGTGTCATTTGGAATGACCGTGCTATTATTTTTTAAAATCATTCTATTGTTCATTTATGTGAAATATTAATTGCCATTTGGAATTTTTCTACGAAAATGTAGAATTTCTTTTTTTACATTTTTTTTTTACAGAATTTCAGAACCCATCTTCAAGGATTTCTTATTTTTGAACCTTTTAAAATTCTGTCATTATCTCATTCATAGCTCAATTGCCTAATTTGTTCTTTCTTAAATGTTATGACAAAGTGTTTTGCTGTCATTTTAGGATATGATAGATCTTTTTATGCTTATCTTTGTCATATCCATTTGTGAGACGGTTTCTAATGGCTCTATATGCTGATAAAAACGAATGAAGAAAAAGATTTTCAATCATTATACTGTATTTCCACAGTTGACTGGGAGCACTAAAGAATAAAGAGAACATAAAATAACACATAAAAGGTAAAACGCTAAAATGGCGCCAGGGGACGAGTTCTACAGCTGCACTCAAAAAACGAACTTGAGATGTTTTTAGATTTATTAATTGCACACTTCTCCTCAATACATACATAAGAGAAGCAATCACAATTATATAATATATGTTACGTTGTTCTATTGATATTACTTAATGTGTTTTTGTTCAGCTCAGGGATCATATTATGTGAAAGGCAAATCCCAGTGCTATAAAACTTATTTATTTGATTTACTGAAAAACCATGGTCTAGGGTATTCCACATCAGCAATCCAAGAAATATTTTACTAAAATTTTTCTGCTGAAAGCTCAAACCATTATAGATAAAATGTAATTGTTATATCTGAGTAGCTACAACAAATTAAGATTTGTCACTGTGAATAACTGACATTGCTTAAAATGTATTTAACTCTTAATTCACATGAGCCCTTGGTAAAGCTGCTTTGAACAACTGCTAAAAAGTAATGTATATCAAAACAAAAATATAAGACTTTTGTCTTAGGTGACATGTTATTGTTGCTTCTTCGTTTAAATATCTTAAATAAATAAAAATCTTTTTGAAAGGAAATCTTTTAACTGGCCGCTCTCATTGGGGAAGCTTTGGTGCATGATGGGTATTTAGAGGCACCATTGTTGGGTTGTTTGGTGATACGCTTAATATTGATATTAAATCCTGTTTAGTGTTTAGCCCGTTTAGAGTTCCATGTATAATTAAGTAATAACTACATCAACTTCATTTATTGCACATACAAAATGAAATAGGTCAGCATGACATGTTATCTTTGAGTAAACAATTGGTATTACATTATTGGATTGTTTTTCAGTGCATGTCATTGTAATATGTATACACCTTAATGTTATAATTACGATTGCCATATAAAAGTATTGTATTCTTGTAATTAGAGTCATTTGTTGTATTTACTCAAAGCATGTACGTTTTACCTATTGTATTAAATGTGCTAAATATTTCTTTAAAAACTTCCCTGGAACTCTTGATGCAAAATTTGTAAGTAATTCTGACAAATCATTTTTTGAGCGTCTGTTTCTCAGTCCATAGACCAAAACAACGTACATTGTATATCTATCTATCTATCTATCTATCTATCTATCTATCTATCTATCTATCTATCTATCTATCTATCTATCTATCTATATATATATATATATATATATATATATATATATATATATATATATATATATATATATATATATATATATATATATATATGAATGATCCAAAATAGACCAAATGTAGGTCAGAAAAAGTTTTTCTCAAAAAATATTTTTAACTGTTGACTGAATGATAATAAAGGCTAAATAAACACTTTTATAAATAAAGTAAAGTCCTGTCTCCAGCTTTAATCCTAAAATCGCGATCATTAGAAACAAAAAAAGTTTGTGGTCTTTTCATCACTCTAAACTTACAGCGGGAAGATAGTTTAGCGATTTTAGCGAGAAAAAACGCAAACCTTGAACGCCAGATCCACATCAAAGTCTCTCGCCTGCAAAAAGCGAATCAAAAACGTGTCCGAAAGATCCAACGCGCGAATGCTTTTTTCTGCTTCTGCTTTCTGCTTGAGCTCGGAGAGGAAGGGCAGGATCCGGATAGAATCGACAGGCATCTCTCTCAGTTCCTCCGAGCTGAGCGCTTCTTCAGACTTCATTTCTTCTGCAGGACTCAACACTTCTCCTCAACAGTGTCATGTTCTCCCAGCAGCCTCGTTGCGTAAAAGGGGGCTGGGATTGAGCCCTTGTACATCCCAATAACAACACTAAACATTTCCTCACCTTTGTACTGGTTTGCTGTCGTCAAACATTAACTTTGAAAACTGGGGATTTTATTCCATTATGTTATGCTTTAGTTTACTTTCTGTAAGACAAGAAATCCTGAGCTCATCCCAGTAAGAATCACACTAAGGGGATTTAGTAACCAGCAAACATAACAAAAAAAGTAAAAAAATAAAATAAAATAAAAGAACAACAAAAGAAAGAACTAAACACAAAACAGTTGAATAGTTTTTACTAAGCAGGTCGAAGCCTTCTTTAATCAGTTAGTTGGATGCAAATTAAATAGATCACCCGAAATTATACAATATAAATATTGTGTGAGAAATAAAGAAAGGTGGTATAGTTGTAGTATTCAAAATAGTTTTGATACTGACCTTAAACTTCTCTGCATTTCAGGTTCCCTCTTCTCAAAAGCCATTGACTGTGACTTCACACTTTAAACAGCTTGACTTTCCCCCAGACTCTGCACCTTGCTTTCTGAAATACATGGATAAGTTGCTTTCAAGTAAAACACTCTCACTGTTTCCTCCTTAGTCCATCACAGAAGCTAATGTTTTTTTTTTTGTTGTTGTTGTTCCAGGACCGGCTTGACCCATGGAATTCTAAAACTAGATATCTTAAAGGGCCAGTATAATAAGAGATCATAATGATTTTCTGGCCCTCATGAACATTCCGGGCTAAATATTGGTTTTAAAATGATCCACATTCGTTATATTAATGAGTTTAAAAACTCCTAATTTGGGAGTGTCAACGATTCATACTGTTTTGGGGTGTGTTGATGATGTAAATTCGCTAATGTCAAGTCTCCTGGACATGAGCGAGAGGAGCAGCAATGTAACTCAACTATAATAAAACTCTGGTGCTGAGAAGTACATCTTGAAACAGAGCTACGGTGTGGGTTCTTTAAAATATGGCTTCTACTCCTCATTTGGCTCGTGCGTGCAAATAATGGTAGACCCAAACTCCTTGTAAACCGAAACTGACGAATGGTAAGCTAATGTATGCCTGTCAATCAATACTCAGGGATGGGAAATCGCATTTTGATGTAAAAATTGGATCAGTTTAAAACAGCTAGTGATTTGCAAAACATTTCGCTTTTTACAAGTATTGCAGAAAAACTCAATGAAAAGAAATTGTTCTAATATACATGGCATTAATGCACACGTTTATGTCTTAACACCTTCCAACATGTGTGCTTCAATAATATTGGCCCTTTAATGATTGTTATTCTAGATACACTGACACCCGACTCAGTCAACTTCTTCAGAAGGCTTCTCACTCCTTTCTGAACCGCCCTCATCCCACTTATTTCAGTCACATTTTCCATTCCTCTTAACACTGTTCATATAGTGCGATTCTGGTTCTTCTGGGATTGCTATTTGAGACTTCCCGGACGATGGAAATGATGGTCTTCTGAAAAATTTTAAAGCCTACTGAGCCACACTGAGTCCATTCATGAGGTTGAACTTGTTTGATTACCTTGTTTGTCATAATATTCACATTTTATGAAATACTTTTTAAAAATGGCCAAGAATCATTAAAAATTAAACAACAATGCCTTGAAATATTTCACTTTCTGTGTAGTAAACTAATATAACTGAAAAGCTTAACTTTCTTTAACCAAATTTTTTACAAAATCAAGTCGTCTTGGACCTCTAACCCCTCCCCATCAGTGTGTGATGCCAGGTCACCAGAGCGCTCTTCCTGGGTGAGAAGAAGGACCTGAGAGATTTTTCAGAAATGAATAAGACTATAGCGCTTTAACATTTTACTTCACTTTTGACTTTTCTTTAAGAGGGTTTTTCTGGATATGCAGCAAATATGCACATTTTTAAAGGCCTGTAGTGATAATAATACAAAACACTTCTGATAACATTAACCCACTACTTCTATCAAATTATATTGAACTTGAATACGTAAAATATACTCTTTAAAAGGTAATATTAAATAAAAAAGTAATATACAGCCTAAGCTATCTCCTATGTTTAAATCTTAGAACTGAAGCAAAATTATCATTTTAAATGGTTCTCACACAAATAATCCAGCTGAATTGTAATCTGCAAATCAATAATCCTCACGGGGCATGCTGTTTTTGGCTAACGTTTAGCTGATAGCTAGCTAGCTAGCATGATGGACGTAAGGATGTTTTTACGTAAGGATTTTAACATCTGCCTTCATATGCTGACGTCACGCGGTTCAGTACAATAAACTAGGCGCAGCGTGCATTTCCTACACATTTATTGACTCGTCTTTCCTTATTTTCCATCTTCAGTAAAAGACAGCAAGGTTGAAGACGCCGCGTTACTTAAAGGAGGTATGAACTCCAAAATGCTCACATTTGATGTCGTTCTAAATCCGTTTTATCACCCCTAGAGTGAGATGATGCGCCAAAGACATTATCGGGATGCTAAATGACAGTGACGCTGGGCTTTGATAACAACAATGTTGTGTTTATAATTTAATTTATTATATATTTCGTGATATTTATTTTGTAACTAGCATGTTTCAGCTTTCTATAATATTTCGATTTGTCAGCTTGTACGTTTGAACTGTTGTCATTTCAATGTTTCGTATTCCAGATGAAAAAGGCTGTTTTGATAACCTTGAACATCCATGTTTTCTACATCTCCAGCTCTTGCTTTGTCCTTTAGGCTCCCAGTTTGGCAGGAACACCACGGGATGGAACTGCATCATCTACCCTGCAAAGATTAACCATCTGTGGGCTCTGTTTGATCCCAGACTAAGGTCGCTAGATCCAGATCATAATCTGTTTAATTCAGATGCTTTGTTTGCATTTTAGGCTCTTGCTGTAAGTGTTCACAGTGGATCTTGATTTCATTTAGTTCAATTAAGGCACGCGGTGAATGCCAACAGCAGAGCCATACTTCAATATTTTAACTCCATTCATGACTTGTGTTTTTGTTGAGTATTAAGTGTATGTTATTGGTCTTTGACTGCATTTAATTATTTGGTATAATGAAACCAAATATGAAATCTCTGCTTGATAAACATCAGTGCTTGTTATTCTTTTTTTTTTTCCTAAGTAAATTATAAAATTACAAAGGTTGTTGTCTCTGTATTTGCATAGAAATATTTACTGATGGATTGTTGTTGCTAACATGTTATAACAAAAAAGAATCTTTTAAAAGTTCAGTTTTGTTTACTAACAAAACTTTCTGTTAGTTAAGTTTTGTTTTAACTTTAGTGGTTGAGAAAGCCAAAAAACGTTCATCATTTTATCACTCACAGTTCATGTTCTCAAAACACTTCCAAAAAATGTGTAAAGCTCTGAAATACATTACATAGGCTAAGGGAAATGTAATAAACGTATGCAGGACATGTCATTTCAAAGCATTGGAAGCAAATGTCTGATTATTTGGTCGTTTCACTGTCATTTTTTTCATGTTTGTTGCAATGTAATGAAAAATAACAGCCATTGTGTTAAATAAAAAAAATATTTACACAGGTGATGTCAAAAGAATGAATCTGTTATATACAGTCAATGGAATGAATTTAAGCATTATTATTAAGCATTTTCTTAAAATAGAGAGCATTGGCCTCTCATTTAAGGTATTGATGATTAAATGAAACCATTTTCCATTTCATTCATTTAAGCATTTTGACAACAACAAAATTGTTTTCCCTTTGACCGGATTCACCAACCAGTGTCTAAAAAAAACATAGCATTGCACATAGAATTTGAAACATTTTTTAAAACCAAATTACATGCAAATTAGAAAGAAAGTTAATTAAATTTTCAAAAATAATGCCAAGGTAATTTATTCCTAATGATGCATTAAACAACAAGGTACATACAAGATTAAGGAAAAGTAAGGTTTCATTTAACTAATTGTTTTGCTCACTCATACACTAACTATTGTAAGGGGTCACAAAGCAGTTAAATATTACAAGACTTTGGTATTTTTATAATGTTTATGAGAAAAACAGTTCAATAACAAAATAGTATTGACAGAACAATTTCTTGAGGCGTAGAATGTCGAAACGACTTAGACAGAATCATTTTAGTCTTGTTGCAGGACAGAATATACTGTTATTTCCCTGGATGATAGGTTGCAGATGTAAACTGTAGGAAAAACAATGCAATTTACAGTATGGAGTCCAATAGGTGCATCCAATGATGGTATAAAATAATTGTACGCTCCAGAAACCATTTTTATATATTCTCCTGCCGTCAGTAAGAAGCTTGTAAAAAGCCACACGAGTTGTTAAAGTAGTAAAAACGCACCCTCAAGCGCGGGCTTCGTTGCTTGCAGTGTCGGGCAAAATGGCGGACAAAACGCCTGGTGGGGCGTCGAAAGCCAACACTAAGGTATTTTATCGGCTTTTACAGATCTTGTTAGTTTACTCATATGCATATTAATTGTATATTTTACATAAACCTTAATGATATGGAGTTTAACTCCCTATAGTTGTACTTCGTTAACACGGGAAAGGCAATTTAGTTGTTCGGTTGTGATGCTAACTTGCTAGCAGCCTTGTTAGCGATAGTTAACGTTGGACAACCGATGCTTGTAGAGATAATTTAATTGATTTTATTAGCTACATATTGTACGCTTGTAGTGTGCGCGCAATGGCGTGCTGTCCACAAATAAAAAGTGACATTGTTTTCTTAACGTTGTGGAATGTCATTGTTTTCTAGGTATAGTGGTTTAAAAATGCACGTTATTTGTTCGTGGTGGTATTTATTTGGGAACTTGTTTTGTAACGTTCATTATTACATATTTAGGGAAGAACGTGCTAATATGCTTTAATTTTGTTTTTTTTGTCATTGTTAGCCACGTGAACCTCTCTTGCTTTTGCTGGAGTGATAGTGAACGTTCTTACTGTACATGTTAGGATTTCATTAAACTGTTGTTATTTCATACAATCTAACCATATTATTTTAACTGCAGAATTTATTGGAGAGTAAGTTAAAGGCCTTTAGCATTGGCAAGATGGCAGTGGCAAAAAGGACATTAAGTAAAAAAGAGCAGGATGAAATCAAGAAAAAGGTAAGAAGCCTACAGTAAACAGTGTTTCCACAAGTTTATTCCAATTTGTTTAATATCCCACCCAATTTGTGGAAATCTCAGGAGGATGAGAGGGCAGCTGCAGAGATCTATGAGGAATTTTTGGCCGCCTTTGAGGGAGGTGAAGGAAAAGTAAAGACATTTGTACGTGGTGGGATTGCGAATGCCACTAAAGGTAGGGTCGTGCCTCAAGGTCTTAACACACATATGCATTTGCTGTAAGAATTGTCCACTTGCATCTCTTTCTTTCACCAACCCTCTGATTTTCTCTCTTGGCATCAAGTACAGAGTGTGAAGAAGACCCTATGTGATGCTGCATGGTGCTCAGAGAACAACTAAATACACAAATAACTTAATATTGAGTTTATTTATGGAAATATGTTTATTCAGAAAAGTCCTAAAATAAACAATGCTTAATTCTTTTAATCAGTATACCTCCAGAGAACACAAGTTCACTCCTCGGAATCGTTTCACAGCCCTACATATGTAATGCATCCTTAGTATGCTACGTTACGATGCAAGTCATGATAGACAGCTTCTGAAGGATGAAACAGTGATCGCTTGCTATCTGCAATAAACCTGACAAAGTGGAATCATAAGTATTTTAATGAGATGCCAAGTTGCTGTATAAAAACTCCACACTTTTCTTACTCATTTGTTAGAAATTTTAGATCCAAAGTACATGTTATATTCATAATCATGCATCTGCATTTAGATGTTTTTTCTGCTCACATAGTTTAACCATAGTCCTGTAGTGAGAGAGGTTTTTATTATTATTATTATTATTATTATCGTCAACTGCATAAACAATTTTGTGGCCTTCAATGTGTAAATTGACTGTAAATTATGTTTTGTTTTTACAAGCAAAAAAATGTATTCAACTGTAATATAACAATTTTGATCATAAATATATTTATAATATAATATTCATGTATTTTAAAAGGTTATTAGTGTAATTTTGACATCCATTCAATCAGGCAGGATGTAAATTAATGTTTTAAAGAAATTAATCAATTTCTGCTAAGAAGTTTACTTTACAAAAAAAAATTTTAAATCTTGCTTGTGTTTGCTGTATAGAGGAATCAGCCGCTGATGACAAAAAAGGAAAGCTCTACAAGCCCAAATCAAGAGTTTTGGAGGCAAAAACTTTTTTACCCTTGGAAACACCACAAAATTTTTTACCATTAGACAAACGAAATGTAAGTTCTCCTACTCTGTTTGCACTTTCTTTAATGTTAAATCATATGCTATGTTTTAAATATGCATTTTTTCTCCTCTCAAACCACTAGGCAGCAAAGAAGATCGAAAAAGACAAGAAAAAGAGCAACCTTGAACTCTTCAAAGAAGAATTAAAACAGTGAGTATTTTGATTGACTGATTCATCATATAAGTTTGTTTGTTATTGTAGCAAACTACAACAATTGTATTTATTTTTTTGTTAGGATACAGGAGGAGCGTGATGAGCGTCATAAGTTGAAGGGTCGAGTTAGTCGTTTTGAGCCTGTTCCATCAACGGAAGGAAGAAGATCCTGTAAGTTATTTCTTTAAATAAGATTTATATTTTCTTTTCCCCCTAAAGAATTCCATTTCCCTCATCTTTCCTCATGGAGTTAAACCCAGTCACGTCTGTGCCTCTCCTTCCACTTTTCTTGGCCACTGCCAAAATTCAACAGCGTATACTCTTTAAATTCGCGAAACACAATTCACACTGCTTTTCTTCTGCTTTTAGCGGATGGTTCTTCAAGAAGAAACCGTCCGTCCAGTGGTAATTTAATTTATATACAGTGTAATGTAATGGCTAATGCTGCTTAAGTTACCCGTCATGAAAGAACCGTTGCTATATAATCTGTTGACACTAAGGGCTTTTTATTGTTTACAGTTTTGGATGATTCGGCTCCAGGCTCCCATGATGTTGGAGATCCAACAACTACAAATCTGTATTTGGGGAACATAAATCCACAGGTTATTTTTTTATACCTTTACCTGTGGTGGTGTTATTATCAAAGTATTTAATAAACTTGCATTTCTGCAAAAACTAAAAGATAATTTTTCTCCAGATGAATGAGGAGATGCTCTGCCAGGAATTTGGTCGTTATGGACCACTAGCCAGCGTTAAAATTATGTGGCCCAGGACTGACGAGGAGAGAGCCAGAGAAAGGAACTGTGGGTTTGTGGCCTTTATGACAAGGAGAGATGCTGAACGTGCCCTCAAACATTTAAATGGTAATTGTGTTTTTGTTTATTATTTAGTGGTATATTTACTTCCAAAGGTTTACGAATTTCAGTCGACATCTATATTTAATCACAACTTACTTTAGCTTTATGTTTCAACTGAACCTCTTTCCAAAAAAAAAACTGTGTGGCTGTCTAAATGTTTTTCAGTGCACAGACATTTTGATAAGCACAGAGCTTCTTGTCATCCTTTCACATTGCAGCAACTATGTGCATTTAAGCGTCTACATCTCAGAATGAGGAAAAGGGGGATTTTAGTCACTTTAAACATGGCATATTTTTTTTTAAGTCTGGTCTAGAAAGAAGCAATATACGGGGATTGTCATGCAAAATCATAACTGACCTTAAGATAACACCGTGTAAGACTGTTTAGACAAAAACATATAGAATATATACTTTGTTTTATAGCTGAAGCTAGCTCAGTTGGCCAAAATGCACAGTATGGTGTATGTTGGAATGTGTACCTATTCAAGTGGCCACTAAATGTATGTGCTCTTTATATTTGAATTATTTTATTTCTTCTTGTTTCTTAAAACCAATGGTTTGTTTTTCTAGGAAAAATGATAATGAATTTTGAAATGAAACTGGGATGGGGCAAAGGTGTACCAATTCCACCTCATCCAATATACATTCCACCTTCAATGATGGAACACACACTTCCACCACCTCCCTCTGGACTTCCCTTCAATGCCCAGCCTAGGGAGAGGCTGAAGAACCCTACCACTCCTATGCCACCCCCTCCTAAATGCAAAGAGGAGTTTGAGAAGGTAACTTGGCATAACTGGGACAGAAAGATATTACTGTTTGTAATAGGCAGAAGTGTAGCTAGAATAACCTAGATTATGTTTATTCATGTATATGTATTCAAGCTTTTATTTAAAAATTTGTGCCTGTAGAACTTAGCAAGTTTATTACTAGATTCAATTAATTCTATCATAATATACAAAAGGCTGATTTGACCGGTAAGTGTTTTTGTGTTTAGATTACCCAGGCCTCAAAATGAAGCTTTTATATTACCGTTCAGATAAAGAAATAATGCTATGACTGTATATAAATTAAAAAATATTTTGAAAGTACATTTATATTTCTGAGAGTGGAGATAATTGTGTTCAGTTTTAAAACTGACCTCTTCAAAGTAGTTTGTTGTTGGAGTAAATGATGCATTTAGTGTTATGCTTGTTTCTTTTAACAATACTCACATATATTCTATGTTTATTATTTGATGTGACTTCATATCCAGACTCTGTCGCAAGCCATAGTCAAAGTGGTTATCCCAACAGAAAGGTACTTGTTTTTCTTTTTTCCAAATTTTTATGAAATGTAGAGACATTATCCCATTTATGTAGTCTGAGCGATTGATCATATCCATGCTACCAGTGGCTAGTTTGAGTGAGCAATAGTTGAGGCCTTGTTTGAAGAGCAGGAGCAGCTTCTAGCATTCTTAGCATTTTATTGGTATTAAGGAGAAGGCACAACACGGCTATTATTTCTGGTACATGTAAGTTAAGTGGTTAACTTTTAGTATTGTACAATTTTGCATGCACAGTTTATGGTTTCATGGTCCCAAATTCTTCTGATTATTTTGCTATGAAAAGCATCTTTTTAACAAAGCAGAAATGGATTAAATTAGCTTTCAATGAAAATTTTCATTTTTTAATGTTTTTTTTTGTTGCTGGAATAACTCAAATTGATCTAGTTATTGCTTGAATTTTGTAGTCCAGTCTATGTAAAAATAAATGTAACTGCTTAAAGAGGACCTTAAGCTCGAATTGCATGAATCCCAGACTAAATGTTTTGAGTTATGCCATGTTTAATCAGTTGAAGTAATAGTTTTGTAAAGAGCTGCTCAGGATTCAGGAGTCACAGAAACGACATCAGATTAGATCATTTGCTCAAATTTATGTATTTATCGCTAGTGCTTGTAAAATAGAAACAGCCCTCTGGCTATTGCTCACTTCATCTGCCGCAGTAGCATGGCAGAAAAGCAAGACCCAATCCCCTTAGTCTCAGTGACCTTTGACATTGGCCTTGGTGAGCAGCACAAGTTGAACTGTCTGCAGCAGCGAGGGACCAGAAAAGCGTCACAGGATGGATTGGGGAAAGTATACAGAATGATAACCTGACATTGGTATGATCGGCTCCAATACTTGTGATTTGTGTTACGTTTGGATTATCATTGGCCACTTAACAAGCCAGTCAGGAAAGCTGTAAATTGACTATTGACCCGATATTTACCCTCTCCATCCAAACTTGTCTATATGTAGAAATCACTCGGCCTCAGTGTCTCAGTAGTACTTTCAGTGATACTTTATGATTGTGAAGCGCTGAGGCTCAGATGTAGAGAGGATTGAAATGTCTGTTGGAAGTTTTCATGCTGCTAGTCAGTTTAAATTTAAGTTTAAAGTCAAACGTGTATTTTACGATGGCACGTGCAAGAATATTTAATGAAATGTTATTTTTCTAAATCTTTTATATAGTTGTTTAGGTTGTATCTGTGATGGCTCTGAATCTATTTCGCTTTAACTGTGTTTTTCTCATAGGAATTTACTCTCTCTCATTCACCGAATGATCGAGTTTGTGGTGCGTGAGGGTCCAATGTTTGAGGCCATGATCATGAACAGAGAGCTTAACAATCCACTCTACAGGTGAGCAGACTTCTTTTCCATCTACATTTCTTTCTTTCATAAAAACAGGTATCTCATCTGAATTTTTTTCCTTGACGGCGTTTAAAAAAAAAGATCATTGCTGTAACTCACATTACCAGTTTAATAAAGGGTTAAGGCTCATGTCTTTGCTAGCGTACACAAAAAAATATGAATCCGTTAGATAAATGTTTTTTTTTTCTGGGAAAATATATTTTAATTGTACACAAGGAGGCGCTATAGTGCAATATATCGGATTTGTTTTAGGTTTGGTTTTTTTATTGCACTTGTTAATGAAATTGTGTTTTTAAAACATAAATTATATCTGTACTAGTGGCATAAGTAATTGTTAAACTGCTTTTTTTTTTTTACAGATAACTTATATTTTCTACCTTAAATTTCCAAGAAAAAAACTAATGAATCTTTATTAAGCATGCTTAAGATTCAAATGAGCATCTCCAGTTTCATTATTTCATCCATCTTTGTTGTTTATGTATGGTTACACCCCTAAAAATCCCTGTATTTTAATTCTTTTGGAGGAAGCCTTCGATCCAATCCTAATTTTTTTTTGTATGAATTCCCCAGGTTTCTATTTGAAAATCAAAGTCCAGCTCATGTCTATTATCGGTGGAAGTTATACACAATATTACAGGTTAGTCAGTTTACTGTTTTTTGTTCTTTCAAAGCTTAATTGAAATATGTAGCAGCTTCTAAAATGAATCGTCTTATAGGGTGAGGCTCCAACAAAATGGAAAACGGAAGAATTCAGAATGTTTAAGAATGGATCACTTTGGCGGCCGCCTCCTCTCAACCCATATACACACAGCCCCCCTGACGAGGAGGTGCAAGAGGAGGAAGATGAGGAGGACGTTTGCAAAAAGGGTGCCTTGAAAGACGAGTAAGTGTTGGTGAATGTGTTAGAGAAAGTCTGTTGTGGGATTTACTGCATTTTGGTAATGACTTCTTTCTGGTGAAGTGACCGAGACAAACTGGAGGAGATGCTTCGAGGGCTCACTCCGAGAAAGGGCGACATTGCTCAGGCCATGTTTTTCTGCCTCAATCATGCAGATGCTGCTGAGGAGATTGTTGAATGCATTGCTGAGTCTCTGTCTATACTTAAAACACCTCTGCCAAAAAAGGTCTCCGCGATGCTCCAGGATTAAGATTAAGAGATTTTGCATTGCTTCACTTTCATTTGCTTCTGCAATTCTCTCCTTCCTCAGATTGCAAGGTTATTTTTGGTGTCGGATGTGCTGTATAACTCCTCTGCAAAAGTTGCCAATGCATCATACTATAGAAAGTTGTAAGTTGTGACTTTTTTTTAAGTGTATCCATCTTTACTCTAGTTGTCTTTTTGTTTGATGCCTGTTTTTCTCTTCCAGCTTTGAAACTAAACTCTGTCAGATTTTTTCTGACCTTAACGCCACTTACAAGTCAATACAGGGGCATTTGCAATCAGAGAATTTCAAGGCAAGTCATCCTAACCTCTCATTGTGCCATTATTTGATTTTCTGTTGAAAGAATTGCACAAGATGCAGTCAACTAATGTTTTTTTTTTTTGACAGCAACGAATAATGTCATGTTTCCGAGCATGGGAAGAGTGGGCTGTGTATCCTGATCCTTACCTGATTAAGCTGCAGAACATTTTCCTGGGATTGGTCAGTCTTGATCCTGAAAAGGAGACAATTGAGCTGGTTCCAGAGGAAAACATTGTACGGATAGGCTCATTGAGTTTCAATCCTTGATTGACAGGCGATGTGTTGAATTTTAATTAAATTTTGTATTTATTTGGTTATTTAGCAGACAGAAAGGGCTGGGGACATTGATGGTGCCCCTATTGTGGAGGAGGAGTTGGATGGGGCCCCGTTTGATGACGTTGACGGCATGCCCATCGATAGCCAGATTGTTCAGGCATCACTCGATGATCTAGATGGAATGCCTATCAAAGGAACAGACGATGATCTGGATGGCCTTCCTTGTACGAATTTTCTTTTTTTACCTACAAAAAAATTGTTTATGACCCCTAGAGTAATTTCAGAATCGGTTACAAATATTTCAAATTTTAAAAAGGCTAATATCAGGCTTTTTGCACAATTTTAGTTTTTGTGCAACTTTCAAGGATACATGTAAATTTATTCTATTTTATTCCAACATAAAAAGTAATATTGCTTGACACAACATTTAAAAAATTCTTTTTTTTTTTTTTTTTTTTTAATGCGTTTTGTCTTATAAGGAGTAAACAATGAGATATCGTAAACTGTTGGTTGTTGGCATAATGCCTTTATAGATTTACTCAGAATAAGAATATTATATTTTAAGTACAGTCATGTTATTAGTAGGTCAGAATTTGTTACTTAAAGTCAGCTTACTTGCTTATAAGTAGTTTATGATTGTTGGCATTTACATGTTTTTAAAAGAAATAAATGTGTGCATATTTTTCAGTGGATCAGAAACCAGGTTTTAAGATAGCCCCATCTAAATGGGAGGCAGTAGATGGTGCTGCATTGGAGGCTCAAGGTTAGTATAAAGTATTATGTTGTTATAGTTTCATATTTAAGTTACAAAATTAAATGTTTTTTTTTTGTTTGTTTTAGCGGTAACTACATCAAAATGGGAAACAATTGATGAATCGGAGAAAACGAAAACAAGGTGAGGTTTTTTTTTTTATCTTTTTTTTTTAAACCAACGTTAAAAATTAACAAAATAAACATCCTTTACTTAGTAAATAATGACCTAAATTTCAGAGTTACAACTATTCTATAAACTACATACTACCACTCGTCTTTAAAGGATGATAACCAGAGACACTGCTACAAAAGTTATATAATAAAAATGGTTAATATCATGAGGATCAACAATGCACAAATAACAATACAAACATTTCTGTTGTAATGTTTTCTTGTTTTTGCAGCACACAAAGTATCCCAGAGGAGAAAGAGTTGTCAAAAGTTCTCAAAAACTCCACCATTATAGAACAGCCTTACAGCAATCCAGTTCGGGATGAGTATGATTCAAAGTCTGCAAAGTTTTCTGAGATGAGTGAAGAGAAACGTGCCAAACTACGAGAAATTGAGGTACTGACTGTACTTTAGATGAGTCCATTAAAACACTTGCTTTTCAGAGGTTTAAAAGTGTAATGCTTCGTTTTTCCGTTGCAGCTTAAGGTCATGAAGTTTCAAGATGAGCTAGAATTGGGTAAACGGCCCAAAAAATCAGGACAAACCTTTCAAGAACAAGTAGAGCTTTACAGAGACAAGTTACTTCAGAGGGTTGGTACCAGATTTACTTTGACATTGGTTTGGTTTGTTTGGTCTGATAATGCTGTATTTTGGCATCGTTCAGGAGAAGGAGAAGGAGAAAGAGGCCGAAAAGGACAGAGAGAAAGAGAAAGAAAGAAAAGACAAGGAGAAACCTGATGTGTCTTACAAAGAAAAAGAGGATGCCACACCGAGTAGAAAAGAAAAGTAAGTTGCTCAAATTCTTGAATCGCATCAACTGGTAAAGATGTCCCTTCAAACATGCTAGAAAAACTGCTAAATTCGTTATTGTCATTTCTGGTGAGGCTACAAATTCTTAAACTTCAGCTGCTTCGACCCCACTACACCACACACCCCACAACACCCACTATGTCTAAATCACTGACAAATCTAGCAGCTTCCATTAACGGTTTCATAAATTATTTTGTCTTAACTGTTTTGTTTCTACTAGAAAACGTAGGCACAGTCTTTCTCCAAGTCCCACTCGAAGTAGCAGCAGTAGACGAGGCAGATCACCTTCCCCTCGTTCAGAACGCTCGGATAGGTCCTATACAAAAGACAGCTCTCGCTCATCTTACAAAGACTCCCCAAGAGACAGTAGTCGCAGGTCAACCAAAAGGTAAACATATCAGTACTGTATGTTGTGTTGGTATAAGCATGGAATTATGGGAATATTTTGGAATTGATTGTTTGGTTGCATTTTTCTAGGTCCCCAACACCCCCAAGAACACCTAAAAGATCCCGGAGGTCCCGATCCAGGACACCTAAAAAATCCTCCAAGAAATCTAGATCTCGATCACGATCACCACATCGTTCTCACAAGAAATCGAAAAAGAGCAAACATTGAGACTCTGGCTATTTTAAAGCTCCAGACTGTAATTTGTGCCTGAAACTTGCTCTTTAGATCAGTGTGAAAGATGGTTTCTTCATTCATTCATTCATCCATGTTTTGAAGTTTTTTTGAAGCCATGTTTTATGATTTCATTCTGCAACTTCGTCTGATGTCCAAAGTGTCAGAAACAATAACTGTAGTGATTGGAGAAATCTTCAATTGTATGAAAAAAACATTGTTTTTAGATTCCTTGAAATTGATTCAAATGTAATAGTGTAACTTTCTGTTGTATAGGTGTTTGCTTTTCAATAAAGAAACAATTTATGTGAATGGTGGCTGCAATCAATTAATTCAATTAACCACTAATGTCATGTCATATTTTTTAAATGTACAATTGTATCCACAACTGTTACAAGAATCTCATCTTAAATTAATTACTAAATGTAATAATATTTTGGCAACGAGGTGTCATTATAATGTTAAATTGTCAAATATTGTACTCTCAATATAATCTTTGATATCAAAAACAACAAAATGTGTCTTTATGTGTTTTAAGTCAAACTGTTACAGATGGGCAAGTCACTGCATTTCTGCAAGTGTTTGTGGTGTTCATCCTGAACCCTATAATTGAACCGCTATATTAAACGAACAAAACAATTGTGTTTTGTATCAGAAATTATTAAACCATATATAGAATCTAGCTTCACGCATGCGCCGTGTGACCAGTAACAGGAAGTGATTGGAATTCTCGCGATATCTTCCTATAACAACACAAACGAGGAAGCACATTTTGGTTGATGTCTGTTAATTCGTAAAAAATGACCATTCTAAAGTCCTTCGGGATTTTTGTGAGCATTTTCAGCATCCTAACAACCTCATTTGCCTCTTCCGAAGTCTTCGAAGGCGTTTTGGGAAACACAGCTTCTTGCCACAAAACATGCCAGTTGACGTACAGTTTGCATACATATCCCCGGGTGAGTGCGAAACATGAAGAAGTTGGTTTTCCTTAATGTGTTGCCGAACGGGACTGTCTATATTTAGTATGTTTTGCCAATAATACCATCTTCGTGCTTATTGGCGTTAAAAGATAACCAGAAGAAAGTCCGCTCTGTTTTGTTTACGCCCGTGTTTATGTGGCCTTTGTGTTTACGTTAGGAGGAAGCCCTGTACGCATGCCAAAGGGGATGTCGCCTCTACTCCATCTGCCAGTTTGTGGGTGACAGCAAAGACCTCAACGAAACCAGAACTGAATGCGAGTCAGGTAGAGGTTAACTAGGTTCAATTATTACTGTTCCTTTCTCCCTTGCTTACTGTCTCCCTTGCTTAAGGATGTCTGGGTTAGTTGTGTAAACATTTGTGTGTGCGTTTACCTTGCAGCTTGTCATGAAGCCTACAGCCAGTCAGACGAACAATACGCCTGCAATCTGGGCTGTCAGAATCAACAACCGTTTGCTGAACAGCGTATGGAGCAGGTGTGGAAACCAGCTGTTAAAAACATATTTGTAATTTCAGATCGTTACGTGATTTTATGTTTGTTTTGTTATGAGAAGTTGACAATGATGATGCCCAGAATCCATCTCCTCTACCCTCTGACGCTGGTCAGGGGTTTCTGGGAGGATATGATGAGTCAAGCCCAAAGCTTCATCTCCTCATCTTGGACTTTTTATCTCCAGGCTGATGATGGAAAAGTTGTCATTTTCCAGGTAAAGTGTACACCATAATAGGTTTAATATACTATGTTTTCTGGGAGCTACAATGGTAGTTACCGTTTACAGATCGCAGTTTGCGTGTCATAAAATAAGCACTTATCTGCAACTTGGGAACAATTAGGCTACAATGAGACTGCAGCCCAAAGTGACCCAATTCAGGGTTTTTTTGCCCATATGCACCCTGTATCTGACATTTTCAGCACAGTCTGAGCTGCTCAATTCATTTTTTTTTTTCGAATCCAACCCAGGTTGCATTCAAATGAAAGTGGTTGCGTTCAAAAAAGTGATCCTTAATATGATAAGTTTTGTTTTTGTGCAGTGCAGTTTTTTTTCTTAAAAATTTTTCTTTTCTGTTTTGTGTTTGTTTGTTTTGTGTTTTTTGAGGTGCTGTCTGGTGAACTTTGTGTCGATGGATTTTTGGAAGTCTTTATGTTCTTCTTTTTGCTGGGGAGGTGATTAGCACCTGCCTCAGTTAGCGAGGCTCCCAGGGGCCTCACAGGGGGAACTCCAATTTACTCTACCTGATACTCACCTGGGGCCTCATGTATAAAACTTTGCGTAGATGTAATCCTTAAAGTGTGCGTAAGCACATAAGGTAGAAATTGCGTACGCACAAAAGTTTTCAGATTCATAAAACCGTACGTACGCCAGAACCTGCGCAAGGTTTGCTTTATAAATCAAAATTATCTGAATATTGTACGCAGGTGCACGTGCGTATTCCTTACCCCAATCTCCTCCCGAAATAACCATATTTGGAGGTTAAGACCGCCCATTTTGAATATGTATGATCTTCCTGCATATTATTACCACCAATAATTCGGTTAACAAAAGCGAATTCATTCTCAGATGGTGCCTTTATTGCAACATGAGTGCAGTCAATAGCACCGATTACATTGGGAAAACCGCTGATTGCTGCAAATTGCATTTTGACGTTGGCCTGTTCAGCTTGCGTGTAAGGACAATGGATGTATCGGGGTGCATTACATATGGCATGACACGGCTCAGGGATGACTGTGACATACCCGATCGGTCTGCCAACTCTCGCTGGAAAGTACCAGTGGCCAAGTGGCCTAATGTGGTCAATACTTGCACAGGAACACACAGCGCATGGTTTCTCCGCGAGGGTCTTTCCAATACTGGCCGTAATTCAGAACACAATTCCAAGAGGTTGTCTCTTGGAAATCGAAATCGGCTCATGAGCCAATCATCATCATGAGCAAGGAAATCTTCACGGTCTCTGAAAACACGCTCCCTCCGTAGAGCGTCATTCGCAAGGTCTTCTAACAGCGCTAGAGCATCCATTATGATAAGTTATATACGCACATACCTTTTTATAGCCCATTCATTAAAACAAATGAGTAAATTTGAAGTATTTGCACCTGGTTAAGAATGCTAATAATGATAATTCAGGTTGATAAAATTTGATTTATTGGGTGATGTAATAGGATCATTTAGAAGTTTTTCATTTTAAATAGCTATTGCTATTTAGTACAGTTGGTGTCGCCAAAACACATACTCTTCTAAAAGTGTGCGTACGCATGGTCAAGAGCATCCGTACGCTGCACACTTATTTACGCCAAGTTTATTTTTTATAAATCCCGATATGTGCGTGAAAAAATGCGTACGCATATTTCTATGCCCATTTTGTGCGTACGCAACGTTTATACATCAGGCCCCTGGACTTTGTGAAGCTGCTTTGAAAGCAACTGCTAAAAAAACGCTATATAAAAACTTGATTGATTGAACAGCTGGGTAGCGTTTATTCGACTTTTACATCATTATATAGGGACTGGTGCCACATTTCTGAGGTTTAGATTGTTTTCAGAACCCCTAGTTCTAATATTTGCCAGTATTGTGGTACAGAATGTTTTCAAATTTTGGCTTGTTTTTGTACATAGTCAAAAAATGTATACATTTATTTTGGCATATTTTGAGATGACT
Organism: Danionella dracula; assembly: GCA_900490495.1. Taxonomy (NCBI): domain Eukaryota; kingdom Metazoa; phylum Chordata; class Actinopteri; order Cypriniformes; family Danionidae; genus Danionella; species Danionella dracula. The sequence continues at coordinate 144,429 of UELW01000100.1, forward strand.
CGAGTACTAAGTTTGTCATCAATTGTGTCATTTTTTAGGCCAATCCACAAGTTCAATTCATCCCTCAGTTTGGACTCCAGAGAGATGAAGCAGAGGAACCACGGAACAGTTGTAAGTAGTTCACCTTCACTCATTTTTCTTTTAAAAGAAGTTTATGCGTCATGACTCTATTTTGAAAAATACTAAAAGTGTTACGAAAGCATTCAAATAAAGTCCGAGTGAAAGTGTTTCATACAATAAGCGTTTCAAGCCTTTAATATATTATTAGAAAAATTGTAATTACAAACAGTCTTTGTAGTGAGTGTTCCAATGTCCTATTTCTAAATTAAATACTTTAATAACAAACATGGCTTTCTGTGTTAACCTGTTTTGAAGATGAGGGAATGAAAAGGCCAGTTTTTAAAGATTACCAGAGGAGCTTCATTCAGGAGAGAGACAGAGGCATGTTAATGGATGGACGCAGCTCTGAGGGTGATTACAGTCTCTTAAACTGTCTCTCCAGGTACTGGCACGTCTATTTGGGACCTAATGTCTTGTTGTTCTCTACCAAAGGGTTAAATTTGAACTTTCATTCTCTTGAATTTGGTAGGAGCCAGTGGCTACCTGGCTGGATCATGACAACCACCCTGTTTTTGTCCGTCCTGGTTCTGATCTGGATCTGTTGTGCCACAGTGTCCACTGCGGCTGAGCAGTACGTCCCTGCTGAGGTAATCCTCTATACCAAAGCTGTCCTAGATTGTTGCAGTGCCTTCACATTTTTTCACATCCTGAATCACACTTTGACACTATTTAAGGTCTTGCTTATTGTACACTTTTAAACTCCAACAGGTTTTCATATGTTTTGGTGGTAACTTAATAATAATAATAATAATACTTTTTTTATTTGAGTCACCTTTCTGAAGTCACCTTACAACAACGTAAATAAATACAATACAAGTCAACTTAATACAAGTACAGTCACATTACAGTAAAAACGCTTGTGTAAAAAAAAATGTTTTAAGATTTTAAATACAGCAAGTTTTGTGCTGTGGCGCACCGAGTTGGGGAGCCCATTCCACAGCATGGGGGCAAAGTGTGAGAAAGCCCTGGAGCCCAAAGCAGTTTTAGATGAAGGGGGAGGTCCAGCCATTTGGTGTTAGCAGACCGAAGCACACGTGATGGTGTGCGTGTATTAATAAGGTCTGCCAGGTATGAGGGGGTGTGACCATTTAGTGCTTTACAAGTTAAAAGCAAGACTTTAAAAATGATTCCTTGCTCTATGGGTAGCCAGTGGAGCTCTTGTAGGACCGGGGTGCTGTTGCTTGATCTGGCAACACGGGTGATAACCCTAGCAGCAGCATTCTGTGCTAATTGTAAACTTTTATGGTGAATACTTTTATTGGGTTGACCAGAATAGAGTAAATTACAATAGTCCAATTTACTTGTCACTAATGCGTGATTGAGGGTTGAAGCAGAGGCTACGTTAGTGATGACCAAATCCTGTTAATACAGCATATTTAGAAAAGATATTTGCTTTAGATACAGAGTTCTTAGATCCAATTATTGTTATTTCGGTTTTGCTGAACATAATTAAACACAATTTTATTTAAGTTGTGTTGTTAAGAGTAACAACACCATTACATAATATCAGAATATTTAAAAATGGCACTCAGAAATATTTGTAGCAACCTGCCTGAAGACAGTCAGCGGCTTTAAAGCTCTTCTATTTCACCCTTTCTATTGTTTTTTTTTATTTATTTTTTTATTAAATAGTAACCCCACCATCCCCCACCCCTTTGGGTAGGCAAGTACTCCTTGAGTGTAAACCATTGACTGTATATATTATGAACATAATGTCTGTGACATCACCCATAGGTTTCTGGCAAAGTTAAATTGCTCAGAGTGAGCATAGCCAGTGATCGAAAACGCATTCACAGAGGTGGGACATGTTCATTGTGCATTTGTTTGATTGGCAGAAGGTTTAAATTTGAATATATGTTTAACAAACAGATTTCTAAATTATTTACCCTATAAGCGTTCATGAAGCTCAAAAATTCTGATTCAGCAATCTAATGGAGGCAGGAGTCATGTTTTTTTTCAGCTTTTTAGTTTTATCATTGGAGTAAATGAGAACCTGCATACTTCTGAAAAAAGCCTCAATCTCCTTCTTTTAACAGAAGCTCAGCATTTATGGGGACATGGAGTACGTGCAGGAGAAGAAACTGAATCCATATCTGCCGTCGTCTCTGGTGGTCATCAGATCTCCTGGGGTTGAGGAGAAGGAAGCTGGACCTCTTCCATCAAAGGTCAATCTGAATCAGTCAAACATTTAAATACTCCTCTATCTAGCGGTGTAAGGATAGATATTCGCCATTTCTTTTTCAACATTGTGATTATTGCTTCAGTGTGAATTTTTTGAGTGGTTTTTTTTATTGTGGGGAATATTGTTTGAAGTTTTAGCACTTTAAAGGCAATACTTTTGAGAATTGAAGCTCTGATAGAGAAGTCCCCTTGTAGAGATGAGGGCTTGTTTTTTTTCTGTTTTTCAATCCTTTTGGTGTGATTGTGATTTGAGCCGAAGTGAGGGTTGCACAATGATCATTATATTACATACGGATTTAGGATTAATGATGGTACAGTTCAAATGGCTTCTCTTCCATAAAATCTTGATGTCAGAAATCAGTGATTTGAATCTTGAAATCTTTCACATTTGTCTGCAATTGATAATAAACAAACCAACTGAAAATTGGAGTTTTTTTTTTAACCTGTATTAATATCTGCCATTTACTTTTAACTGGAACTGGTTCCACTGTTATAAAGGTTACCAGAGGTTCCCAAAGAAGTATTAGAAAATATGTATTATAGCTATGAAAGTTCACACGTATGCTGTTTTTTATTATTCATGAGAGTATTTACAAGCTATACATCTCCAGGGTGCAACTGGGAGTTTAATGTGATTTGTGGTTCAAAGTTTGTTTTGCAATGCTGACCCCTAGCCAGTTCATGCTGGACTGGTTACTTTAATGGACAGAATCCTTAGATGCAGAGGATTTTATGTTTGGTGTCCACCAGAAATCCTCTCTGCTTTTTGTAGATGTTTAGCTGGTCTCATCAAGGCATGGAGTGGAACAGATGAGATTTAGATCTTAAAGTTGGAGGCTATGGTTCTTGACCAATAAAAGGTGTCTTGGAACTTCTTGCTTGATGTAAATCTTGAGACGGTTCAATGATGGCACTAGTGCGTTTAGGTTTCTACCTGGTCATGGTGAAGAAACAATGAGATACATATCATATATAAAGATATAAGTTGTGGTCTGGTGGATGAGCTCGACTTGTGATCGGAAGATCGCCGGTTTGATCCCCAAATCCACTGAGTTGAAGGTGCTGTGAGTGATGAAACACTTGCTCTCCCATCAACAACTTAAGCTGTGGTGCCCTCGAAGCAAGGCACCAGTTTCCCTGACTGCCGCAGCCATGGCTGCCCACTGCTCCGGGTGTGTTTGTTCAATGCTGTGTATGTACACTGAAATGGGTTAAACGCAGAGCACAAATTCCGGGTATGAAACAGTCCATATCTGGCCAACTGGTCACTTTCACTAGATTTACACACTCAAACTGCTCTCCTATCTAAACTTATATTTATAACAGAAGAACAATAACTGGGGTAGCTGCATTCAGCCTACTGTTTTGTTTCTCATTTAGAGATAAAGTTCAGTACTCCTCTATGGTGAGACCAGCTGAGGTGTCTGGGGGATCTGTTCCTGGACAGCTGCCTAAAGGGAAATGCAACCTAAAACATGAAGACCTAAACCATGCTAAAGAAACAGTCTCTCACCAGTCCTGAGAATGTCTCCCTGGGAGAGCTGAAGAAAGTTTAGGAAGCTGTCCAAGAACAAATCCTTCAGCTGAAGGAAGTCTCCATCATAAGGAGGTCTGGGTATGGTTAGACACAAGCCCTACAGGCTTGCCTCAGAAAAGTGTTACAGCATTAACTGAATTAGTATCAATTTCTTGTAGAAATTGTATTATTTATTCACCTTGGAATTCTATCTGCAGTCAGAGCAGTTTTGTGATATTGAGTTTCAAATGTTTTTTTTCACATAGCAAATACATACAAAGTTAAAACACATAAATAACTTTACATCACATAATTAAAAAAAAAAAAAGTATCAGGGTATTTGAATGTCAATTTTTAACTAAATATATATATATATATATATATATATATATATATATATATATAATATTTTTAGTATTTTTTTGTGAAGACCCAGTCATTGTTTTAAAATGTGAGCACCCTAATATAATACAAATGTATTAAAAAAAATTACGACATAAATTATAAATAGTTTTATTTGAAAATTGTCATAACTAAAAGCAATCAAGGGCTCTATTCCTCCCAGAGGAAATGTTTAGTAACTGTTTAACAGCTGGATGTCTTCTTCAGACAAAGACTGGCGCTTAGCAGGAGGAGCAGAACTTTGCTCTTCTTCCACCGATGATCTCCTCTTCCTCCTGGCCAGTGGTTCTGGAAATGATGATAAATGTGTGTTGTTCTCTGAAGTCAAAAGAGACTCACAATGTTCAACCTTAAAAAAGTGAATCCGCTCCACTTTCTTTGTGGAAATTGAACTTGATCCAGTCCATGAATTTAATGCCTCTTTGATGAACTTTTGTCTACCATCTAAAAAAAATACTTGTTTAGGTGTATAAAATGCAGGAAATCAGAAATATGTATACACTGGAAAAAACTCACAAAAACTGAGAGCATTGGTTCTTGGTTTGTGCTCTCTCTTCGGTACTTCTGATGCTCTTACTTCCCATTGGTTTATCACCTGATCATTCAAATAATACACAAATGAATATTATATATATATATATATATATATATATATATATGATACATAAGCAATATGACCTTTAAAACAACTCAATTTACCTGTTCAGCCCAGCCTTCTGTTTTACAACTCGAGTGTTCAAAATCCCTGAGAGGAATCTCTGAAAGAACCATTCTCAACTTCATCTTGAAAAAACGCTTCAAAGACTCATTGACCTACAAGAGACGATGTCAGAAAACACCCATTCCATCTTAAACATCCCACCACAGGTAATGATGTGCAGGGAAAAGCTTTCAAACGCTTACCGTTACATCTGTACCAGATATGTCTACCTTCTGGAGCATTTTCAGACTTGTTAGATATCCAAGACCCTTCTCTGTGATACAATTGTCTGTTCGGGAATAAATAAAACAGTCAAAGCCCTGACAAGTATTCAAAACCTGAAGCTTTGTTTAATCATGCTTTAAGTTTCACTGCCCCCATCCTTTGGAATAAACTGGCTCCGGATGTACAGAATTGTCCTGACATTGATGATTTTAAGACCTTTTTAGACAGGCCTACAGTGTGTAGTTTTCTGTTCTTTGATGTTTTGGCTGCTTGGATGTATTACTGCTGTTTGTTACTAATCTTATTATTACTGTTGTTTTATAATGGTGTTTCCTTGTATGTTGAACTTGGGTACCAAGAAAGGCACCTCCAAAAAAAATGTATATTATTGTAATATAGTTTAGTGATTATATTTTCAAATAAATATAAATCAAATAACTGCACTTACCAGAAATATCCAAAAGCTGCAAGTATTCTAGGCCTTTTCTCATGATTCTTACGGGTGCTGTGAGTCTCTGGAGACCTGTATCTGAAAGGCAGTTTCCACCGACGAAAAGTTTCACAAGACTACAGCACAAAAGGAAATGAAAAGCGAAATTTCATTTTCATTGAAAGTGATGTTTATTTGTCATTTGTAACCAGTTGTCACTACCTTGTCAGGGCTTCAGATGTTATATATTGAAAAACACCATGATCATCCCCTAATCTACAACCATACAGGTCAAGGCACTCCAGACTTTGAAACTTCCTGATCTCCTCCAACCTCTCAGAAACCAAATGGAACCTGTAGCGTCAAGAACATGAGCTAGTAGATTTCACATTAATAGAAGTCAACAACATCACAGTGTTCACCTGTTTCTCAGACACAGACTCTGCAACACCAGCCCTCCATAAGCATCACAGAAGAGCTGCAGGGCTCTGGCTCCAGTGCAGGGGTTAGCGAATTTATCTCTTTCTTCAGAAGCTGAAAACAACTTCTCTGCCATTTGCTCGGGAAAGCCTACCAGAGACTCCACGTGCTCAATGTGATCGGCTATGAACTGCAGCGAGATATCAAATAAAGACTTCGCCGAGTATCGCAGACTGCCCTCTTTGTTGTATGTGAATATAAAGTTGTTTCTTCTGTTTGAATGGCTCGCGGGCGACAGTGTGTCGCCGCAGCAGAGCTGAAGAGAGAAGTTTCTGCTGAAGAGTCTGCGCCGCGGAGCCGAATCTTGATCTCTCTGGTCTCTTCTGCCTTCACTGACGCCGAGGCACCGCAGCTCTCCTTTCTCTCGAACAAACACGGCTCCGTAGTCTTCATTTAAATACATATTGCACTCTCAAAGCTAACGTGAAATTCCAAAAAACATTTCAGGCTTTAAAACCTCGGGGAGTGAATGAAAATGAAATTAAACATAAAAAACGTTCCCATTGGAATTCATTTGTATTTCATAATAAAAGTTTTTACGTAAATATTTGCACGAACAGCTAGTAATGTTAACTCCTCCTTCCTAAACGTACAATATATTTTCTGCCCTCTTAACAATGTTACTTGTACTCTTATTCATTACCATAATAATTATAATAACAACAACAAAGACTAATATTATATTTGAATGCCTAGTTTAAACTGTTCCTTTAACATAAAGACTTTTATTTGTTCTGATGTTAAGCTTCCGCATTTTGTGTATTTAAAACCAAAAGTTTGTCTCGGTAAGTTAAGTTCAGTTTACTTTATCAAATAACCATATGCATTTAACAACATTATTGTTTTATATCAATAACTTAATTAGACGTTCCAACGTATATTTATGATTAGTAACGTTATATAACTAGACTTAGCTGGGATATTTAATATCCGCATTCGTTTGTTTAACATTATTTATTTAATGGAGTTGTGTCAAATGAAAACATCCCAAGTGTTTAGACTTAAAGTTCACTTGAAACCTTGACATATTTTCTTTTAGATTAAAGCAAAATTAACCACAGTTAACCCAAATGTGTCAATTTAACACATATTTATATTATCAAAATATTTTTGCCCAAAACATCCATCAGAAGTGTATAAACAGCAGTTTGAAGAGATTGTAGCAGGTAGTGTATTTTGTGACTATTATATGATTTAGCTTATTAATTATTTTATCCACAGAGCACATTTTCTTGTGATGGCGAGTAGAGATTTTCATCTGCACTTTCAAGGTAACTTCTAAAATATTGAATTGATAACCAATGGAAATCAATCTGTGGTATCCCAAATTAACAAATAATGTATTTGCATTTCAAAACTTGATATATTTGTGTAGTTTATTTTTTTTTTTACAAATTCTATTCTGCTAGACTTTGATGAAGGTGAAACATCAACAGAAAGTAATCAAGGTGCCACAAAAGTAACCATTGATGACCCGATCAAATCACGAAATCAAAGGAAAGGTGCTGAAAATGGCTTTACAGAGGAAGACATTGACGCACTGGATTGTGATGACACAGCTAAGGTCAGTTGCTCTCAGCTGTGAAGGTCTGAAATTTAGATTATAGGAATATTTTTGACTCCAATCAGGTTTCTCTGTCAAACAGCTTCTGTCAGATGAAAGAAGAAAACATTTAGCCTTCTGGACTTTTGAGTACTACCAAACATTTTTCAATGTGGACAGCCAGCAGGTTGGCCTGATGTTCTTCTTGCTGTTTTTCTTATTTTCCTGTTAAACAATAACTGTGTTTTGAGTATAATATTGAAAAGCTTTTACATGTGTGTTGAGTTTATTTACTACAATACAAAAAGTTTACATTTATTTACAAAGGTAAAGAGCAGAATTGTTGGCTCAATTTTGCCATGGCCTGGGAGAAACTTTGTGGAGGTCTATTTACGGAGTAACCCAGACTTATATGGTGAGTTAATTGAAGGCAAAAAAGGCAGCGATTTAATTAAAACATTAAAATTAAATATAGAACATGATTCTATTGCAGGGCCGTTCTGGATAAGTGCCACTCTTGTATTTGCCATCGCTATCAGTGGAAACATCTCCAGTTTTCTTGTGAACCATGGTCAGCCAAAAGTCAAGTATGTGCCAGACTTCCGAAAAGGTAAGGCATGTTTTGTATGAAATACACTACCAGGTATTAAATAAACACTAGCTATAATACCACAAAATATTTGTCAGACCGTAATAATCAGTTTTTATTATATATTTTTTAATATATTTTTTTCTTTTTTTATTATCCTTTTTATTTATATCTTGCAGATAAAAAAATAGATGCTGTATTCAGACTCTAGCCCAAAGTGATTATAATAAAATAAAGAATTTCCCATGTGTGGCCTGGAGAAGACGCTCTTGTACTGATATAGTTTAATAATACTAATAAAGTTGGCTCTGATCAGATATTTACACCCGCAAAGCGAGCCAGAGTGCAGGCGCTTGTCCAGTGACCATTGATGGCAATTAGCAATGCTTTCTGGGGGAAGTAGTTTCCTCTTTTGTGCACGCTTGTCACATTGGAGCTGCATTTTGTTTACATAGAAGACTGATAGCAGGCACGTGTTATTCGTAATGTGAACAAACGCACACAAAAATCCCACGAGTTTCACCAACAAATCCGAATTGGATCTGGACGCAGCTTTTTTTGTTTGTCTTGTGTGTTTTAACTTTATCTGTTTGTTCTTAACACGTCCTGATTCACAAAAAAGATCATGAAACTTATATCCAAACACACTTTAGTTATCAGGTTTAAAGAAATGTTTCATATATGCATGTAGTAGTGGTTTTTATTAAGTTTAGTAATTTTTGTTAGTTTCTCTCACAGATGATTTTGTTTGATGGCAAATCTTTCTTAGTTTTGTCTAATATTTAGCTTTGCTTTTAATGTTTTTTTTACTTTGGCTCAATTAAAAGGAACACGGTAAATGTAAAGCCTACAAATGAGTAAAACCAGGCCATGACTTTAGATTTTTTAATGCACCACAGCTATTCTGTCCTCACAATTGCGTTTCCGAACAAGGTTTGACAGATAGCGAACAACAAAAAAGAAGTCCAAGAAATCCATCAATTTGAAAATATGTACTTTATTGGTGTTTTTTTTTTTCATTTCCACTTTCTCTCTAATTCCCTTTTCCTTCTTTTTCTTTTTTGTAAAACTTAAGAAAATACGATACAATGTATGAGTTTCTTATACAATAAACTTAAATCACAATGACACAAATAAAGATTTGCAGCCATCTTGCTAAATAAAGAATAATATAGCTTTATACAACTTTACTTAACTCTTTTTGTAACCAATACTAAAAAAAACTTAGCAAAATATTTTATGTAAAACAACTTAATATTTGCTTTCTCCAGACCTATTTATCACCAAAAAACATACATTTGGACAAAGTTAAACATTTCAATTCACAGACAAATCTACTTCCAGGCTTACACGTTTGGAGAAAACTATTTGACTACACACGTTAGACGTTATGCTTTCAACTGAAACCGTCCCTTCTGCTAAAAAGTGAAACGAAACAAAAAACTAAACTTAAGCCATGCAGCACTTTTAACTGACCACTAGGACGTAGTAATAATGCAAGGTCAGCACAACAGCGTTTGCTGCCCATAATACGAAAGATATACTTAGATATTTAAAACAAGTTAACTGACCATTGAGTGTTTTTCAGTTACCCTGGCGGCCACTGCAATCTACAGCTATGCATGGCTGGTGCCTTTGGTTCTCTGGGGCTTTCTGACCTGGAGAAACCGGGTGACCACCCCACTCGTGTCCTACTCCTTCATGCAGATTGCCTGCGTTTATGGTTACTCGCTTTCCATCTACGTCCCTGCTGTGGTGAGCCATTTCTGTTTTGCAAACTTTTTCATAGTATTCTATTTACATGGTTTTGTTACAGTCTGTTTTTATTACAGATTCTGTGGATTATACCAAGTGAAGCATTCAGGTGGTGTTCCATTATAACGGCGATGTGTTTGTCAGGATCAGTGCTGGTTTTGACGTTCTGGCCTGCTGTCAGACATGACAAACCCAGGATTACTCTCACAATTTTGTTTACTATAGTAATCCTTCACGTCTTGCTTGCGGTTGGCTGTAAGGTATGATTTTAGGAATCTTTGCTTATGTAATTAAATATGTTTCTTAATTGTTCAGCTCTAATGGTTGTATTTGTACAATTTTCTTTGTCGTTTCTCTGGTTTAGCACTTAGTTCATTATAACATGAGGTTTTCAAAGCATTAGTGTTCAAAGTTCAATATTTGAATATGTTTACTTTTTAAATCTATTCATAGTGTGCCTTCGATTAAACTGTGTTTGCACTTTGTTAGGCTTTTGTATCAATTAGGGCTGTAGCTATCCAATATTTTAGTAATTGTGAATTCGACTTAAAATTGAATTGTTAAACCAAGTAATTGGATAAAACATATGTGACGTCATGTGCAGCTTCCAGGGCCTGCCACTCCACTCGCCCATAGACATTCAATAGTAGAAGGCGCTGAAACTTTGATTACTAATACGCTTTAACTCCATTTTAAATCAAGAAGAACATTATGTGTAGATTGCCAATAATAAGAATAATAATATATAAAATAATAATAACTATATAAATATATACTATATAAAAAAATATTAAGTTCAAATATTTACTCTAACTCAAAATAATACAACCTTCAATTTATCTGGATAAGCTCATGTTGAGTGAGGAGTGACATATGTCACTCTACTGCTAGTAGCAGTTATCATGAACTTTCAAAACAAAAACAAGGGAACAAAGAAAAGCTTCACAACATTCTCTTCAATGTAACGTTAAGGTATTAAAATGAATTAAAACATGTAAAGTTCCTTGTTTCCTTCTAATGTGAAAATATACAAGAAAACAGGACCGTAACGATCACTCCAAGCACTCCATTTTCTGAATGCCACTGCTACCATCGTCTCTTTTCAGGATCGAATCTCAGTCCCAGTCCAGCAGAGTTCCACAAACGATGGTTTGTGTAAAAAATACTCAAGAATAAACTTAAATAGTATGGTCGCTAAAATAATCTGGGTTGAGCAAATCCATGAACTCTGCAGGGATAGGATATATACGTGGCATATAACACCTGCCAGCCAATCAGAATCCAGTATTCAGGCAAACCGTGACAAAAGCAATTATTGGCATTCGAGGCAGACAGTTTTGTCTTTGATAATTTTTTGTAATCGAGTTTCTCGTGGAATCGGTTCAGTCCTAGTGTCAATCTTAGATGCTGTTTAAACTGCAGTGTATGCCTTTCGCTGCTCGTCATCGGGATTCTGGCACTGTTTTTAAGCATTGTTAAGGATAAACCTAGCTTAGATCGGTTTTCCAAGTGAAGAGGAGTGTTCTTGGAAACAATCCCAATAATCACTTGAATGGTTTGGAAAAGTGCCAGTTTGTGTGAGGAAGCATGTCCTTATGCCTATCATATGCCTTCAATTACATGCATTTAATTAGTGAATGTTGTGTCAGGAACAAAAGTGCTGTCATAGTCTGACAGATTTGTGTGCTCTCTTATTTTTTTCAGGCATGCTTCTTCAGTACATACGAGACAGATCCATCAGAGAATAACAATAAGCTGTTGATGGCCACCAGCTCTTTGTCATCCCCAGCAACCTGAAGAGGACACAAAGGCAAACATGGGACTGTAGTGAAGTGGCACTCACGTGGCGAAACGGTAGTTCTTTTAGTTGAACCTGGTGTCATTTGATTGCACCCGCAGAAGGGAAAATAAGACATTTGTTAACATGAGTCAAGACTTCCTGTACATAATCTCTGCAAAGAGTGTTATTCATCTGTAATTGCGGCGTCTCATCTTGCCTTATTAGAGCGAATCAGGTATCTTGATAATGAGGGCTGTCAGGTGTCTGGATTTCTTCTTGGTGCAGTCGGGAAAGGTAACGCTTGGGTTCTAATGGGTTCGTGCTTGTTGGTGCGCGGGGAAATTTTGAGAGAGTCTTTCACAACATGATTTGAGCTGCAGACACCTATTATCGTTGCCAAGTAGACGGCACTATATTCAGTGTAGCTGAGGTTTAATTATTTATGTGATCATTGAACTTGAGATGTCTTCCAAAAGGATAACTCCAGTTTCTACTACTTTACAGCATGTATGTACTTCAAAATGTTTGAAAATTTTTAAGAGATTAGGTACAACTATAAAACTGTCATGAAAGTAAGAACTGTGATTATTTTATTATAGACAAAGTCAATTCTTATATGTTTGTGAAATGTAACTTTTCTCTGCTATTCGTTTTGAATTGAAGATGGTTTAGTTATTTATTTTTTACTTTTAACTACATTTTAATTAAAAAGAACCTGCCATTTTTTTTAAATAAATACTGTAAACATACTTAAACCATTTACTTTACGTTTAATAAACTTACTGTTTGCACTCACATCCAAAAAATCTAGCAATATTGATTCAATACTTTACTCAAATGGTTGAACCTTCTGGCAGCCAACGGTCTGATTTAGGACTATGGGGTGATATCCATCAGGTTATCTTGAGAAACTGGAAACTGGAATGTATCATTAATATTTCCCATTGGTTTAAGTTCTGGCTTATGTTGACTCTCATTTTTAACATGTGTGTGTTAGAAAAATGATTACAAAATGCTTACTGGTAGTCAACATTTTGTGGATGATGTGCTTTAAATACATTGTTGCTAAAAAATAAGGCATAAAAAATATCTTGGATCTTTTACCAAACTTTTGGAGGATGATTTTATTGTAGGATTTGTTTGAACCATTTGTTTGATACATTTGAACCCTTTTCTAGATTGATCTGTAATTCATGTAAAGCTAATTTACTGAGGTGAAAACCATTTTTTATTATGTTGAGATCACTAGAAATTGTCATGGGAAATGATCTTATGTGGAAATCGGAACAAAATGAAAATCTTTCATCATATAGGAATCAGCCTTCCCCAAAATAGCCCTGGTTCCGACATTATTATTGGTGGAGAACGCAGAAAAACAATTATCACAAGAAAAGATGTTCTGAAGAAAATCAATTTTCGAGATCACTAGAAAAGTAGTCTTTATCATGTGGACAAAAACTTGCGACAAGTTCACAAGAAAATAAATTGTTATCTTGAGAAAAGTAGCTATGCCAAGATTCCAGAAAAATGTGTAATTATCATGAGAAAATTATATCAAAATCACTATTGTTTCATGAGATAACAACTTTTTTCAGGATTCAAGAAAGGTATGCTATAAATTAGATGTTATAATCAGAAAACATGTGCTGTCACCAGAAAATAAAATCTTTTGATCACAATGACTTGATACCATTAAATACAAAATATTTTCTTCTCATTTAAATTGGTGGACACCAGTTTAAGTCAGCTATGGCTACTTTTGAGTGCTTTAATATGCATAATGTCTCGATGATAATTAGTGAATTCGATATCCAAGTAGTTAAGTAGTTTTGGTGCTTATTTCTTTCATGCATCATCAGGATTAGCAAACAATGGTTTAATGTCAAAGATAAAATCTATCTTGTCTTGATGTCAGAATCTGATATAGTATCTCTCCTCTTTATCGTGTCAGTGCGCACTTTCCACATTTTTCTCATTCGCCTTTTAATTAGATAAAAGATTTTTTTTTCCAAAGCTGGCTTTGACATTATGGAATGGCTGAGCTACATTTTCCAAATTAACAAAATAGAAAAATTGTGTCACTTGAAACTGTGCCAATGTGTGGTGTGTCCTAATTAATGGTCATTCTAGCCTTAGCTTAGAGTTACACCGAAGCTGTCTCACAAACCTCTATAACCTTTGGGGACGAATGTCACCCTCACAAGTCACTGTTTAACTTTACACCGTGGATTAAAACATGAAGGCTTTATTTTGAGGATTCACGGGTATCTTCTGACGTTGTTCTTTTAATGACCAGCAAATGGGTAACCTCTTTAAGGAGACATTGACCTGGACACCGGTATCAAAGAACATGGCCTTTCAATATTGGATTTAAGACAGCGGATGAATGATGGCTGGGAAAGTAGAAAAGGTGTCTAAATACGAAACTTTAAAGCTTCTGGAAAAGTGTCGGAAGGAAAGAGACGATGCTTTGCACCGTGAGAACCTGATGAGGGAGAAGATAAGAATGTATGAATCTCGCATGAGATCAACCGAAGCCCTCAAACAAAAACTCAAACAGTTGACTTTGGACAATAAGGAGCTCCGGAAACAAGTGAAGATCCTTCGCTCTGAAATTGGTCTGGAGGTGAATCCGAAGTTTCATGGGAAAACCACTAAGGACATCATCAATGACCTGCACGAGAAGGAGAGGGAGTGTAACTCACTGGTTGAAAAAGCAGGAAAATTAAGTATTACCATTGACGAGCTTACCTCTGAACTGGCCAACACGGTGACCTCGAAAACCTTGTTGGAGGACCAGGTTCAGTCCCTGCAGCAGAACCTCAAGGACATGACCAATAACCAGCGGCGGCTCCTCAAGCTCTGGGAGGACAAGAAGGCACAGCGCGAGCAGCTCTCCCTCCCCGCCATTCCACAGAGACCCGGACAGAAGCCCGTGGTGCACAAGGGCATCCAGACCGAGATGTCCATCAGCTCCGCACAGATCCTGCCCACCAACGCATTTGAGACTAAGAACCGCCGGGATTTGGATAAGAGCAGAACCAGCCTAGAGAGACGCGCTTTAGTCAACGGGACCCATCGAGAGAAAACCCCTTTCATGCAGAATGAACCGAAAGGAATACACAACTGACATTTTTACTCAATAAACTGCGTCGGTCTGCACATCATTTATGTGCTAATTTAGTGACTAAATAGCATTTTAGCTATTTTAACAACATATTTGTAAACATTAACTCCTGTTTATTTAATTATTTAGCCTATTAGTTCATTTTAAGCCGAAATTTTTTACAGTCCTTGATGTAAATATTTGTGTAAAGAAACTGTAACATTAAATATAAATACAATTATTTTATCAAGCTTCTGTTTTCTGTTTTGAAATATTTTTGTTCTTTTAATTTTAAATTTGTAAATTGTACTGTAGATAGACTGTAAATAAAGATATTATATATAAAAACGTGAATTTTCACTAGATTTTAAACAGACACAGTTAGAGTTTTAAATTACCATCGATGAGGGGGAAGTTATGTTAGTGATTTGATATTTGTACAGATCGATTTCATATCCTTACAAACTAGATTAACAATAATAACTTCTACCCACTTTAATAACCAAATGTGTTTGTTACATTCTGTAGAATTGTGTTCAGGCAGTATATGAGGCGTGCTCCTCGTGGTCCTTTTGAGGTCCTTCGAATCTGTGGCGCGGGCACTGTCGGCTCTTTTCTATGTTAAAAATGGATTTTACTCAATAACTGCTGAAATAAGACAAATATATAAAAATGTTCTCCCTAAAACAGAACTGCTGGTTTATTCGAAAGGTAAGGACTGAATTATGTTATTAAACTTCATTATAGTATGTCCAACTTATGACATTTGTTATTGACTAAAGTGACTTTAGTATAATGTCCTAAACATTGTTATAGTGATCCCAAAAGTTTACTCATCACAAAAGATTGATGTCAAGCTCAAATTGTAATTCAGAACACTTTTATGCTTGTTATCCCTTGGTCACAGCTTAAACTAGCGAACAGGTTTCAAACCCCCCTTATGACATGCATTATTATCCAGCTGGGTAGGCTTTGAGAGAATTAAATCACATTGCATTGCTTCCAAGTATACAAAATTAAGATTCTGCTTTTCATTATTCTCAGGTTGTGGTGTGGAGGGCTGCGGCAAGTATTGCCTGGTCTTTGCTTCTCCTGCCCCTCACAACTGCAGTCTTCATCATCCTCAGTAGATTCTGTCTCTTTCACCCCTGTCAATGGATTTCAGGTGAGGAAAAGTGCAAGAATGTTAAACAAAATGGCATGATACGGTGATTCGATATGTGAATTTATTATTTATTTGATCTAACCACAATGGTCCACTGTGCAATGACAAATGTTAGGCTTAATACATTAGTTAAGTGTCACCTGCTTTAAGATACTGATTCTGGTTAACAGTTTGAAGTTCCCACTCAATAGAAAATGCTAAAGGTTTAGTTGTTTGTATTATGTTATTTGGTTTTAGGAGAATTTCATCCCACTACACGTAAATGCAATTAGGGAAATACTTAAGCTTAAATATATATATATTTAGAAATTTATTTTAAAGTGTTCTATATACCCATGTTGCTATATGAAGTCACATTTAATCAAATGAAGTGTGTTTAAAAAAAAAATCAAACCTGCAGTCTTTAAGATTATTTGTCTAAATTGCAATCGTCTATCTTTAAAAACATTTAGCTTTTTATGACAGTCTAATTCACTCCAGTCAGCATAGAATTCCAGGTTAGCAAGTTTCACTGGGAATTGTCATGTTTAAGCATGGTTTATAATTTAATGTGTTTTATGTAGTTTTATCTTGTTACAGTTAGTAATTTTTATGTGTGTTAACGCTGGTTCTCATCATAAGCGTTTCCTAGATGTTGAGAATTGTTTTTGGGTGACAAAAAGCGTTTGATATAAATGTTAGGTGGATGGTTTTGTTGCCCAAATGCTCACTTGGAATTCAGTACCACGTTTCTTCAGTTTTTGCTAGATGAATGCACATCCAGCTGTTATAATATGTTTCAATCAAAAGACAGCGACAAATTGGAAATATATAACATGATGGATTTCACAGCAAGAAGTTCCAAAGGGTTTAATGTTTGATTAAAATATTTGCTCAATCAAGGAAGTTGGTGGAATTTATTTGCGATTTTTATATGGATTTTTTTTTGTTGTTGGCATATTAACATGGGGGATCATGCTGCGTCTGTATTCTTTTAATTGACATTTCATTTCAAACTTTCAGATTGCACAAGTCTTTTTACGGCACCAAGCACCATCTTTTCCCTTGTCGTTCTGAGTGCAGTGGTTCTCATCACTGGCTTTTTCAACTTGGAGTTTTACACGTGTAAGTGAACTGGCTTCTATTATAGATTAATAGATGGATACAATCATTGAAGTTGAACTTGTTTACAGCGAATGCTGATTGAGATTTTTCCCTCTTTTAGTGGTTCCCTCCATTCCTTGCTCTCGTGTGGCTCTGCTGGGAACGGTCCTTCACCCACGCCAGTGTGTCCATTCTTTGGTTTACTCTTTGATGGGCATGCTGGTGATGTGGTGTGCTTCTGTTAGTATTGGTGGGCGGTATAGCACTCTAGGAACTCCCTGCAGGCAAAGCAAGAGGTGGGCTATGACCTGATTCTACCTGTCCCATATACTCTGATTTGTCATGATGCCTAAAAGATTGTGTTTCAATAATTGCAGTGACTCTGTGGTGCCATCATCTTGTATGCAAAGATATTGACTCTCATGTAGTTATCTTTAATTGTTCTAATTAACGTTACGAGTAATCTTATCTCAAAATTGCCTCGAGGTCAGACTTAACTAGGCCAAGTCCACCTTAGCAATGCAAATTAAATGCACTCTCTGTCTGGGCTTCTTTTCTGTAGTGCGGAAGTCATGACCTGTCTGAACGAGTACCATCTCTTTCTTCTGCTGTCTGGGGCCTTCATGGGATACAGTCATAGTTTTTTGGGAGTTGTTCAAAACATGTATTATGTGTCCTTTCAACCCATACAAGTAAGTGTTTGTTTGGCTGTGGATGTTGTGCTTTATGTATTAATCTTCTTGTTTTTTTTTTTTGTTTTTTTTTCAATTTATTATTACCACAATCCAATGTTTCCCTAGCTTCACAGCTTTGGGGGTGTGATTGTCATAATTATGGCTTTGTAAATCAGAAGAAAAAATGCATAGAAGGACAGTATTTAAAAAATATATATTTTTGAATTGGTAAAAGTGCTATGCCCATTTTAAATAATTTATAGTTAATATTTGGCCTCGCTAGACTATCAACGCACCTCTAATAACCTTCAAAAAGCAGTATTTATCATAAACGATGTCTTTGGATCACCCCTAAACAAACTGGGTCTACAATCACATAACAATCTCTCAATGGTTGCTTTCTCCTTCCACTTCAGACTAGAGATTGCCATCTATAGGATTTCAAACCTATGTGTTGAGTCTGAATGAGTATTCTGTTAATGCGTGTGTTCGTTTTACTGATTTGAGCAATTAGACCCCAAAACAAACCATGAACATGAAGCTTTTCGAATGCTAATATTCTGACTGAAGCTCTCAAGCCAGCTATATTAGTGTTTAATTTATTCTTTAGGTTTTTACATATCAGACCCATTTAAATAATCTTCCATTTCTTAGATATTGTACTTTTAATAGAGTAGAAATCTGATATGTTCAGTGTAGCTCTAGATCACAGCAGAACTATGTCTACATGGACACACATTACTTACCAAATTGTAAACGCGTATTTGTCGCTATTTTAATATTGTTTAAACAAACGTATTAAAAATTAATGCTTTTTTTGTTTTATGTTATTTACTTAAACCTGTTTTCTTGCATCTACCATGAAGCAATACAAATACCAGCAGTTCAAAGGCTGTCTGCCGATGGTGCTGAAGTGCAGTGCCATTCAGTCTCTGTATTCAGCCAGAAATTTTGTCGCTCTCTATTTTGTTGTTGGTGAGTGTTTCAAACCACATTAAACACAGCTTCTGAAAATCATTCTGCTAAAACGTATGAATGTACCTTCGTAGGATATGCTCCTAAGATCTGGCTCTCTAGCACACTTAATCTACCACTAGACAGGTGAGGTTTCTTTCCTCTATCAGTTATTAAATAAGCAACCCTGTTTTCCTAAAATGATTCACGTTCTCTGCTTCGTAGCTCTCTCCCACAACTGGATTCGTTGGCTGGACTTGCTGACTTCTCCCTCTTCTACCACCTGTCCATCAGTGGAACATTTCTATACTTTACATGGTACCTGTCAGTGCTTCTCTTCAGGATTTATTCCACTGAGGTACTTCCTGTTTCTGGGACATTTCGAAGACTTTCCAAATTACGTAGATGTTTTAACTTGGGCTTCATCTTTAGGCATGCAGTTTTCCAGTGCAGTCCACATTCATTGAGGATACAGATCAATGTCTGCCTAAAGTGTTGACTGAGAAGTCCTCTTTAGTCATGAAGGTCAGTTCCTTGTCTTATAAACAAAACCACAAAAAAGCACTATTTCATGGTTGTGTGTTTTTAAAACCAACGTTTAGAAGGAATGGCCTTTGAACATGGCTTATTCCTCTAGAAGGAAGAAATATTTAGTAATGTTTTTGCAAATATGCTTCAGTTAAAGCTCATTTTCATTGATGCACTTACATAAACCTCAGAGTATTGTTTGTGAACGAATAAGAACAGTGTAAGGAAAATACTTGAAATAGTTTATTTCGGATTTGCCACTAACCACATTTGCTGAAATGTTACTTTTTTAATATCGTTAGAACTTCAGTGTCTGATTATTGTAACGACTATTTACAACGTTATTGGAGAGCGCAGGGTGTCTGCGGAAGTTTATAAATTCTTTATTCTTTTTTTTTTTTTTTTTAAGCATTCCATCTCATTGGGGTAAACAGTATTCTAATCTGTTAAAAAGCCTTCAGTGACGCGACAGATGATGAGACTGGTCTGTTAGTTTTGATATTGTAACACATAAGGACGAAGGATATAGTTTCCAGGTACGAAAGAGAAGTAATGTGAAATAGCCGTTGATGCCTATGAAAGCTGTAAATTCACAACACTCATTTCTATCATTTTATATACTCTACTGTTTTTCTTCTTTTGCCTCAAATAGGAACAAACCTTTAAAAAAAATGTAAAATTAAAAAAAAAAACATGAAATCACCATATTTTAACAATCATTTTCAACCAAATTTTTTTTCTTTTAAATCCTATCAATTGAGTGCAAGTCTTGATTTGAACCTTTAAGTAATTTCAAAGCTACCCGTGCAGTTCTGGTTGGTGTAGAAACCATTTGCACAATTTTTCTTGTAACCTCATATGACTTTTATATCTCAGTTTTTGGCTCTCCAAGACTTGGCTCTGCTATCACAGCATTCTGTCTCACGGAGACAGGAAGTCTTCAGCCTCAGTCAGCCAGGTACTGTCAAACATCCGGTAACACATATAGAACAAATCAGTGCAACATGCTTATATTTATCAGCGTCTAACGTATATAACCTGATCTTGTAGGGGGTCATCCTCATAACTGGAATGCCATCAGTAAGGAATGCCTGTCCTTGCTAAGTGAGCTTACACAGAGACTGGTCGCTCATCAAGATGCAGTTGCCTCGAACGGGCGAGCCAAGTCTCAGTCTGCCAGCAGTGACACCAGATCAGCCTCTTCTAGCAGCTCAGGTAAGGTCTCTTGGATAACATCCATCAAGGGCTTATCTGGTCATAATCCAACATCACCTTGGTGACATCACAGACGATTTTTCTCCACAGTAGGGTTTTCCGGAATAGAAGATCTTCCTGAGACTCCTCGGCCCAATGTCCCTTTAAGGACCCCTGGTTCAGTCTTTAACTCCTCAGTTGGGGGATTTCCCAGCTCTCTCACTGCTCCTTTCACCCCAGATGTGGACAGCCCCTTCTCTGCTCCTGCTATTAGACGCCTGGTTGGCCAGCAGGAAGCCTGGTCTCCGTGGTTTGGCTCTGTGCAAAGCCCTCACATCATGAGGAGAGGACCTAAACTCTGGAGTGCTTCCACAGGTGAGGCAGATTATTTTTAGGAACATTATTTTTGAAAATACTTGTAAAATGATGTAAACATTTTCCCAATAATGCAAGTTTACCTTGTTTTTTTTGTAGCTTTCTTTAACTGTTTACAATAACAGGGAAAAAGAAACAATTGTTTCATTCTGAAATATTGTAAATAGTTTTTTTTTTAAATACTGTCTAGAAATAACACTTTTAAAATACTTGGAAAGACCAGGAAAAGAAAAATACACACTTTCTATTTCTATAATATAATTATAAAACATATATTTATATTGTCATAATATAATATTTTAAATAAGACTTTTTTTAATAATAAGATTTTTTTTAATGAAGCATATATTCGCATAATATATTTTGAAAACAACTTTTTTTAAATGAGGCATATATTCCCATTATATAATAATTTAGAAGATTTTTTTTCATAACATATTTTTTAAAGACGTATAAATAAAAATACAATTGTATCCTCATAAAATTATATTTTCAGTAAGACGTATTAATTGGAAAAAAAAATATTTTCTATTAAACAATATTTTTAAAATAAGGTGTATATTCTAATAAAGTAATATTTTTAATAAGATCAATTAATTTTTAAATAGTTGGTTATGTTCACATAAAATTATTTAGAATTAGACCTACTAATTAGATTTTTTTTAGTATTAATGGTATATAATAAGGATAAGAACAAAAACTAATACTGTTATGGCCAGATTCAATTCAAGTGAATGTCTGAAAAATGTTTTCATTTACTGAATAGGGAAATGATAGATATGTGACAGGAAACATCATTTTCCGGTTGAACCAAAGGGAAAGATGATGCATGTGTCAGGGTACAAACTGCTGAGCCATCGTTCCTGACTGAAACGCTCACTTGAATCATTTCGATCCTCTCTTCTCAGAATCACAGAGCAAGGAAAGTCCTCCTCCTTCCCCTGCCTCTACTCCTTCCACCCCAGCAGCCAATCAGAAGCCCAGCTTTCTATCCCAGTGGCTGCAAAACAGGAAAGTCCAGGTAGAATCTTCTCCATCTCCTCCATCTGTAAATCAAGCTTCATGAATCATTTCCGTTTCCAAGCTTGTCTGTTTTGGTTCCCATGGATACATGCTTTTAAGTGTCCTGTTCTGTTGCTGGGGCAAAAGCCAGTTCACGTTTCAGTGTGATACCATTACATGGCCTTGAGACACCTGTTAACTCCTGCTCTTGTCCTACTCTCAATTGTTCTGCTCAGGTCAAAAGCTTTTTGGCAAAGCGGGTGCTGATAGTGTATTTATTTAATAAGGTAAGCATGCTTCACATCAAAAGCACACTTTCTACCCACTAACATGTTGCATGACTTTTTGTTCTGTACATATAATTCATTAATATGTTTGTGATTGAATAGCACAGATCCTATTCTCTTCTTCTGTCACTTTCTAGTTTGGGGTTAGTTCCAGATTATTTTTAGATTGAAATCACTTAGATGTAATCACACATTAGAAAAACCACTCGACACCCCTCCAAAGTTCTGACCCAGGGTCTGTAATAGGGGTTAGTCTAAGTCTAGTATAAAATTACAAAACCTGTTTGAGCTGATGGGAGCTGTTATGGGAAGAGGCAATCAAGGCTATCCATCTTGTGGAGGATGCGTCAGGAACATGGGAGTGAAATTACATCCGTTAATTCTGAGAAATAGACTGTTTAATTGACTCATTTCCAATTCAGTCCTAATATTTAACTTTTTTTTTTTGAAGCTTGCAAACTTATTTAACTAAAATTTTCTTAACTTGAATAATAGCTTTTGTGGGGTGCTGATGTGGCCAAACATTTAACTGGTTGTGTATTCTATCATAACAGTTTCATCATATGAACACTTGTTAAACTGAGCCTGTTTGATAGGATATAGTTTCTTCTTTTTCTTCTCTATCTGAGCTGTCTGGTTGTGGTCATCCTTTTAATCTAATATACTGTATTTTCAAGGAAGAAAATTTGACCACATGAAAGCAATTTTTTTGCTGAAACGTACAAGAGGTTTCTTAAAACCATATTTTGCATAAAAGTTTTTTTTTTTATTTTATTTTTTTTTATTTCAGATCAAAACAATGTGGATCTAGTAACATTAATGGAGTAATTAATGTATTTGATTCAAATAAATGATATAAAAGAAACGTCATTAAACACTTCCATAATAAATTATCCGTTTGAAATATTTATTTAGCGTGAGCGCATTTCTCCGAAGGCTAAAAAATGAGCTAATCAATGAGCTAAACCAATCAGAAGAGTTCCTCAGAAACGCAGTTTCTGATTTGTCTTTCAGCCGAATACGTCCTATAACAGGAAGTCTTAAAGAAAACACGCAAAGGTGACAGATGGATTTTTGTTGCAGAAAAAATATAAAACAAACAGTAATGAACATCCACCTTCGTTTTTACATTCGTAGTTATGGCAGTAAACAGCTTTTTTCCATATTATTAGTATTCCTGCAAACAGTTTTGCAAACAATTCCTAGCTTACTTAATAGAATTGTAAAGTTCACATGAAGAGCTCACTATTTATTAATCTATACAAATTGGGTAGATAAAATCTATCAAATGTATTTCAGTATCTAAATCGTATTAGATTTTATCACTTATAGGTGCATTGTGCACATGGGTCAAAAACATTCTGGAAAATACAGTTTATGTAGTGCATCATTCAAATGCTTGTCATTAAGTGCACCTCCTTTTTAAGATCCCAAGTAACACTTTGCCTCCTTTTCAACAGCATCCAGAAGCCTCTAGTCAAGCTCTTTTTGCAGACAGCCAGTCTCACATTTGGGCTCTACAAGGTCAGAGAGTACAGATGATTGAAGTAGAGATGCTTGTTTTTTATTTGTTTATTTAGTCTTCTGCTTTTGTTATTTAAATAGGTCTGTCTAATTTGGTGGCCGCTTCTTTCAAAGAGGATGAGTTTGGGGTTGTGCAGACTACATTACCCAACATTCTCAGCAGCTTGATTGTCTTGTTGGAGGTATAAGATACAAATCTTTAAGTCTATCATTTCAAGGTTTTTGTTCATTTGGAGACGCACAAGTGTTTGTTTTGTGAAGGATTTGCGTATTGAAATGTGAGAAGCAAAAACTTTTACTTCATATGATTAGTGCAGTTGTCTGATCATTTTAAAATAATATATGTTCTATTGTTTTATTATAATACGCAAGACACACCAATTAAGTCGACTGAGCACCAATCAATTAATCAAGTTTTTATATAGCGCTTCTTTAGCTTTCAAAGCAGCTTCACAAAGTCCTCGTAAGGATCAGGTAGAGTAAATAGGAATTTCCTCTGTGAGGCCCCTGGGAGCCTCTCTGACTGAGGCAGGTGCTAGTCACCTCCCCAGCATAAAGAATATACAAACTTAAGAAAAAAAAAGAACATAAAGACTTCCAAAAATCCATCGACAAACAGTTCGGCAGACAACACCTGAAAAAAACAAAACAAACAAAGACAAAACAGAAACTAACAAGTGAAAAAACAACGGTTAGAAAACTGTAACACAGACAACAAACAGGTGATCAGCATCAGCTGCAGGATGAGAGATAAATGATGGAGATTAGATAGAGAGACACATTGAACCACATTGTTTTTTCAACAGTTTGTATGTATATAGTGCTCAGACACCAGATCTGTTTAGACAAATACCAAGAGATAATTATTCGAGCGCTAGATTAAACAGATATGTTTTTAATTTAGTTTTGAACTCTATAAGCGTAGCTGAGGTCCGGACAACATCCGGGAGTTTGTTTCAGAGCTTCATAGCTCTATGAGAACGTTCTTCCACCTCTTGTGAATCGAGCTGGAATATATCGTGATAGGAGACTGCTCAGATCGGCCGGAGCCAAGCCATTCAGCACCTTAAAGGCAAGGAGCAGTAACTTATAGTCAATGCGATATTGTACAGGAAGCCAATGAAGAGAGCACAGAACCGTTGTAATGTGATCATATTTATTTGTTCTTGTGAGAACTTTAGCTGCTGCGTTCTGGACTAACTGTAATTTTTGTAGCACGGCGGCCGAACAGCCGGCTAACAGAGCATTACAATAATCTATTCTGGAGGTCATGAAAGCATCCACAAATTTTTCTACATCTACGATAGACAGCATGTTCCGTACTTTAGCAATATTCCTGAGGTGAAAGAAGGCAGTCTTAGTAACATAAGAGATATGGTTCTTAAACGTCAGTTCACTATCTATAATAATACCAAGATGTTTAACTGTAGTGGACAAATGAACAGTGTGTCCCCTAGCTCCATATTTAAAACTGAGAGATTCTGTAATTGCTTTTTAGAGTCAAAAAGTAATATTTTTGTTTTATCGGGATTTAGCATAAGGAAATTTTCATTCATCCAATCATTGATATCAGCGAAACATTCTGAGATCTTATTTAGCTTTAAAGGGTCGTTCGGTTTTGCTGAGATATAGAGCAGGATGTCGTCTGCATACATCCGACCAACTTCCAAACAACTATTTTATCTCTGCATTTCACATCTTAATCTTTGTCTTAATTTAATTAGTTTTTAATCATTATGAGTTTATATGACTTGTTTTTATTATTGTTTTTTTATGCACTTTTTATTCGTTTTTTCCAATGTAAAGCACTTTTGAATTGCCCTGTGTACGAAATGTGCTATACAAATAAACCCCTGAACCTTCATAAATAAAGCCAACATTTTAAATTTGTGAATCAATTAGATTGTTGATCCAGGTTATGCGTTTTGTCATTCTAGGTTGTTGAAAAACACTTCAAACTGCCTCATGCCTCGAGCAAACCAGTGAGGATGATCTGCACCATGGGAGACTCCACTTACAAAACTCTGAGGTTTGCTTTGAGGGCTGCACTGAAGACTGCCATCTATAAGATTACGACCACTTTTGGAGAGCACTTGAAGTGAGTTCCTGCAGCTTTGGAAGCCACCGTTTTTATGTCTACAAGAGCAAAATTGTTGAATTTTTCAATTTGTTGATCTTTGTTTTACAGTGCTGTGAATATATCTTTGGAGCACAGAAAAAGACTTCAACAGTTCTTGGAATTTAAGGAATAGTTTTCCACTCTTGCCCTCATAATTCTAATGTTCCTCAGAATACAAGAGACAATTTTCTGAAAGTTCTGCTTTATTTGCATTGAACTTTAGTTAAGGCCTCACAAAGTGTACTTCTTTGCATTCAAGTGTTGGACTGTTTTTCCTGTGGAATTACACTAGATGCTTTTTACCCTTACACATTGGTTAACATGGTCCTTTAAGAAACTGTGCTTAAGCACTTGACATATTAGGTCTGGTGGGGTTGAACAGTTTTGCTCATCATATTTCATATGGAAGACGTTTGTTTATTTCTTAAAGGTGGAAAAACTATCCCTTTTTGTTTCCTCCATCACTAAATCATGGTGTAATCTTTTAGTAAACTAGAAAGTTGGTTGGAATGTATTGAATCATGGTTCCTGATCTTCCTGCCTCAAACATAGTTGGCCTTTTTATTGAAAGACAGTTGGTTTATAAGTTTAAAAGAAAATAAATATTTTGAAAGTTATAGGACACGTGGCCATTTCTTAATTTTCAAGAAAACATTCAGGGGGTAGGAATCTATTAACAAACACCAGATGTCGCTGTTATTCATGCAACATGATTTTTAGGTTTGTTTTGGAAGACAAATTGTCAAAAGAGGTGTGCTTTAATAAGTAACAACTAATGCAACTATGCAAATTAAATATATTTCTGTATTCCAATACATTTGTATTTATTCATAAAATTAACTGGATGTATATTCACATGGTTATAGCTTCGACGTTAACTTAAATCGGAACCATAATTAGTCATAAGAGGCATGTTTTTCTAGGTTCATTGCTAATGATCTTACTTTTTCTGTTTTGAATGGCTTTTGAAAAAGTACTGT
Source organism: Danionella dracula (assembly GCA_900490495.1). Taxonomy (NCBI): domain Eukaryota; kingdom Metazoa; phylum Chordata; class Actinopteri; order Cypriniformes; family Danionidae; genus Danionella; species Danionella dracula. Next base: position 171,141 of record UELW01000100.1, read on the forward strand.
GAAATTTAGTCATTTAACCAAGTTACAGCATGTGGGTAATGATTAAGTCTTATTGGGTTGGGAGACCAACCAGGTAAACTCAGTATAATGGATGGTAGTTTGGAAATCAGTTTAGTTTAGGACCATCCACAAAATTTACTGAGGCTAAAGTAATTTGACATTACATTACATTAAACACTATTCCTGTATGTTTATTAAAGTGTGTTTTATAGAGCTCTTTCAGAATATGGCAGTAACGGAAAAAAACTTTTATCTTTTCTAAGATAATGCATATATTGTTTGCGAAGGAATGGAAAGCTTGGCTAGATAACTGTAGCGAGATAATTAAACTTTTGGTGAAGGAATGCAAAAATGTGGAAAACTTTTTTTTTTCCCCACGACTATGTTTAATGAAGCCCATTTTCGTCAGGTTAAATAAAAAAATATACAATGACTTTTAAAAAGTCACAATTTTGAGATTAAAAAGCTCACCTTTATTGAAAAAGGCACAACTTTGCTTTTAAAGTTGAATTTTTAATATAAAAAGGTGAAATGGTTATTTTGAAAGTAGACATTTCCAGAAAAAGGTACAACTTTGATTTAGAAAGTTGAATTTTTAAGATATAAAGTCCAAATGGTTATTTAAAAGAAGTTCAGAAAAAGTCTAAATTTGGATTGACAAAATTTTGAGATAAAAAGTGTGTGCACATCAGCACGTTTTATCTCAAAATTGAAAATTTTATTTTAAAAAATTGACCATCTACCTCAAGGTTTTTACTTTTTGTCGTAATTACGTCTTTCCAAGTGACATCTTTCCAAGTTTTTACTTTTTGAAGCCATATTTAATCAGGAAAATACGGGCTTTCATTTGGTCAAAAATAATTTTTAATTATTTGAAAAATTAAATGTAATCAAATTTTGCCTTTTTATTTTTGACTTCAGTTTCATAGCTATATTGTGTAGTTTTCTTCCTCCATACCCAGCTTGCGAGTCACATCTAACCTGCAAAATGTGTGTTTACAGTCCACTCTTTGTTAATTGGCAAACTTTTAAGGCCAGTGGGCTTTAGTTAAACGAGTTAACTTACTCTTAGCGATTCAAATTAATTAAGCATTTTCTTTAGTTAGCACCAGCAGCGGCTCGACTCAGCGCAGGCTCCTCTCCCCTCGCTAACGTTCCCCGCAGAGTCCGACTCTCTCTCGGAGTCAGACAGGAAGCAGAGTTTCCACATTCCAGCCGGTGTTGTGTTGATGAGGACACACCCTCCGCTCCCTCGCTCCGCTCCCTCGCTCCGCTCCCTCGCTCCGCTCCCTCCGCTCGGTTCTGTTTCAGCAGAGAGGGATGGGGCTCCTGCCGCCGCCGCCGCCGCTTCTCTGAGGGCTCGATCTGATCTCCATCACCTCTGACAGCTCGCGCTAACAGCTCGCTACCATGACGCATGAAGGTAAGCATCACTTTTATTCTTCATCGTTACTTTTTAGCTCGATTTTTTTTATTAGCCTCTGCTAAAACGCGTTGCTTTAATATAACTTGTGGAGAAGTTTTTGGTCAAGTAACAGAAGTTGATATGCTAATGAGACGCCCTGTTTAAAGAGTCTCATCAGGTTGAGTTATAACGTAATAAAGTTATTTTGGTGATTTATTGATGTTGTAATGTAGTTGCCATGGCGCCTGAGAGAAATAAATCCGCTATCTGAGAGGAAGCTGCTGCTCAGGGTGGAACGCTGCACATTGTTCTACTCTGAGATCACGAAGGATTGCTTTGAATATAGCTCCTCATCTGTTTAATGCATTCGCACTTCAGAACGAGTGTTTTTTGTGTGTGTGAGAACATTGATTAAAACTTGCCCTCTGACCTTTAACCCCTTAGATTAAAACTTCTTACTTGCCCAATGGGCTGTATTGACATTTTAATCAGTCGTAAAGATTGGATTTACTTGGTTATTTGTTTTAGACCACCAATGCTTTACATTTTACTGTCCTTGTAGTCATCAGAGGTGGGAAGAAACTCATTTACTTAGTTATATTTGCGTGAGTACATTTTTAGGTTAACCAGTACTTTTTAAAAGTGTGTACTTTTACTCAAGAAAATTTTTCAAAAAGTCGGTACTTTTACTTTGTTACTTTTGAATTACAACTTGGTTACTTCTTAACTGTGTCTTAACATTACTAATGTCATCAAAATAAATAAATATTTTTGAAAATAGCAGTAATAAGTTCTGAAGTTGTGGATGTTGTTGGAGTTCATGCCGAGAGCGTTTTGTAGCTACTCCTATAGCCTCAATCTCAAAGTTTGTTTACTCGGAGATCCATAGAAAAGCAGCTTTGAGAAGCAGTGTAAGCTTTGTGTAGTCAAAGTAATGGAGATCAAGGCATTCATGGAGTCACAACGGTAATGTATCTGAATCACAAAAGTCTTAACGTATTTATAGTTACCGGTAGCGTTGTAGATGTGATGTTGCAATGTTAACTGCAAAAAAAAAAAATAGATTTAATAAAGTATTGAATGAAAAATGTACTCAATTGTCTAGTTACTAGTTACTTCTGACCTGAAAGATTCAAAGTAAAATAATAACCTCTAGCATTTAAGTGTTTAGTTTTATTTTCAAAAAAAATTAATTCCAGTAAAGTTAATTACTCAAGTGAATAATTTGGTAATTACTTTTACTCTTACTTGAATAAATATTTTAACAAGTACTTTTACTTTTTTTGTTAATCTACCCAATAGTGAGTAGGTTTTCTGCCAGAGAACTGAGAACAAATGGACAATTACAGGATTAAAGTAACAAAACAACTTTTTGTTTTGTAGATTTCTTGTTGGTAAACGTACTCATCTCCAGTGATTGCACATCATGGAGTCATTTTCCTCATATTACCGGTCTAACTTGTGCTCCAGTTTGGAATAATTGCTCCGTACTTGTGTTCTGGTTTTTGAAACTTCATTACTTAATTTAAGACTTCATCATTAGTTAAATGTTTTTACTCCTGCACATTGCATTTTAATTTGTGTCATATTCACTAGTTTCTTCACCTTCAGTTCTACTCTTTCTTCCCAATAATTACACTAAAGAGGCAGCTAAAGATAAAGACTTACCAATGCTCATGTTTGGCTGCCATGTTCAGCATTACATCACTAACGTTAATGTGTATTTTAATATACTTTTCCTGTCGCTATCAATATATTAGAGAGCTGAAATACCAGATTTGTTTCTGTACTTCTTCATTTTTATTTGGTTTTGTAGTCCTATTAGTTACCTTACACACAAAAATATTAAATCTGTAAAAAAAAAAAAAAGAAAATCTTTAATTATTTTTCTCTATTTTAAACATAGTATTTCAGTGAATGCATAAACTAAAAAAAACTAATTTACTGATTGTTTATTAATTTAAGAGATATTTATGTGTTTTATTAACCTAATACTTTTTAAATATACTTTTTAAAAATACTTTTTTTTCATATTGAACGTTTTACAGTTTAAAAATAAAATTTTCATAAGCGATTTTGTTTGTAATGAGAGGACGGTTTACACAGAGAGAAGCAGAACTTGGAGAGAGAATAGTTGGGATTTGAGCTCTGAACGGAAGAGCACCCGGGATTTCACGTTCTACCCACGGCCTGCTTTTCCACGAGCTACTGACTTTTATCAGTTGACTTTACCTTTAAATAAACACGTGAATATGATGGATAAATCAAGTTAACTAACTCAACACAGTCACTATTTAGATAGAAGCATGCCGTTTCATCAGGTATTTATATAAAGAAGCATAAGCTTTACCTTCTCCACCTTCTTCGCTGAGAATAATCAAGTATTGCTTTTGCATTTCGGTCTTTTCATACATTGTGGAAACCAGTAAATTATGGTCTAATACACAAATTTCAACAATTGTATGCAAGCCTAGAATTTAAGTTTCGACGATGGTTCTGTGTTTATTTGCATAATTATAACTATATAGGTATTTGAACAGGTACACCATTAAAATGAAAATAAAGACTTGCAATACGAAAAAAGGGCTGGAAGGGCATTCGCTGCGTAAAACATATGCCAGTGAGTTGGCGGTTCATTCCGCTGTGGCAACCCCGAAAGGGAAGAAAGCCGACATGAAGATGAATGAATGAATGAATACAAGAAAAGGTGCTGAATAATTTTGATTAGGTTTGATTGAAACAGACCTAGTTTATTTATTTATTTTTATAGATTTTTTTGGTGCACATGTTTTGTGATGCTAATCCATGCTTTGGCTTCTTCAACGGTCATCTTTTATTCTAATGGAATTGGGTCAGATTTTCACTGGAGTTGGTTAAACATCCGCAGCTGATGATATCTGTCTGATGCCAGTGTTTCAGCAGTTCTGAGAGTAGTTCCTCGGCTTTTGTTCCTGCTGCCCAGACCAGACCCGTTTGCACATTCCTCAGTTTTTTGTTTACATCAGGACATCAGTTCGGTGTCTGGCTTACACGTACAAGCTGAACGAAAACTAGTTCTCTGCACAGAAGGGAAACAAGAGAAGAGGAAAGTTTTTAAGTCAGCACCAAACATATTTTATTCAATAGAAAGGTTCAAAGTTAACAACACATTCTAATGCACAAGCTAATAATTATTTTCAATACTTTAACATTTTCTATTCTATTTAGAAATGAAAACACCTTGTTGTACATTTAGTTAATTTCTTATTGTAAGCAATGCCATTTGTCTATAATTACTGATGTGGTTCTAAAAGTGAAATATTTGGATAATCACACTAGACTGACGTTCTGTCACAGCTGTACCTCTGAGTTTTGTTCTGCGAAGAGATAAAGCAGTCATTAGAGGACCCCCTGCCTGGAAACTTAACAAAAATCCGAACAGAGGTCATTTATTCAAGAGGTTGTGATTATTGTCCAGATTACTTGGTGAAAATCACTGGCTGAAAACCCCTTGAGAAATAGTGTTTGATTGTGGAGTTCTGTGAAGAGACCGTCTCGTGTTAGTCAGTCGTCAGATGGAGCTGTGTGTTGTGAGATGTGTTTATTCCGTTCTCAGCCAAGCGTGAGCTGCTTGGTTGCCAGATAAGATGTTTCTCTCTAGTGTGGACTCCTGATCCCAAACTCCCCTCATCTCCATGCCAACTTCCACAGCCCTAACAACAGCGCCGCTGTGTTGTCATAGACGTGAGCTCTTTACCTGATCCCTGGAGGTCAAGTTTGTAGACGAATGAAAGAAATGTGGATGTAATATAATTACTACATGACTAGAATTGTTTTTGGATAGGTATTCTGTCTGTCTGTCTGTCTGTAAGTCTAAATTTTGGTTTATAGATGTTTGGATTATTAGGGGTTTTTTTTTATAAAAGATATTGACACTTCCTATATTCAATGTTTCACATGAGGAATACTTTCTAATGAAAAACACTATAACATAGATTAAGAACAATGAATATTTTGGCATATTTTGCAATAGAACAGTAGGGACACCTGGGAGAGAGAAAGGGGGGGCCAGGAAATCTCAAGGCCAGGTCTCAAACTGGTGTTCTGGTTCACCTTAGCCCCTACATCAGGGCACAGGTGTATTAATGGGGTAACTTAGGGTTCATTCGCCAGATTTTATTTTTTGTTTGTTATTGGGATTCAATTTTGACTTAATCGTGTGTTTTAATTTTCTTACAAGCCTAAAATTTAAAAGCGCACATTTTAGGACTTAAAAAACCTTAAATTTACTTTTCTAGATGGCAAATACATTTTCACAAGTCTTATTTTTCTGATATCCATGTAAAGATCATTAGATTTGTGTTTTTTTGTTGTTCCTTGTGGTTGCCAGAGATAGAGAAAATGCTCATAAATGCTAAAAAAGATGTAAAAATGATGGTTAGGGTTGGCAAGGTCTAAGAAAATGTGCATAAATGCTCAAAAACATACAAATGGGGATTGTGGTTGAGAAAATGCTTATAAACCTAAACTTTGTAAAAGGCATGGTTAGGGTTGCCAAAGTTTGAGAAAACCTTCGTAAATGCTCAAAAACATTAACTTGATTGAACATGAACTCATACTATGAGTCTTTGATGTTATGAAATAGGTTTTAAATTAGATTCTTAATGGACTTAAAAAGTCTAAAAAGTCTTAAACTTGACCTTACGAATTCTGCTGAAAACCTATAATCTGTATTCTGAAAGACAGCCATGAATAAAGGCTGCTTCACATCTATCCGAAATTAAGGTGCGAAGTGTGAACGAACAAGAGTTCAGACAAACATTTTTATTTGCTCAGATTAGTGGGGTTTTTTTTTTTGCTATATTTTGGGGTCTTTGTCATAACTTTTTGCAATTAGATCAGTTTTCCCCAAATATTAACGATTCAAATTAATCGTTCAAATAAATCGTTCTCACAAATGAATAAGATGAAAAATAACGAAGCACGAAGATGAACGAAACTTTCTATTTCTGTGGGACAACAGCAACATGCCAGCAGTTTTATAATCTTTGAGGAGCATCTTTTGATGGTCGCACACCAGCAATACAAGCTTCTGGATGTTTATATTCTCCTCTTTGGCAGTCTCTTTCACTGCTGTTCATCTCGTAGTTCTTTAGTGCTATTTCTGTCGTGAGATTGAAGCAGGAGTGTATCGAGCGCCATCTAGCAGCTCTTTCATGTCCTGTTCACGTCATCAAAACGTCAGCTGTCATTGGTTGTTCTCTTGAGAAAACCTGATCCGTTATGGCAGCGCTGAACTCTTGTTCGGTCTCACCAATCGCTCGGATAGATGTGGAATGTGCCGTTGGCGCCCATGCTTTTCTGATCGAGGTATGTTCATACACGTAACTTCACACCGAATATTCGGATAGATGTGTTTTCACCTTTAGAGTGTACCTTGGTTTTTGGAATCACGTGTTCACTGCTTTTTGATTGGCAAAGTAAAGCAAATGAATCAATTAGACCTCTTGTTGAATCCAGCAGAGGCTTATCTGAGCTGGCCATGTTTGTCAAGGCGAGTGTGAAAATAAGCAAACTTGCTACAGCAGTGATGTATGACTCTGTACATGTTTAAACATCCAACAAGGTGTTCGTGAAGAAAAGTGAATTAATATGTGGGTAAATGAATAGTGTAGTGACTTTAATTTTTCCCTCACTATACCCTGCACGTCTTTAATAATAATGCCTTCAATTTATATAGGGCTTTTCTAGTCACACACTTTCTAATTTAAAAATAACTTTTGACTTTCTTCAAACCAGGATTCAATGGTAGGCAGTACAATAAAAATGCCCAGGTGCTGCATCTCCTGATTGTTCACGGCACCATCTTTAGAAGCCCATTTTCTTTATTTTGCTCCTTTTTGTGCTACTCAAGTCAGTGAAGTGAAGTTAGTGAAGACTTCTTGGGGGACAGCTATTGTCAAGTATCCCCTACTTTGTCACAACATTGACACGCAACTTTATGTTGTTACATTTGCACATAGATCCAAACAAAATTCTCTTTTCATGATTATTTTAAGGTACACTATGTCCTATTTGAGGTCACATTCTCAACAGGAAACCATTTCTTATGTGACTTGCAGGGTGAGGCCAAGAATGCAACTTTGTGTGTCATCAGACGATGGCCAGTCCTGTTTATTTACCTCACATGATAATTAAAGCTAACTTAATTTATATACCACTTAAAACAGTGCTGTGGCTGACCGAAGTGCTTCAAATGCAGATTTAAATATAATTTGAACACCTTAAGAATGTAAAAAATATGTAAAACTATATAATATTTCACAATAAAATGCTAGTTAAAATATGCTCTGTAAAAATAGTAATTTTGCTCTGTGTAACTCTTTTTGCCTTCTTTGTTGTAGGTTTTGTCTTCTTCTGTGGGCTAAGTGTTTTTCAAATGCTGCGTGTGGCTGCAGGAATCTCTGGAGAATGTGAGTGTGCAGCAGCCAGGATTTCATCTCACTTTCCATCTGCGATCCCCATGGACACTTGTTGCTTGAACTTCTCAGGATCCATATTCAACAAGGTTCCCTGGGCAGATTTGGTATCGCAGAAAAACCTGCAGATCCTAGACTTGTCCAGCTGTAATATCAGCCACATTGATCACCGTCCGGTCAGTGATCTCAGTTTATTGAGGGAGCTGTATCTCGGCAGGAACAGACTGATGTCTCTCCCACATGACTTCCTGGAAAAAGCATACAATTTGCAAGTATTGGATTTAGGAGAGAACGATCTGAAGGATCTGCCTGAGCGATTTCTACAAAGTTCTAATAAATTACAAAACCTTCTCTTGGGATGGAACCAGTTGACCTCTATTCCTCATTCAGTGCTCAAGCCTTCACTTCAACGTCTAGAGCTCTCTGGAAATCCTTTAGCCTGCACATGTTCCCTATGGGAAGGTCTTCAAAGTGCTCTCCAAAACAACTCCACAACTTACCTACAAGTGCTTATTGGTAACTATACCTGCACCTCTCCCAAAGTTATAGCAGGAAGGATTCTTTGGACTTTGCAGACCACAGAGGTGTGTCGTTTGGCTAATCTGACCGCTCTCTTCATCCTCCTTCCTCTGTTCTTCCTCTTCAGTTTGGTGCTTTGCTGGTGTTGTGGCCAGAAGCCAAAGAAGAAAGAGACCCTATCATTCAGCCCATCTCGCAAAAAACACAACAGCTCCCATTGCAACGGGAGGTGGCCACATGCCAAACTGGCTACTGGGAACCCAGCGGCATCTGTCAACAGTGGGAAAGATGTTGTATTGGGTAACCAACTGATCCTTCAGCCCTCGTCTAGTCTCCAAGGTAGTACTCGGGATATTTACGAGGAGGTGGAGATCAAGCTGGGTTCTGTGGACTCGCTGGCTCCTGCGCCGTCCTCTTGTTCTACAGAGGGTACTGTAGGAAAGCAGGACCTGGATGCTTTGAGTGTGAGTGAGGTGATGAAAGACTCAGCAGTTCGGGAGAAAGCGTATCTGACCCAGTCCACTGAATACTACAGTCTGGTTCCTGGGATTGAAATTGAAGATTCGGATCATGGAGAATATGAGAATGTTGATCTCTCATGACAAACTCTAAAGGCTAAAAATAAGAGGTGCACATGAGTTGTTTTCAAACTCTGAAATCCTCTAATTGTGGAAAATAGAACATTTTGGTATATCTGCCAGAAGTTCGAGAAAATCAGGAAAAGATGTTGAATATTCTTGGTGGGAACACTGATTTGTGTAAAGATTTCAGGAGTATACTGAAAAGATGTTTTTACAGTGTCTGCTTTGACTTTGTCCATGTGTGTAGCTGTTTCTGAAAAAGGAAGTTGGCTTCCCTGTGAAAGGCCATCATTTTTGCATACAACATGAATGAGTTACTGTCCTCATGAATCGTTTTCAGACTTACTCTGATGCCAAGATAAGCTATCGTAGTTTCATCAGATTACTATGTATATGGCCTTAATCTGCCGTAATTTAGTGAGAGGTCTTTTAAGGGACAGTGTTTTAGCTTCATTTGTAATGTTGATGGTGAATGTTTAATTTTAGTACCATTGAATTTAATTTGCAGATCTTATTTAAAAAAAGCTAAATTAATTGAACAAACCCAGGTTCTGATTTCTCTCTAGAAACCTGGCCTTGTAAAGCTAAATTAATTCAACATGTTCTATATTCCTGTTTTTGAAACTATAAATACAGATTGATGTTCTATATGATGGTGTTGAATTTATATTTTAGCTTTATTTCATATTCATGTACTTCTGGGAGTTCTAGATATTTTTAACAAAACAATGAAGTTGGGCCTTGGAACTTCTATATACATTTTGGGCAAATTTTTTGCATTTACAGAGAAAAATATAGAGGGACTTGTAGACTCCTGAAATTTGAGACTAAATGCTAAAATGCCATCTGTCAAAGTTATTTTAGTTCCACGTGGCAGGAATTAATAAAGGTTTGAGGCAACTGAATACAAAATGGGGATATACTAAGAAATTAAATCATTTTTTTGTCTGTTAAAATTCTATATTTCAATGGATGGGTTGCGAAGTAATTATAGGGGCCCTAAAACTTTTGAGAGCCCAAGGCAGTCGTCTACATTTGTCTGATGATAAGTCTGCCCCTGGTCCTGTGAGAGGAAGTATGAAGTGAAAACCATACATTTAGATTCTTAAAATCCATGCCCCCATAATGACCCAGCCCATTCATTAGAGGCTGAAATCAGTTAGCAGTAATAAAATGCTAGGTCTTATTTCCCCGGTGTAGGAGTTTGTAATTATAGCATTGGGTTACGTGGTGGGGCCCAGTAGGAACTACTAACAGAAAACACCAGCTTCACAAATTGTATTATGTTGTGAGCATGCTGTGCAATTTTCTCATTGTTAAACAGACAAACGATCAATTAGCACATTATGGTTGTTTGTTAAATTATTTAACAAAATCCTCACTGTAATATGAACAAAAGACCATGAAAGTAAATGTACTGTTTGTACATTTTTAACTGTAATATTGTAATATATAGTGAAAATAAATGACAAAATATTGTAGGGTTATTGGTACCAGTTAATGATTAATAGGATTAATAATGATGTCTCCAAAAACGTTCTTACTTTTTCAAAACTTTTTTTAATTTTAATCATTAGGTGAACTAAATGTACCTTTTGTTTTACTTTTTATGTCAATTTTACTGTAAGTATACACTACAAGGCATTTCCTCATAAAATCTTGAAATTAAAAACCTGAATTGAAATTTTTTTTATAAAATCAAAGTCTATGTAAATTAATTTCTTAGATACAAGAAATATTTGTAAAGGCTGATATTTACCCGGAAAAGGGTGAACCGGAAATAGTTCTCACGCTTTGAGCCAATGAAAACAAAAAATACAAATAGTATATTTCTGTTTTGTTCTAGTAAACCGTTGTAGAAGCTGTTTTTATTCCTCTCCCCTCTATCGCCCTCTAGTGGTTTTTCCACATTTCGCTTCGAAGAAACACGTGTCTAGATGAAGCTCGGATAGTCTGCATTTTTATCGAAAAAAGACTGGAAGGGAACGAAACATAAACCGTGTTCATGCTCAGCGAGCGTGCTGTGCTTGTTCAGGTCACAAAAACTGCTCACTTTGAGCAGAAACTGTACAAATGTACAGCGCCTTCTCTAACCATTTCATGATATTTGTTCAGACGTAAAACTCAGCTTGAGTGTGTTTGCTGTTGGTAGTTCACACGTTTTACTATTGACAACCAAAAGAAGATTTACAACCCCCATAAACCCGATAAATTCTTTTTAAAAATCTTTAGAAATTTTACAAATCAAAAGTATTTTGTACTAATTACTAGTCATTTTAACCTAAAGAATTAGACCAGCTAGAGTGCTCTAGCAAACAATCATTTTTTAAATAATAAATCCTAGCATTGTTTCATTTTAAGACACAAAAAAATTATAAACCCTCACAACTGCCAGAACAAATGGCAAGTTTGATGAGGTAATTTGGCAAATTTACCATGAGATAAAAACAATAGCAAAGTACAACAACAAAATACTTTTCTTCTGCCATCAAGCAAAATCCAAAGCAATGGACCATTTAAAAAGGCAATAAAAGAGCGATAATCACCTAGTTATATAAATTATATTTACAATGTGTTCGGAAGTGATCCTTCATGATGAGGAGACCTGTGTGAAACTGACACCAACCTTGATCATGCATTTTTAAACTGGTTCCCAAACTATAAATCACTGAGAGAATAGAAAAGTCAACAATGCACTGAGATATAAAGAGGAAAAACAAGAAGTGTAATTTCCTTCTAAAAGAAGACAAGCTCAAAACAGGTAAGATGATAAATAATAGCCTGTAAGAATAAAATAATTGTTTTAAAAGCTATTTTTGTGTTTTCCCCCTCAAGGTTTCAGCATGACTGTCTCCTACACGCTAAAGGTGGCTAATGCTAAGTTTGGAGGCTTCTCAAAGTTACTCTTCCGATGGAGGGGAAGCATTTACAAGCTTCTATACAGAGAATTCCTAGTTTTCTGCTTTCTTTATGCCTCCATCAGTGTTCTGTACAGGTACAACTTCCTAACATTCATAGTGGGACATCCAGCAAGACTCCAAATGAGTTTAGCTTTTTGCTAACTTTTTGGGCAAACATCTTTGGCAAAAACCATCTTTGACAAACCAGCTTTCGTCCAGCTTGACCCGTTAAACTAGCTACCATGTTCTAAAACCTGAGCCAATCATACTGTATTTTCCAGAGATTTCAAATTTTTGGTAGTGAAGTTTATCCAAAACACATTTTAAAGGTTTGTTGAAACCCATAATGTTCTTCAAAAGGGATGATCAGTATCCAATTGATCAGTTATTATCTTCTTGTGTGCTGAATGAAACCATTTGAAAAAGATGACCAGTTTTGGTTGGACGCAAACTCAAAAAGTGCTAAAAAGAAAGGCTGAACTCAAGTAGATGTGCAGTGACCCACGCCTGTGTCTTCCAGGTGTGTCCTCAATGACATTCAACAGGAGATGTTTGAGCAGCTGGCACGTCATTGCAACAAGTTTGCCAAACTCATTCCCATGTCATTTGTTCTTGGTAAGAGTTGAGATGATTCGTCTGTAGATACATGACTTTTTTCAGATTCTCTAGACTTAAGCAAGCACTTCTGCTTAGGGTTCTATGTGACTCAAGCATTCCAGCGCTGGTGGGGGCAGTACACCAGCTTCCCCCTGCCTGATAACCTGATGATGGTAATCTCAGGGAACGTTCATGGCACGGACGAACGAGGTCGACTGTTGAGAAGAACACTGATGAGGTATGCAAACCTCTCGTCCGTCCTCATCCTGCGTTCCATCAGCACTCGTGTGTGCAAAAGATTTCCTGCACTTGAAGACATTGTGGAAGCAGGTAAATATTAGGATTCTCAAAGTTTGAATGTATGCATTTCAACTTATGTCAAACAGAGGAAAACCTCCAGTGTTCCAGATCTCTAAAACACCAAATACCAATTTGTTTTGGGACCTCAGTTTACCGACTTCAAGTAAATTGGAACCTGTATAATATCATTTATTTTCTGCTAGAACTATCTTACACACACACTAGCTTAATTCACTAGTTGCAAATAATTCTTGATACTCCTCAGTGGAGTTTAAACGTTCTCTTCATGCTTCTGTGGGTTGAGTGAACGGAATCCTGAGCTCTCCAAGACATGTTCAATCTTTAACCCAAATACTGTATAGGGCCATCAGATTACTGAGACCCAAACCAATAACAAGATGGTTTAGAAAATGAACAGTGTGTCAAATTAGCTCCTACTTTTTACAGTCATTGTTCTGCAATCTAGCTTTTACATACAGTTGTTTCAGAAGGTTTGTCTCTATGTACAACCTCTGGGGAAAAGTGTGAAATCACCTTTCGATTCCTCAAACTCATGCGATTTTATATTTTGTTCTCTGTTTCTTCTGTAAAAACAGTTGAAATTGACAACAGTTTTGTCAATTGTTGTGTACTTTTGGCAAGGCTCGATTGTTGAATGTAATTAGTTTTGTGCCTTTGCTTGATAAAATACATATTTTTATGGGTTTAAATATTTTTATTAGATAGAATTGTGCAGAGCAGAAACAGGAAAGAAGATGAGATCAAGGGAGTAGGACCTGCAAAGGACCTGAGCCAAAATTGGAACCCCTTTTGTTGGATGTATTTTATATATAGGTGTAGGTATATCTTTTTTTAACCTACACGACTAAACATCTGAATGAACATATTCCAAGAGCGGTAAGTTTATACTTGTGGTCAAAAGTTTTATATTTATGATCCAATCTTGTTGAAATGGAAATGAATGTGTTGATAGACTTTAAACTCTGTGACACTGGGTAGTTTAAAGAATGTTTAAGTTTCTAGAAAAGAGCAAAATAAATACAATATTATCGCTCTGATTTTCTAACCACTCGATTATATCTACACACTCTCAAGAGGATAATTATTAAAACAACAGATAACATTTGATGTTATCAGTGGTTTTAATTGAAGATGTGGTAGATTTGCAAGTGATAATTGGGTAGGCCTAACTATAAGAGTTTGCTAGAGTCTATAAAACAACTTATACAACATTATCTTATTACACTTGCAGTTGTCAGTAATTAAGTTACTGACAGAAACTTATATCTCAACTTATTAAGATATTTCATATTTGGTTTGAATGATTCTCGTTTGCTTTCTTAAAAATGAAAAGACTAGCTGTTTCATAGGAACTGAAAGTGAGCATTAAACAGGTAATGGAGTAAGTGTGCTAGTTGTCTAGCAAAATCTGACAACTGTTAAACATCAATTGCTTTCAGGATTCATGACCACAGAAGAGCTCAAGAAACTGAACCAGCTGTACTCAGACTTCAACAAATACTGGATGCCTCTGGCCTGGTTCACCAATCTGGCATCCCAAGCCAGAAAAGAAGGCCGTGTGAAAGACGACATAGCCTTGCGACTGCTTATGGATGTAAAGGCTTATAAACATGTCATGGTGATGCATTTGTTTGATAAAAGCTCACTAAATCTCTTTCTTCCTCTCTGTCAGGAGCTGAATAACTACAGGTCAAAATGCAGCATGCTGTTCCACTATGACTGGATCAGCATTCCCCTGGTCTACACTCAGGTACAGCTGTCCCAGAGCTTTGGAAATCGTTGCTAAAATTCACAGTTCTTTTCTGCGTGGACTCAGGTGGTGACCGTGGCTGTCTACTCCTTCTTCATGTTCTCCTTAGTTGGGAGGCAGTTTTTAAAAGGTGCCTCGTCTGAGGAACATGCTCATCTTGACCTTTACGTGCCAGTTTTTACTTTATTGGAGTTCTTCTTTTATGCTGGCTGGTTAAAGGTATGATAGTGATAGTGTGCAGCTCGGATTGACTTAGTTCTTCAGCTGAATCAATTTTGAGCTTGTGTTTACACACCAAGGTTGGAGAACTGATCATCAACCCGTTTGGAGAAGATGATGATGACTTTGAAAGCAATCAGCTCATAGATAGAAACATTCAGGTCGGTGAGTCTAGAAATTATTCCAATGTTTGGTTGAAAACACACTTCAGTGTTTTGATTTGGATCTAGGTTTCTATGTTAGCTGTGGATGAAATGCATCAAAACCTTCCTCCAATTGAGAAAGATAAATACTGGGTAGATAAAGGTCCTTCATACCCTTCAGCCACCATGAAGCCAGTTTTTATGGGTTCCACTCATGACATGGGGTAAACGAAGTTGATTTGACTATATTTTTTAGTATAGC
The DNA here is from genome assembly GCA_900490495.1 of Danionella dracula. Classification (NCBI taxonomy): domain Eukaryota; kingdom Metazoa; phylum Chordata; class Actinopteri; order Cypriniformes; family Danionidae; genus Danionella; species Danionella dracula. The sequence goes on from UELW01000100.1 coordinate 186,296, forward strand.
ACGTTTTTGGCATTCCCCCACAATTTTAACAGTATTATTTTCCCCACTAGGACACTTGAAGACGATAATGAAGCATCTGGACTAAACTCCAAATCTCAGATGATTGCCATCAACGTTTGGCCAACTACATGCACCAGAAAAAAGCAGGAATTTCAAAGATGTCTCTGCTGTAGAAGCAAAAGTGAAAATGTCTCTGGATGTGAACAGGCAACAAAAAGCACTCTCACCCCCTCAAAACATGGACATAACACAGAGCTATAAACCGATCAGAATAATAATTATATACAGTAATCTTTACAGGACATTTTGATTTACAACATAGTAATTGCTGCACAATTTTTGTAGATACATAAACACAGTGTGTTTGAATTTAGAATTAACGACTGGACAGTGCAAGTATATTGTAATCTGACCGCTCAAAATTCTGAAACATTTATTCTGAAGAATTTATATTGTTAAATATTGCAAAAATTAACCAGCTTCTCAAAACATCGACATATATATATATAATGCACACACCTGTTTGTATTCTTGGTTAGAAGATGTTTAGGTGTTTTTGGTTTGAAATTAAAGTTGTTTAAGTTATACATGACATGTATGACATTGAAATAATTTAATTCATACGCAAATATGTAAGGTATAGGTAACACTTTGTACTTACAATAGAAATATGTAAGACATATGTCAAAATAACCAGTTTTCAGCTGATTGCTCAAATAAATGGTGAGCACTAGATTGTTTTAATTGATGTATTGTGCTTTTTACATAGGAACTAGTATAGTTCTGTGAAACAAAGGCTCAAAATATTTTTTCTTTTTAATTTTAAAAGTGCAAGTTTATATCAGTCATGAAGTTAATTTAAATTACATTTGTACTTTATCTATAGTAATCCCAACACTTTTTTTTAAAGTAATTTATCCAAATGTTTGGCCACCCCAGAGAGAGAGAGAGAGAGAGAAAAAAAAAACCATCCAATGACTAACCCAGCACTCAAAACAACAAAATACCATGCTATAGACATAAAAAAACATCCAAACAGCATGTTTATTTGTGGTGTTTTCTTTAATAGTCGTATCAAAGAGCGCTGTACATTTATTTGCCTTTCTTGGCTTTTATCTTCCTCAAGTAGAACTCAAGTTCTTTTCCCTCAAGGATGTAGCCATCAGCCCTGCCACACTGTCCTGGTCTGGATGCAATGCATGCTGGAACAACATCAAAAACACTGATTATAAACTTGTTCTCAGGAACAGAGATGCTGCGGACACTGCGAGTGAGTCAGAAATGGTAAAAGGCTCAGCATCGTTGTATAAGTAGCAGAACTGGTTAAAGATTTCATCATGTTCACAATATAATACCAAGCAAGATTTTAAAACAGACGTACCAAGAAGTTTCCCCTGCATGAACTGCTCCTCCAACAGAGTACTGATCTTGCTGTTCTTTCTGCGCACGTCAAATTTCTTCTGGATCTTCTTCGACCTCTTCTTGTTCAGAACCTGATCTTCCTCTGGGGTCTTAAAACAGAAAAAAATAAGTTAAGACCAAATGAACACGGTTTAACCCAGATTTTAAAACCAAAGTACTTACCAGCTTGGCTCCCTTCTTCCTTCCAAGTGGGAGAGCAAAGTGAGACTCATACCACTGTCTGTAAGGAGTGCTGTCCACAAGCACTATGCAGTTCTTCACCAGGGTCTTGGTTCTCACAAGCTCATTATTGGAGGCATTGTAGACCACATCAATGATCCTTGTTTTGCGGGTACAGCCTACAAAAAAAAACCCAACAATTTTCAATAAAATCAGCCCAAAGCAAAACATACATAAAAATTTCACTAGATCTTTCTCAGAGTTGGAACAGATATCCATCAAAAGTTTTCAGTAGCAGAACTGGACAAATTTTCCTCATTGAAAGAGCTCTAAAGGGTTTCCGTAGGGTCTCAACGCAATTTAAATACTCTGATATCATTAACAAGCATCTTAAATACCTACTGATTACTTAGGAGGCAAAGTATAAATACAAACAATTAGATATGCTAACACAATGACCCACAAAAACCCTCAATATAGACCGAAAAAGAATAAATAATAAAACTTGCATTCTGAGCCCCACGAGAAGTTCCCCACATCGAGCCTCAGAGCACGATACTTCTTATTTCCACCTCGAACTCTGACTGTGTGGATGCGACGAGGCCCAATCTAAGAAAAGACAAAGTAATCTTAAGGACAACTTCTAAAGAACCGTGAAGGAGACATAGCGTTAGTTTAGCCATGTGTCAGTGTAACTATGACGAATCCTAACATTGGAAGGTCTGAAACTTTGACCAAAACAGTCAAAAAAAGACCCACCTAAGGACATTTTTACATCACTCACATTACGTTAATGAGTTTAAATAAAAAGGCACACACACCTATGATATCTTTACCTTTGTGTTTGCAGGGGGACGCCCAAGCTCATACTTCCTTTTCTTGTGGACGGCCTTGCGTTTGCCACCAGTTTTGCGGCGTTTATGCCAGTTATCCCTTGAGATACCTAGAATAATAAAACAACGGTAAGGTATTAGATACAGCTCGTGAAAGTCAGTACAATGTTCGTTAATTTACTCGAGTGTTCAGTTCTCCAAGGTGTTTATCCGCATGAATAATCGGATACAGCAAATGGATTCATCACGACACTCGAATGACAAACACGGAAATTTAAATTATCTAGTTAATTCTACACCAGTCCAAACCTCAACCCTTTCCATTGGTCTACCAATAAATATAAACAACGAAGTCCAAGTTCTTCTCAACTAACGATAAACCTTAAACGGTAAAGACTGCCAGTGATGGTAAGGAACTATCTGCACCACTAAATATTTAAATTGATACAAAGTCTAACTCTATCCAAACCCTAAATAGCAATCTTAATTCTCGAGACACGTATTCTTAAACCAGCAGGATGTAAAGATGTGAAACGTGCAGGTTGCGCTTTGTAGCTCAACCTTTAGATACTCTGCTAACATTAGCTTTACCACGTTCACGTGTTAGTTCCGTACCTTCTACAGCCTAAATTAACCTACTAATTACGGAAAACTCTCAAATGAAACGTATACATGCCAAATCATTCCCTTTAGATAATGACTCTACATTTAAAACCATTGAAATCTACGCGTTTAGCCATCTGTACCTCATGAGCGCAGCCATCTTGAGCAATGTCTCCAATCACTTTCCGCGTTTCGTCTAATAAGTTAAATGAAAAATCAAATCACCCAATTTGCATCCCTACAGACTAAGAGTTTAGCATAATAAAATAATACACAATCTAAATGATAATCGTGCAATGACTAAGCAGATGTAGACGGATTGCTCCAGCGACCAGAACATGAAAACACATACCCATTCTAAGGCGCCGGCTGGAAAGAGGCTTCGCAAAGGCTCATGGGCGGGTTTCAAGCTCCGAAGTATCGCGAGGATACCTCAAGCGATCGCGAGACTTAACCTTAAAGCAAACGATTGCCACGCTAAGTTGTGTTTGAAAAAAATATTAGCCATTTGTTAACATTTATGTCCTAGTAATTTATTTGACAATAACCTGCTTATTATTGGTGAATTAGGCTTGAGGTACTAGGGTAATAATATTTATTTTCTTAAAAAATTAACTGAATTGCGTTAGGGAATTTTTTATGTAAATTAGCAGATGATATTTCCGTTATGAAATACATTAAAATACAAATTATACAAATTATTTGTATACGGAACCCAGCTCGGATTTTTCTGTACATTGTAGCATTTAGAATTTAACGAATTACTGACATGAGACTAAAATAATGCATCTTTAAAATGCTTATGATTACACATTTATCCTTTGTTCATTATCCATATTTAAACAGAATAAGCACAAATTATAGAATTCAACAGATAATTTTTCAGAATTAATTTTACTAATGGAAATGTTTAATCTTCGATGTAACCTTTTCATTTCATATGATGCAACTGTCTTTATTCTTCAATCTAGAAAGGACTTCGACCCTTTCAATCAACTCTTCGGCCCTTTAAAAAGTTATGATAGTTTACCCTATGTAGACCTTTTGTACTCCCACTCCTCTAAATACCTTCTACAGTTCACACAGAAAGATTATTAAGTCTTTTCTTTTTGCCAGGCTCTACAGTTGGATACATTTAAAGAGATAAAACTTAACAATTATTTGCTTTTAAATTTCACCTGTTATTATATTTACTTTGAAATATTTTAAAAGCATTTCAACCAACAAACACCACAACTGAACCAAACACAAGATTGGGCCACTTACCACTAAATATTCATTGCATAACATTCAGGTCTTACTCAAATAGCAACTGTCTATAAACAAAAAACCTTCAGAGCAGATTATCCTTTAGAATATCTTTATTTATTTATCTGTACAGATAAGATTGGCAATGATGTAGACATGTTCATGTGCAGGGTGTTGAAGGCTACAATCTGTTTATTCCAAAATCTGTAAAATTAGTAAACATGGCAAAACATAGCTCATTCCTCCCATGGACTCATATCTGTGTCAATGGCCACACAGTTATAAGCAGCGTAGCGAAGTTTCTCTTCACAAACTTTAGCACTGTTGATAAAAAACACACATGTTAGGATGCAGTCAGAACAATTATAAAACCTTTAAAATCATCAAGTAGGAACAAACCTTGGGTATTTGGGAAGATAAAGTGTGCTGGAACATGTGGAAGACTGTGGTAGAGCATCTTCCGCTTCAGAACTGAAAGAAAATAAGCAAATATTACAAATTATGATGTAAATGAGCAAATATGATTCATGTTCACTCTTACCCTTGCTTGTCTGGGAAGATGTAGATTGGTGCAGGAAGACGACTTCTTCCAGTCACAAACCTCAGAAACCTGCTACGATCCTCTGCCAGGAATGAAATCAACGTTGTAGTTAGGTGAAGGAAAAGGTTTGTGTTTGACAAGGAAGTTTACAAACCATTGGTGAAGTTCATCAGGGCTTCCCACAAGTACTGCACACGAAGATCTGTTTGCTCCAAGTCCTCAAAACGTGCTGAGAGAGATCAAAATATTCAAATTAATACAATTACTCTAAGTATTCGAGCTTTGATCTTTGTTGATGAAGAATCATTGCTGTTCACAGCTTCTAGACTCATGCACTTTTCATTTCAGCAGACACACAGAGTTTTATGGTGAGGCAGAAAAACATCAAATATTTAAAGCTCATGTCAGCAGCTGTATGACTCACTGAGGCGCTTAAGGGCCTCCACTGTGATCTCTGGGTCTCCACACACTTTCTTCTCCACTTCCTGCCATGTCAAAAGATCAAGCACTGCTTGTGGCACCACTTTCACCAGCCCTGCCTGCATCGCAGCTACCTAGAATGCAGGAATGCACAGCTTGTGTTAAACACAGGTTTGGAAGAGCAGAAACATTATACAGCAAGTCTGCTGCAGTACCTGTTCTCTGCTCTCTTCTATTCTTGCTTTCTGTACTAGCTGAATGAATTCTAGGCGATCCTCATATCGAACCACTACCCCACTCCCTCCTGGAATCAGCTCCACCAGCCGCCCGTCACTCAGAGGTGTAGTGTATACAAGCTCAAGGCCAAATTTAAATTCAAACGTCTCCTTATCCATGTGCTCCATCGCCTCCAACAACTTCACCTGAGGCATCCCACCAAACATGGTCCATCAGTGCTCCTGTTCCACTTCAGGTAGTACATTTCAGGGATTTCTTACCAGAACTGAATCGACTGCAGGGAAGTCTTTGGACCAGCTGACTGCTTCTCCAATCAGCTGCTTCCACACCAGCCCTGGCAAAGCTAGAACCTGAAGGAGAAGAAATCTATTAAACCTAATATTGATGAACAGCTAGCTGTAAACATACACCCAAGTGCTGTCTGAAACAAAACAAGAACTCACCAGAAAGTCTTTTCCACGAAGAGCTGCACCCATTAGTTGACCAATCCACTCAAACTTGTGGAATTCTCGGCAAGAAGGGTTTGGCACATAAAAGTCCCGGGCTTCTCCGGCGCCCTGTCCGAACATAGGTTAACATTAGCAGAAAACTTCCAACGGTATCTGCAGGTTCCTTAAGATTTACATCTAAGGACATTTAACTTCAAATTTAAGAGCAATTTAGCTATGTGACAAATCGGTGGAAGAACTTGAATGGGAATAGATGATTTGGGTAGCGGGGGAATACTTAATTATCAATCATTTTGTTAACAGAAGAATTCCCATGTTTTTTTTTTACATGGTAGCTGTCCTTTTTACAAATATTTAAGATTTTTTTTAGATTCATGCCAACTTGGAACATAAAATATAATATACTATGAAACCTTCCAAATATTGAGCTATGTTGTAAATATTACTTAAATTACTTAATTACTTTTCTGCCAAAAAACATCTTATCATGAAGAGAATAACAAAAGTGTCCATTTACATAACTAAGGTACGATCATCTATTTTCTCCTCTGCAAAACAGACGATCTTTTCTTTTTAATATACCACAACTAAACATAGCCTTGTGAACAAATTTATATCCACAATAGTTCTGAATCTTTGTCCGATCATAACCAAGGATATTGTTATCATTCTTTTCCTTACCATTTAGGAAGCCTAGCCTTTATTACTACATGATGCAGACTAAAAAAAGGAATCATCTCTCGAGCCCCACTGAAGCCTTTTTAAAAAAATTTAATTTATAAACAATAACCATGTTTATATCGGTACAAGTAGCATCACAAATCAATTGTGAGAGTTAAAATATGTGCTCCGAAGCTGCTTAAACACTTTAGAGACTGCAGTGGGTTAATATCATAAATGTCACACAATCATGCTCAAGAATCCTCTTAGTGTCATTCAGACTATAGATCAACTCGCTACACTCGCTATACATATATACAGAATATATATCTCATGCTACAGGCCTAAGTGCCACAAAAACTGATTGCTGAAATGGCGAGTCCGACCAGCATCGCTTTGTCTATCTGTCATTGACGATGGATGATGACACCATCTATCAACCCAACCCTATTAGAATCATCTCAGTAAGAACTTCTGGGGATTTTGGCTGTAAAAGTCAAATCTTCTGTTGAATTGTAAACCATGGGATCATGTGTCAGAAAAATTAAAACCCTGAATGCCTGATCCTTTATATGTTTGACGCCTGGTAGACATTGGCAGTGGATATACCTGCATACCTGGTTTGAGGTGCGAGTGAAGAATGGAAGAGGCAAGGAACACTCGGATGAGCTCGGACAAAGCTCTTCAGACATGTCTGCCAAGCTGTCCCGAAATCCACCCCCTACAAGATGAAGTCTCAAATGAGGATTATTCAACTTCTTATAAACAAGTCAATAAATGGGGGAGTGCAGGACCTTGATCAATGATGCCTTCCGCTATAAATTTACACTCCCACCACTGGTCGTATCGGGCTGGCCACCTGGGCAAGAACAACATTTAATATTAACAATAAAACATTTAGTTCAAAGCATCATTCTAGACACCCCAGGTCAGTCAACAAGAAAACCAGTACAGAGAGTTTCATGAAATGAGAAACAATACAATTAATAAAATAAAAGTAATTACAATAGAGCTTTGGAATACAGTTTATCAGTTCACTGCACACTGTACTAAAAAGCTATTCACTTATTTTGAAACGAGCAAGAGAACATGTATCAAAGTGAAAGAGAGGCTACCTGTAATCCAGGGTTTTTTCATACTTGTCAGATGGCTTTAAACCCTCATACACCTACATTAAAAGAAAAAAAATATTTCACTGTGATAGCGTCACACCTTGTTTCATTTCAGTGATTCATAAAATACTTACTATACATTTTTTTACTTAAATATTTAGCAAACCAGCATATTCAGAGAACTGATACATGGTCTTCCTATAATATCATTATAATAGCATATAATGTAATATAAAAGCACTGGACACAGATTGGTGAGGAGGTTAAGTGGGATTTCCCAGCATGCAACATGTAATGCAGAAACAGCTTCATTAATTTATTTAAGCTACAATGTGAGGAAGACAGCCAAAAATGTAAGCAATGTCTTGTCATTTTTAAAAGTGTAACATGTTTGCAATTGCAGGCTGCATTGAGACGTTTCTCGCTGATCCATTCTGTTTTGCAGACTTGAAAATAAATGGATCACTTAGCTGATAAAATCATCATCAACAGCAGCTACATTGTGAAAATTGACAAGAGAAATATCTATATCTTTGCCTTAAACTTTTATACTTAAATAGGTTTTACAAACATAGAGAATTCTTTAGGCAATTTTGTGCCTACCTGAGCGAAGACAGAGTTTTTACAGGTGGTGTCCAGAGTGGGGTTGTCCCGGTGCTCCATGGCAAGGCGACGGTTAATGTAAAGGCGAGGCATAAAGTTTGGCTTACTGGTCTCAGAGTCTTTGAGGCACTGTGTGATGAGGGCAGAACGACGCTTGGACAGCAGCAGGAACTGCTTTATGCTCTAAAAGAAAAGAAATGGAATGGAATGTTTTGAACAAAACTGAAGTTTAAAAAATGAATCCTAGTAGCTGCTTAAAATATGAAGACTAACAGTAGACAATAATTTAACTATTGATAATAATGCATTGCGGCTGTGCCAGAGGAGTTGGTTGTTCATTACCCCAAAAGGGGAAAAAGCAGACATGAAAATGGATGGATGGATAATAATGCAAGGAACAACGGTATTGACTGGAATAACAAGGCTGTAAATTAGGGGTGAGCAGTATGGCCCTTAAAGAATATCTTGATTTTTGGAAGAACATAGATTTTTACAAAATAAGTCTCATAACTTTAGTGGCATGTTCTCTGATAACATTGCAGTATAAGTACTACATTACCCAGAATGCTTACTGTCACTGTGCTTGCGACAGTTCACATTATTGGTGCTTGGTTCCTGTCCTAGTTTTAGCAAATCATAAATATACAAGCATGTGATCACAAGCTAATAGATTAATATAAAATCCTCGATGGCAGTGTGAAGATGCCCAAAGCATGATGGTCTTCTCCAGTCGTTTAGCTTTGATACTGTTCTCCTGCTAGCTGTAGTCTCATGCACACTTGTTTACTCATTGATTGTACATAATTTTCCAACGAGTGGTCTTCTGCATCTGTTCACTTGTACCCAAACAACTTCCACACCACTGAAGTTGCTCTATTTTGGGATTTAACTCTTCTTGTGATCTTCCTAAAGCCAAGCTTGCTTTCCAGAACTGTTAAGCATTGTGGGTAGTGCACAAGCGAGCTGCATGACGTATGTAAAACCCATGACATTATTACGCCAGGAGGTCGGAGAACTGCAATATGAAAATTTTAAACCATATCAATAACTATATACTTATCAATAATTGTACCAGTATTATCGTGGACGATATGATAAGGTTCACCCATAGAATAAATAATGACTAGCAGACTAACTTTGATCTGGTTGAACGTTCCAAGGCTGTAGTCCCATGCAGGCACCATATGAGGCAATAAACTGTCCAGAAGTGTGATAAACCTACAGACACACAGAAAATATCACCAAGATGACAACACAAGTACAATCCTTTTTTTATTCACGTGTTTGTTACCTCTGAATCACCAGTGCACGGTGGTAGAGGACATCTGGGGGGGTGCCTTCCAATCTGGGGTATCGCACCAGATTAGGTGACTGGAACACATCTGCATTCAGACCCAAATCACGCTCACAGGACGACTTAATTTTCAGTCCTCTGATCCGTACATCGATTCCCTCATCTACAGCAAAATATCAGAAAAAGTTTTTAGAAATAAGAAGAGTAGTCACTGGTACACACATATCTCATTTGCAACTGGTGTTAGGACCCATGTTTGTCATCACAAGAGATGAAAACTCGGAAAAAAAATCCGGACAGAGCACACTGACTCATTATGTATGTTCCGTATGATATTGTGTTCCAAGAGTAAAACGGTTTGATACGAGAACCCTTTTAATCAGGCCACAATTAGAGTTTTTAATGAGAAGTTTTTAGAGGCAGCATCAATTTAGGTGATAAAATTTCAGATCTTCCTGTACTGCTACTGGATAACTACATTCCATCCTCTGGGGAACAATGTCACATTTTTGTATGCATGTGTGGCCTATCACTGTAAACTAAATCACCCCAGGTGGGATAACGATTTCCTTACTGAACTCTTTCGATTTAAGGCTATATTTAGAAGGTACACAAAATTAGGTTTTACTTACTTTATTCTACAGTCACAATTAACATGTATTACAGTGTTAAAAAAAAGCATTTACATCCTTAAGAAACTAAGCATTCTTTAAAAACATTAACACTTTAGATATATAAAAACCACACGGATCTTGGTAAGAAACATGTTCTCAGATCTTACCTCGGCATTCCTCAATCCGGATCTCTATGATTGGCAGATGCAATGTCATGTCTTCCAGAACACAAACTTCTCCTATTAAGGTGCTGAACAAAAAACACTCATTATCAATAGCTTAAACTAGAAACTGCATTTATTAAATTAAAGATGCCGTATGCAACACCTATCGGTCGCTACCAAAACGAACTTGTATAAAAATCAGAATGAGATACTAGTGATCAAGGAGTCTCTTTCTTTTTGTGATTACAAATATCAACACTGACTCTGAAAAATTGCATACAGCACATTTACTTAAATACTATTCAAGGAGAAATTCATACATAAATAATATTCTAAAATGACTTCACAAAGATGACTTACTCGTCTATTGTTACATCGCTGTATTTCTTGAGATTATCTCCCTCGCCGCCATATACAGTGACTCTTTTTGGCATGTAGTTATCATCTGTTGAGTCCACTGTTAATATGAGTTTGCTATAAAAACATTCACAAAATTGGATTATTTTGGAATAATTTTCTGATAAAATGAAAAGTTTGGTTAAAGGATGTAATTCACTTTCTTGCAAGATGACACTTTGATAGGCACGAAGACCATATTAGACATCACATCTATGCTGAGTGATACTAGACTATAAAGACGACTACAGACACTAGTACACAATCTGGTCTTACTTAACAACAGTGCCTCTTTTCATATGCAGACGGATCCAGTGCTGTCCCTGCATACCATCACTCTCCCAGTACGTCTCTGTGTCTCCATCGGTGAGGCAGCTGGCACCACCACTGGGATCCTCCTTCAAGCAGGACAACTCACTTAATAGTCTAAAACATCCGATATGCTCTCGGCTCTCTGCTCTTTAGGATCTCATTGAATTAGAATATCCCTTCACCTACCGAACTAGAAGACACATCAACGCTGGTCACACATTGCTTCACACTGCCTAGATTTTCATCCTCTTTCCCAATGTGGTCGTAGAAGTAATGTACAAGGTCCTCATCGCATTCAAATGTCCATGTAGGAGGCACATACCTAAAGAACAGGTTTTTTTATTGCATATTTTGGTTTTAAACACAAAGGAAAATAATAAATCCATCATCTCCTTTGGCTTAACGATATTAACAGACAAAGAGACGGCTGTCAAAGACAAAAGTTGGGTATTCGAGTCCAATTGCAACTGAGGGTCTTTTGAAGATTCTTTTCCCCTTCACTCTTATATGTCCACAGTATTTTTCCACACACTTGTGCCCAAAGGCTTAACTTGAATAAAATCATAACACTCAAAATTAAACACATTGAGATATTCCCTCTTAATCATTGGAGTCTTCTCACCTCAGATTTTGAACTGCAGTCTCATCCCGCTCTGCTACTTTGGGTTTGGCACCCATATGTAAAGAGTTTTCCACATCCACCACCTGCTCCCATCTACAATAAGAGGGAGGAAAAAAAAATGCAGGAATCACAAAGATGCATTTATCAGTTTATGTTTTTGTTAAATTGACAGCATACAAATTTAACAGTCCTCCAATATCACTCTATGGAATGACAATAAACTTTACTGTTTAGCACAATTCAATTAAATATAGCTGTTGACAATGCCAAAGTGCCAAACCTGTTACAAGGCTTGTGGTCATAGCCAAAAAGTTGCTGTTGGCGGCTGATGGTGTCAGGAGATTCAACGGGTACCAATCGATCTCCTCCTTCTGTGTGTTTACAAACCAGGATCCAACCCTCCTCCAGGTCCACAGGGACTCGGTACTCCTCCAACTGCTCCTACCATAGGCAGAACATGCAAACAAATCAGGGACAACGAACAAACAAACAAATCCGACTGTCTATTTAGTTTTTGAAGGCGGTCTTTTAACTAACTGTCCACTGAGCACACACGTCATGTTGCTGACGTCATGAAACAGGAAGTACAGGGTCTACAGATAGTAAATATGATAAAACAATCAGGTCCTTCAGAGGAAAGTTCGGTATTCCAGGGAACGCTTGAATATTACATAAATGCCGCAATTGTAAAGTGGACTTGGAGCATATTTCATTTTTACAGAACTTAGAAAGGACATAGTGTAAACAAAACTAAAACTCGGTTTAGAGTGAATCCAACTAACTTTACTGTTATAGCTTATCCCCTGCAACCTGCCAACCAAATACCATGTTGAAACTTTACACAGAAGAAACTAGAAGATATGACAAAATATATTTATATGGTTAATCTTTTTAGAAAATGTTACTGACAAAAAAAAAGTTGTAATTGTTACCTTGCTTATTTTGACCCACAGGCCATGGCTGTTGCAGTACTCCTCTCCTGTTGTCCTTATACAGGTGCCTTTCTTGGGCTCGATAGTGCATTTACATGACTTCTTGTTGGGCGCCTGATGATTACTCTCCCAAACCGACACCACGCTTTTGCCAGCAGAGTTCCCAGCTGATGCCGAAGAGGCGGAAGCGGAGCCCGACGACGAGTCCTTACAGATTTTATAGCAAACTTCTTTGGGTACAAAACACAGAGACTCCGGCAAAGGTTCACTTTTTCGGAAATGTTCGATACATCTGTTTAAAAAGCGTATCCTGCCAAGGAGCGTGTGTGGGTTTCCGTCCGGAGACATATCTGGGTCCTCCTTAAGTTTGAGAGCGCTAGCCGTAAAGCTAACGTCAGAATTGTCAACAACAAGGAGCGGTCCACTCCGCGATTAGCATCACACCACTCCGTTCAGTTTCCGGATTGTACTGGAAGCATTACAATAAACTACCCGTGTCACAAAGGCTCGTGGGCAGTTATGTATTGTTTCTATAACCAGAGAGCTTTCTTGTTTTAACTGGCATCTGTCAAGGCAGCTACGCGCCTGTAAACGACAGCGGCGGCGCGAGCTTGATCCGCCCATGTGTGTTTGGTTTGGTTTTGGCACGCCCCTGCTGGACATAGGACCTACTGCAGTGTTTTTTTTTTTTCAAACTGGAATTCAATCTCAATATAAAGTAACAATGCACAGATATTGGTAAAAACAAGCATCAATAAAAAGTGTCCAAATGTTATGAAGTATTAATTTGTACAATAGTCGTATTAAATTCGAATTACAATAATGTTATACAATTTGGAGGATGAATTCTTTTCAGGATCCTTGAGATTATACAATAAAGTAGGGCAAATGTCAAAGGAGCGATGGCGCTTAGTCACATGATGAAAAGGAGACCGGTGATTGGCTGATACTTTGTTTCTTCTGTGAGGAGAACAACAGTCTGAGGGCATTGAAGAGATCTGATCACTGCAGTTAAATGGCGATGATTTTCAATAAGGTAATGCGAATGTTACTGAATATTTCTTGCTACAACAGAGTCGTTTTCTATTTAGGACCCAATCTGGCGTTTTGTGTGATTTATGTCATGTTTAAAACCGAAAACTAGCCTAGCGCTTGGCTGTCTGATTAACGCCAGCTGAAACACCTGGCACGCGTAGGCTAAAAACAATTAAATGCTTTGTTAAAACTATATGCGTTCAATACTGCTATAAGTTTGGAACTTTACTAGAAACTATTTTCCAATTTAGCTTGACTTAATTACCTATAAAGTTAGTTCCAAGTAGTTTAAAGTAACTGCAATTCACACATTTTCTTTAGTAAATTAAAGTTACTCTAAATTGTTTGTTGTCAGTTATGAGGAAGATTATGGATGTTTTGAGTCTGTTGAGAGACTGCTGAGAGTCTGTTTGATTTTATCTATGAAGTAGAATATATACTTCGCTGATGTGTGTAGTGATGAGGAGCGTTTAATCATTGTGTAACAGGTTTTCAGGGCAGGTGCCCAGGCTGGACTCCGGTTTCAGAGTACTCAAACCAGTGCTAAAGCAGCTACTGCCACATTGAAAGGGGGGTTTGGAGGCTTCAGCTTTGGTATGACTACGATCCATCACCTAATCTATGGCACATGTTTTTTCAAAATGGCCTTTTCAGCATTCATTTACATACACAGAATTGACTGACCAGCAGAAAGAGTTCCAGGATTTGGCAAGAAAGTTTGCAAGGGAGGAAATCGTCCCAGCTGCCCCGTCATATGACCGAAGTGGTGAAGTAGGTTTACCTTTCCCTTCATGTCACATATTTTTCTTTTTTTTTTTTTTTTTAAATATCTGATTTGCTTTCAACAGTACCCATTTCCCATCATTAAAAGAGCATGGGAGCTTGGTCTAATGAATGGGCACATTCCAGAGGATTGTGGTAGGCTTTCCACTTTTAAATTATTCTTCCTTGGAGTCTGTTAAGACAATTGAAGAACATTATAGTAATAAATTGCATTAACCCTTGTAGTAATTGTTTTATAGATTATAATATGCTATACTATTTAGAATATGTTTAGAAATGTAAGAAAATGGTAAAATAGTGAACCACCATACCTTGAACCTTATTTTTTTTTTAAATAAGCCTAAATAACTGAATAGTAATAAAATTTCCTGGTTTTATTCTGTGTGTTTTTTTGTAGGCTGGTTGTTGTACTTTTAATTGGCCAAAACAAAGATGGGTATAGCTAATGTAAAACTGAATTGGTCATTTAAGCGGTAGCATTTCCTTTTACAATTTCATACATGTTACAGCTACTTCCACATTAACACTGTGTAATTGGCAGACTGTAGGGATAATTTTGCCTCTTAGCCTTATTTGAGATGCTTTAATATATCAATCATGCTTTAAACAAGCAAATAAAGTTACTGTTATGTTTGTGTATGAGATGTTGGTTTACACCCATGTATTTGAGCATCTATTATTTGTTTAGCATGTGTAACTAAATATACCCTAGTAAAACTTGTTGTTAACCTAATCAGGGAGATTCAGACTAATTTGTTGTTATGCTGGTAAATGATGTCTCAGAACAAATATTGAAAGAAGGAATCGATGTAGTGCTGTCTGAAAATCAAACATTTATGTTGTATTAATAACAAAGAACAATTGATTACTTTAATAGCATTGTTCATTTATTTGTCAATGATGTTCAATACCCATATAAACCAAATGGGTAAACCCTTCTTTTTTGTTTAGGTGGAATGGGCCTGGGAATATTTGATGCTTGTCTGATCACAGAGGAGCTGGCCTTTGGCTGCACTGGAGTACAGACTGCTATTGAGGCTAATTCTCTTGGTGTAAGTAGACATACACTTTTTTTGTTAGTTACTCGCTGGTTTTTTAATTATTAAAAAAATTATGAATGGAATTTGGATGTTGAGCTTGTGATGCTTGGTCAATCACTCCTTTTTAATGTGTAGATTTAATAGATTGTCCAAATTATAGTTTATTTTTCTCCCTTATAGCAAATGCCAGTCATTATTGCTGGTAATGATGCTCAAAAGAGAAAATATTTGGGCAGAATGACAGAGGAACCAATGATGTGTGTAAGTGTGTTAAAATGTTCCATTCTTTTCATTCATTAGTCACTGTTAAATGTTGTCATGATGACTCCTCATATTCCAGTTCTTGTAACCATGTGACCTTTTCGACAGGCTTACTGTGTGACGGAGCCAGGAGCAGGTTCTGATGTGGCAGGGATAAAAACTCGAGCTGTTAAGAAAGGAGATGTTTATGTGATCAATGGTCAGAAAATGTGGATCACCAATGGAGGAAAGGCTAACTGGTATTTGAAGAATTAGAGTGTTCTAGATTTCACAATTCTGTTTTGGGTTGTAAGCAGCACTTGTATGCATCTACAGGTACTTCTTGTTAGCCCGCACAAATCCTGATCCCAAATGTCCTGCTAGCAAGGCTTTCACAGGATTCATTGTGGATGCTGATACACCTGGAGTTCAGCCTGGCAGAAAGGTGAAAGCTGGATGAACAATTACTTGGATCAGCTATAAATGTGTAAAGTAGATAGTGATATTTTCTTCTGTCCAAGTCAGAAATGTATCTTTCCTAAGAACGATGGTAGCCCATATTGAGATTGACCTTAAAAAAACATCACAAACTCATACTTGTCTTGCTTTCTATGTGCTGATATAGTTTTTTTTTATTTTATCAGAGTACCTTACACATCATTAAAGTGTCAGACCTTAAATAACGTTAAGATGTTAAAGGATACCTGTTGATGATTCTATGAGAATCATAGAATGGATAAAGGCTGTTGTGGTCTGGTAGAGAAGGAAATCAGCCGGAGATCTGAAGGTTGCTGGTTCGATCCTCAATGTTGAAGATGGATTTCAAAACTCGTACCATCTACAACAACCACAAATGTGGTGCCCTTGAACTGCACCTCGAGTGCCACAGCCATGGCTCCCCACTGCTCCGTGTGTTTGTTCACTGCTGTGTGTGTACACTGGGATGGGTTACATGCAGAGCATAACTTCCGGGTATGGTTGCTCCATATCTGGTCACTTCACTTCAGAAACTATTTTATTGTCATTTTAAAGGTGTAATGTTTCTATAGCATTTTTGTACTTATTGATCAAGTCTTGAAGTGAAGGAGAAAGTGATGCGAAAGCAAAAGGTGTCAGAGGATCATGAGCCAGCGCTTGGAAATTGGGAATGATGACGCATAGCTCTATTTGCATGTCCTGCTCACTAAATAGACCATTCATTTTCTGTTTACCAGGAACTGAATATGGGCCAGAAATGCTCAGACACCAGGGGAATCACATTCGAGGATGTCATTATCCCAGTGGAGAACGTTTTAATTGGAGAGGGTGCTGGTTTTAAGATTGCTATGGGTGCCTTTGACAAGACCAGACCACCAGTAAGTGTTTTTATTTTCTTTTAATTATTCAATGTTTAAATAGTCATCTGTTTTTTCACTGTTCATTACAACAATGTTTTCAGGTGGCTGCAGGGGCTACTGGTCTTGCTCAAAGAGCACTGGAAGAGGCTACTAAGTATGCTTTGGAAAGAAAGACTTTTGGCAAGCTGATAGCAGAGGTAGGTGTCATGAGCCTGCTTAGATGCAGATGAACCATAAAAAAAAATTACTACTTTTGACCTCGTGTTGCTGTTTGAGTATATAGTTTGTTTTCTACCCTACAGCACCAGGCGGTATCTTTCCTCCTGGCTGAAATGGCCATGAAAGTGGAACTTGCCAGAATGGCCTATCAGAGAGCAGCTTGGGAAGTGGATATGGGCCGCAGGAACACATATTATGCTTCGATTGCCAAGGCATTTGCTGGAGACATTGCAAACCAGTGTGCGTCGGATGCTGTCCAGGTTTTCGGTGGAAACGGGTTCAACAGTGATTATCCTGTGGAGAAACTGATGAGGGATGCTAAGATTTACCAGGTAAGGAGCCAAAGCTTTTGGGAGTATGTTTATTGGTTTAAATGAGACTAATTTGTTGTGTTTGTATCCACAGATTTATGAAGGAACTGCACAAATACAAAGGCTCATCATCTCTAGAGAACTTCTTGGGAAATTCAAGCAGTAAACCTACGGTGTTCATGCCAACAGCAAAACTTCGAGTGTATTTGTACATTATCAGCAGCTCACAGGATTGTGTCTCAGACTGTAAATTGCCTCCACAGAGATCAGAATGCCTTATGTTGTATCAGCTTGCCTTGCTATAAATATGTATGTGTTGTTGATACAATTTAGAAAAATGTTAAAATTAACTATGTTAGAAGTTCAACAAAGCTCTTCCACTGATTCTTTTTGTAAGTGATTGTTCTCAAAATTAAAATGTGCTGAACTTTTAAAAGAACTAATTCAAGCCTCTGTTCATTCAATTTTTATATTGTTGGTGTTTGCAAATTTATAAAGTAATAAAGGTACAAGTTATATGTATTGAGACTTTATATCTACCTTAAACACTAGTAATATATATTGTAATGATTAATCAGATAAATAGGGATGTAATGTAAGATGAAATTATAGTTTTGGTTATGAATATACTTTTGCATCCACACACATAATTAATGCATATATTAACAATATACTACATATGAGTATTAAAATATTAATACATTAAACATGTGCACTTTTAACATGTAAATTAGGTATTATTTATTTAAGCAATATCTGTGCATTTACTTTAAAACACATTCAAATATATATTTCAAAGTTTTCAAATAAATGTATAAGGCTAAAGGCTTGAATAAGCTTTTTGTACATGTATTTCGAAAAGCTGTTTTGTACCTAACGAGCACCCGTAGAATGGCGCCTTTGACGTAATATGTGTGCGACTGTCTAAATCTGCCTGTAGTTCAGCGTCCTGTTTCTCCGACAAAATGGTAATTTATAACTCACTACTTTACAGTTACTAAATTAGGACGCCAATTTAGTTTTATCTAAAAGAGTAACAAATTAATTGCGATGCTGAAGATATATAAAGTGGCTTAATATAACTGATAACGATAAAAACATAAACCTGTTACCACCCGTCTGGTTACTAACGTTAGCCCAGATTTAAATCAGGTGTAGGCTTTAGCTGTTTTAAATGTACATCCACAATAACTTATGCGATCTTTCCAGGGGACGCAGGTGAAAGACGTGACCATTAAAGCTGACGCTCCCAACACTCTGTTTTTAGACAAGCATGCGGAATACATCGCTGCCTATGGCTCCAAGAAAGATGATTATGTAAGCCTCAGTATAAGGTGTTAATTTCTCATAAATAACATCACAGTTAAGCCCAATGCCCTCCTTTTGCTTATTAGGAGTACACCCTGTCGGAGTATTTGAGAATGAGTGGGATCTACTGGGGTCTGACCGTGATGGACCTGATGGGACAGCTGCCTCGAATGAACCGAGATGAGATCATTGAGTTCATCAAGTCCTGCCAGCATGACTGCGGGGGCCTCAGTGCCAGCATCGGCCACGACCCGCATCTCCTCTACACCCTCAGCGCTGTGCAGGTCACGCAGCGTCTTAAAGACTAGCACAGAGTTTAATATACTGATACTGATCAAAAGATGTGTGTTTATACTTTAGATCCTGTCTTTGTATGATTCAGTTAATTGTATTGATGTGGACAAAGTGGTGGATTACGTTAAAGGACTGCAGCAAGAGGACGGCTCATTTGCTGGAGACAAATGGGGTAAGTTTTTAGATTAATTTCTCAATTTGCCTGCATGTTAATAGTCTTAACATAAGAACTCTTGTCTTTTCTTCCATGAAGGGGAGATAGACACACGCTTTTCGTTTTGTGCGGTTGCAACCTTAGCGCTACTGGTATGAAATAAGCAAATTGACGTTGCTTTTCTTGTATGCTGCTTTCTAACCAGTTTAATGCACACAGGGAAAGCTGGATGTAATCAACATGGATAAGGCTGTGGAGTTTGTTCTCTCCTGCATGAACTTTGATGGTGGGTTTGGCTGCAGACCTGGTTCAGAGTCTCACGCTGGTCAGGTGGGATTCTTTTTTTACAGAGTGATTTCAAGTTTTATTATTGTGTTGGTGTAACAGGGCACAAGCATTTCCCAATTTATTCTTTGTCTTCATGGTGTTAACCTGATTATATGCAGTGCATCAATAAGCCAACATCTCTGATTGGTCACTTGACTCAGAAGAGTGTGCCATTGGTTTAGCTTTAACTTAATACCCAAATGCAAGATGTGCAGATCTAAAAGTGATTTTAACATATTTTTTCATTTATCACTACTAGTGTTATTAGATACTGAAAATCTCCTCTACAATCAGATTGTCGTTGTTGTTACTGATCCAAACTTAATTAAAACAAAAACAGCCATTCTGTTCTGAACTGCTTGATTTTTATGGCCTTTCTGCACGTTTGCTCCTCCGTGTGAAGCTGGTTAGATGCACATATGTAGGATCTGCTAAGGGTTTAATGTTGTGTGTCTGCAGATTTACTGCTGCACTGGCTTCCTGTCCGTCACTGGGCAGCTTCATCAGGTGAATGCAGATTTATTGGGCTGGTGGCTCTGTGAAAGACAGCTGCCTTCAGGAGGGCTGAACGGAAGACCAGAGAAGGTACTGAGGTCACCTTTATTTAACTTCAGCAAATATCTGTTTCTACTAAGTTGTAGAAAATTACTATTTTGTAATTTTTTTCAGATATTATATATTAAATAATTATTCATAGTGTGGCTACAGAAAGTGCTAGTATTTTGTTCGCTTTATTCATTGTATTTTTTTTAACTTAAACCCCACTACTCTTGAAAGTTATTGTTCACATATTGTATAAGATGTATCCAATCACAGGAGATTGTTTTTTTATCACAGGAGTTTTTTTATAGTGTTCAATTAATATTTTACACCTTCAAACTTTTCACATGGCAGTAATGTTATTTTACGAGTAAACATATCACGAGCACCGCAAGTGTGCTTTAACTTGTCCTCACTTTTTCCATTCTCTCGTCACTTCAAGACAGTGAACACATCTCCACGTACTACAGTTCCTCAGTTTAACACAGTTAGTCCAAATGAATGCAATTTCAACAAATTCCTCTGTGATTTTAAGTGGCTTAACCGCATTAATTGCATATTTTTAAAAACGCGTTATGCATTTCAAATTAATTGCATGTGTTAACACGTTAATTTTGACAGCACTAATATAACTAAAATAACTTAACGTGTTAACGCATATCCATCATTCATTTGGGCTTCCATCATTGTCCATGTTGTAGCTGCATGCACAGAGTCTCACAGATGTCCATAGTTGACTTTTTCTTACATCTTCTTTTGAATGCAGCTTAAATACATTTCTATCTAGATATCTTTAACAGCCTTTGTATTGGTACTACAATATTTCTAATATCCTTAAAATAGGTTTAAAATAAACTTGAAAAGGTAGAATTGCACATTTAAAAAGAGGGGTTTTGAACAGAACAACACACTAAATGAATTGCTTGTTAACCCATTGCCAGAGACTCCTAAAACCAAAAGTATCAACCTTTCAAAATCCAAATAAGGCCACTTTAAAGGTGTAATAACTACTGATTCACAATATAAAAACATGGAACTATAGACAAATAATGTCTCACAATAAAAAAAAATTACATTTTACATTTATTCAATGTTTTCTAAGTAATAAAAATGAGGAAAAAGTCTGTTCGAGTTATAGAAAAAACACAATACACAACAAATGGGAAATAATGTATATACGAGTGAAAATCCAGCTGATTTCTCCTGGTTTTCTCTGACATCAGCTCCCTGATGTGTGCTACTCCTGGTGGGTTCTAGCTTCATTGAAGATCATTGGTAGAATTCACTGGATTGATAAAGCCAAACTGCGCAGCTTCATCCTTGCTTGTCAGGACGAGGAGACTGGAGGCTTTGCGGACAGACCCGGAGACATGGTAAGCAGCAGACTTTCTCATTATATATATATATATATATATATATATATATATTTAAAAAGTCCTCTTTAGTTCTTTTCCACTGGTTTCATGACTCTGACATACTCTTCAGGTGGACCCGTTTCACACCCTGTTTGGAGTAGCTGGTCTGTCCTTGCTTGGGGACGAGCAGATTAAAGCAGTGAACCCGGTGTTCTGCATGCCTGAGGAGGTGCTTCAGAAGATTGGCCTCCAACCAGACACTCTGAGCTGACTCCCTCCACACACTACACCACAACTCCAACGCGTGGAAAAGCTGTCACAAAACTGTTCAGAGGGACCAAGGACTTCAGAAAGACCCTGAACATTGTGTGCTTCGGCTCCGGGGAGTTGTTTAAATTACGTAGTACCCTAGTCACAGAGCATGCTTCTGTCTGCCAGCTGCGCTCTTTAAAGAGGTCATGCAAAGAGATGAATCTAGATACTTACAGCTCAAACTGTACAACAAAACATTTATTTATATGATTTATTTGTTATAGAGTGTGTCGTTTGTGAAGAGAGAAAGCGGTCACTCCTTTATCTCTGATGGCTTCACACGGGAGACTAATACTTGTGAATTTCAGCTAGTTTATTCAACATAAACTTTTGATTTATTAGGTATAACTGTTTTGGTGATGAAAATGTTGACCAAGTGATTACTTTTTTTGGCACAAATTATCTAAAAGAAGAGTTACCACGTGCAATGGAATCGTAAAGGTCTGGGAGTTTGCTTTGTGTGAGAGGAAATGATGTCACATTAACGCTCCCTGTGAATACACCTGTTGTATTTAATGAAATAAACATTACTTTATTTAAAAAAAAAATAAAACAAGACATTTGGTTTAGTTAATCGTAATCGGGTAGCCACAGCATGCTGGGTAAATCAGCTAATTAGCTAGGGCCGCAAGTTTGGGTTGCTTTTTTTTTTTACAGAAGAGGATGGAAAGAAATGTTACAAAAATTATTTGTGTGTAGTTTTGTTTATTTTTGTTATTCATTTCTCATGTGCTGTGTGCTCTAGGGTGTTGGTGTCTGCTGTTCTCTGAGTGGAGGGGAGGGAGAAAATATGTCTAAAGCCATTATGATTGGCGGGTCTTGCATCTTGATGGCCGATCAAACACGCATGCTTAAGAATCCCCAAAAAGCATCCATCTGATAGCAATAATTCAAAAATAATTAAACCCAACGTCACAAGCATATGTGGGGAGAATAGAAATGTACTCAGCGAGCTGTCTGAGGTGAGCACCAGGAAATGTCCTGAAGAAGTGTCCTAGGCCCTGCGCAACCGCCATAATCTTATAATATTCATGTAGGGAGCACTGGAAGAGGAGGATTGCTGTTTAGTCGTCAGTGATGCTGCGCTGTGATGAGCACTAATGCTTATGTTGTGTTATGTTAATGAGCTTGTAGGATTTATGAGTTAATTATGTGATTTCTTACTCCCCAAACTTGATCAAGAATTATCATTTTGTTAGTTCTACTTTAACTTTGTGCCAGAGATCTCTGTTAAATCCTTACATCACGTAAAAAACTGAAAAATAGGACCTAAATGGTATTCTATTGTCTGTCATTGATTTGAGGAAGAATGGAAAAATGTTAATTGTCTATGTTTGACATAATTATTTAAGAATTTGGTTTTATTACTATTATTAAAAAAAGTTATTTTGTGTTTACAAAAAATGAAGTATGAATGGTAGTTGTTGTGTTGCTTTTCTCCAGTTTGTTTTTTATTTAAAGAAAATGCAATCATGTTTATCTAATTAGCATTTGATTTTTAAATCATGTATATTTTAGATAATATGTTGTCTCCTTTATTTAAAAATATAAGGCTCTGTCTGACATTGGTCAAAATTGTTTTAAATTATTGTGATTCTCTGACTTCTTGTTTACATCAACTGATGTGTTTTTAAAATACAAAAAAAAATCTATCAGCATTTTATTCATGAAATGAAAAATTTTTGAAGCTCAACATCTCACCTCTCTGAACACAGATTCAGCAAACTATTTATTTAAATGGGACATCAGGTTGCAATTTATAGGTTACATTAGTAATTATAATTATCGTGGTAGTGAAGGTACATGTTTACTGTTCAAGTGTGATTACTACCCATTAGGGGCCCAACTGGTCTCTTCTTGCCTAGGGCCCCTACAGTGTAGCCTAAACTCTGGTGATTTAAGCTGTCCAGGGACACCTTACAGAGAAAATAGAATAAAACAAATAACAAAAACTAAATTAATAATAAAACAACCACTTGTTATTGTAAAAAGTTAAATTACCATTTGTCCAGCAAACACTACTTGTTCAGTATTTGATATGTGATAGTAAATAATGATACAAACATATATGTTAGCTGAACAGAAATCTCCAAACTGTTTAGAAACATCTTTAAAAACACTTTCTAAACAGATTTTTTTTATCTTGAAACACCAGCTGGTGGTGAATATTTCATGCATGCCCAAAGCCATGAGAAAAATGCTAATCATAAAAGGCATTTTGGAAGGCCTAATGTTCTGGTGGAATGAGAGTTTGGTTCCTGACTATGTCGGTCTGGCACACAATCTTTCATTTTTCAGGAGGAATAACAAAACTCTGGGATTATTCAGTAAGTTTAGTCAAACTACAATGCTATCGGTGAATCTAAAACAATGATATATGCTAAGCTATGCTAAAGTTAGCTTTCAGGATAGCAATTCCTGGAGGACAGTGCTGCGCCTCATGATGCTTTCATTAAAAATAAAGACCTTCAAGAACACATTATTGATTACGTGTCATTCTTTACTTTGCATTAGTGATACTTTGGTGACCAGTTGAGTCCTGATTGGATAAGAACTCGCTGTTCAAAAAATTGGTGTTATATGTGTTAAAACTCTTTCTCTGAAAATATTTAAGTCACTTAAATATATATAAAATATTATTGTGGGAGGTTAGCTAAACAAATTATATGTTGTTTCTATGTATACTTATAAAAACTTATTTTTTACAATATAGCAAGCCAAAGAATAAAAAAAAAACTGCAAAGAGTAGCATAGCACAACCCAGTATGAAGCATGAAATAGAAATATACGTCACTACAAGTAAGCCTCTCTGAGCATTAAAGTTTTTAGCCTAGCTTTACAACATTGGTGTCAGCCATCAGTAGGTTACTGATTCTATAAAGAGGGGCATAACAACTAAAATACTTTTTTCAAAAGAAGATTTTGGTGGAGGGGGTGGGAAGAGAGAGGGGGAGAGCGTTTGATCACATGGGTCCAATCACAAGGTAGAATCGACTGAGATCAGAATTCCGAAACATTGGTGCAAAACTATGACATTGAGTAGCTGGTTTTTGTGCTTATTTAGAGCGAAGTAGTTTTGTGCAGTTGAGGTAATTCACAGTCAGGTGCTCCTTCAGAAAGAGATTGCTCATCACCCGCCGGGTTCTAACTCTGATTGTGATGATGAGATTCCAGTGTCATGCTGTTGTGTGATTTTCTCTCCCGCGCTTCTACTTTTTACTCAACAGTCGAGACCTGTTGATTAGTCATGATGCTTAATATGAAAATCCAATCACGTATCTTCATATTTTTCAGCATCAAGCGTTTAATTGTTGGGTGGTTGCTTTGCGTATTCCCAGAACTTCTGAATCACTATCTGAACCATTTTTACTCACACACACACACACGCACACGCACGCACACACACACACACACACACACACACACAAGCATAGATATAGTTTTTAGAAAGAGCAAATGTCTTGTGAGCGGTGCTTATGCAGGGGAAAATGTCAGGTTGATGCAAGAGTTCAAAGCTTGGTGCGAGGCTTTGCAGGGAAGAAAAGGGAGCTAATGAGCTCTGATGAATCAGAATTTCTGCTGTAATGTTCTACATTTCCACTGCAGTCTAGTTAGTAGAACAGTGAAATACAATATGTGCTATTTTCATTGTATTAGTTTACTGTGTTAAAAGTTGGTGTGCTTGCTGAAGGTAGGAGAGGATTTTTTTTTACATTTTCATATTAATAATGCAGTAAAAATCATGCACTTGCAAATCATGCAAAAGGATATATTCACACATGTACGTTTTATAGGCCCTGAACCAAACCTGACGGTAAAAATGATGATAAGTGAAAGTGGTGATATTTATCTGTCATGATCCTATGCATTTGTCAAACAGTAATCGACTTTGAATTCCTTTTAACATTTGGACTTAAAAAGACCTTAAACAGTCTGACGTAAAGCTGACTTTAAAGTTCTAAATAGGCAAACGTTGAGGTGATTCTTCATCATATCTGCCAGGATTAAAAAGCAGTGAGAACGATTGTGTGGTTGGAGTTTAGAGGAAGCAATCATTAGAGATTGAGCAGCAATCAGGAGAGCCGACAGGTTTGCCCAAACAAACTCAAGGGTTGTTAGGAGACGCTGAAACCCTGCGGCTCTCGTTAGACTGCTCTGAAAGTGTTTGAGATGTGCCACATGACACCCATCTCCTGGCACTTCTGCCTCTCACACTTCACTGCCTCACCTACCTACACCACACCACACACAATCATGGATCACTTAATATGAAATTAAAAGCTAGGATTAATTGATTTATTCATTCATTTTTACTAAAGGTTTTGACTCTTCAAAACTATGGTATAAATGCAGAAGAACTCAAAATATGACACACTTGTGAAGCTTTATTACCTACGACTGAAAGTTTAATCCACCTGTCTGCTTTATCATCCAGAAATATTCATTCTTGGCTTTAACTTTCCAATTGGAGCTTTATGAGATCAAAGGCAGTGAAGGATTCACGCTGCTTCTTACATTCAGACACAAGTTTCAATCCTCACAGATTCAAAGTGAAACTCAGTTTTTCTGCATTTTCTCTTTGCTTAAAGAGCAATATAAACATCACATCAGACACAATTTTTGTTGTTTTTTGTTTTGTTTTGGCTAATATCTTGTTAACTGTTTGTCCAAAATGGCTTTAACGATAACGATCAAATTAATTCATCAAAAATGTATATGTATAGTAACTGACAGTTAGCTTAACGTGCTGTCCATTTATACACAAAACACATTTGAAATATATAAACAAAGAATTGTAAACTGTAATAAAAAGTTAAAACAGTACATAAATACACTATGTAAGCACAAACTCATGAGCCAAACACCTCCCTGAAAAGATGTTTTTTAGCTTGATTTTAAAAAGTGATAAGCTGGTAATAGTCCTCATTTCAACTGGCAGTTTGTTCCAAAGTCCAGCACCAGCTACACCAAAAGGAATTACTCCTAGCACAAAGAAGAGAAGGTGGCTCTCTGATCTCTTAGGTTTATAAATAGTAAAAGTTCACACAGATGGCTCGGGGCTAGTCTATGAATGGATTTAAAAAGAAAGCAAAAACCTTAAACTCGACTCTAAAACTAACAGGAAGCCAGTGCAAAGCAGATAACACAGGAGTGATGTGCCTTCAGCGTGGAGTGTTTGTTAACAAATGAGCAGGACAATGTATTTACGGACAATGTATTTACTCCGGGATACAGCGTGTTGGCTAAGTCATGCTGGTAACAAATAAACGCATATATTGTATTTTCCAAATCCCTTAAAAAGGGTTTTACTTTAGCCAAAACCGTAATTGAAAAAAAAAACTAGTTCTCACAGCGGAATTCATTTGCTACTCCATCTTTAAGCTTGAATCTAGTTTTAACTCCAAATTAATTACCATAGCTTTACAACGCAATGAAAGAGCCTCCAGGCCAGGGGTTTTCCTTTCTCTTATTAAGACAGTGTAGATGCCTAAATTCATTGAATATTTTGTGATGTATTCATGGAATATTTTGCCATAACAAACTGAGCTTTAGAAAAAAATGTATTAAAGAGTCACCATGGTTCGCCAATCTCATATAACATTAATGTGTTTTTTTAGTACTATGCCAACATTCTTTTTTTTCCAAAACCTACATTAGAAAAGATAGATACAGGTTTAAGAAGGTATCGAAATCCGTGGGCGGTGTTAAGACAATGCAAACGCAGATGTGCACAGCTGCTGATATGCAATCATTTTAACTGATGAACAAAACTAGCTTAATTGCACCTTGACTAAAAATGACATTCAGTCACACATATAGGATCCAGAATCTGAATAGCAAAATGAGCCACACCTGCCACGATTACTGCAGAAAGTGTCTGTAAGTTAAGTAACTCATTATTGCTAAACTTTGATAAAATTAAGTTAACCGTCTTGATGTCGACATTCTTGATTTATTCTTTTCTTGATTTATTCTTGATAGGTGGAGTTCATTCTCCTTCTTGAGTGCACGCCGCTCTGTGGCACACCTCTGTAAGAAATGCCCATATAAAGACTTCCGCTCCTTATTACGTCATAGAGAGCCAGGATAAAAAAAACTCTTAAACTTGTTCCAAACGGACATAAGATGTTTTATACAGAAATACTCATGAAACAAAAAATTTTTGTTCACTTGAGCTGTGCTTGATCATGAGAATACCACTCTTTGGACAGAGTAAATAACTTTAAATTCATGAAACAGCGTTGCAGCTTTACGTAGAACACAGGATACTACGGACTGATCACTGTTCATTGCTTTGAGGATCTTCCAATCTGACCGAACATCTGATCACTTTTGATCTCCAACACAAACTTAGAAACCTCATTGTGCAAAAGTTGCTGCTTATCAGTCAAATGATCGGTGTTTTGAGTGCACTTATTTTCATTAATGAGCAAACGAAGGCCTTCTCTAATAGCTGCCTTTGATGTGTAACGTCCACCATTTTTATTTTGAGCACATCTTGATAGTTTATCACCTCTGTCCTGCTCCTGCGCATCTATACGATAAAAGTAAGCTTTTGGCTTGTTTAAGCGCTGCTTCATTGGTGCAGGACTCTTATAAAAACCCATCGTTTGTTGTCTTTGATGTGCTGGTGCTGCTCCTCTGTGAAGGGTGAGATGTGTAGAAGTGGAGGAACTGTTCTTCAGATCTGTCTTTGCTATATTTGATGCGCGATCAAAAGCCTTTTGAGGACATCCATCACTTTCATCTTCTTTTTCAGTGGACTCACATGAGAATAGCTCAAAATGAGACAATGAAGCTTTGAAACGGGGATTCTTTTTGAGTTGTAAACCCCTAAGTGGCGAAATATAGTTATTAGTGCTGAAGTTTGGATACAGCTCTGGAGACAAATTCTTCTCGCAATCATTCCAGGATTGGTTTCTCAAACCATCACGCTTCTGGCTAAGCAGCCGCATGGACTTCATGGAGTTCCATCTTTCACAATTCAAGTCATTAAATTCACATTTTCTCGCTTTCCTGGATTCATCGGAAGTGAAAAAAGCAGCACTCACTGATCTCAGATGAGCAGCGCTGGTTTCATGAAAGTATCCGCTTATCATGTTCATGTCCATCAAGGTCTGGCGGAGCTCTTTTATGTCCTTGTTGATCAGAAACATTGATCTCCTGTTATCCCTGCTCAGAGTTTCGCGCTCAGCTGCAAATCTTTTCATTTCATAATGGTTCTTGAAGTGTGCTGTTCGAGGATGTCTCACGACTAGTGCTGTGTTTGCTTTCCTTGCGTTCAGAGAGATCATGTCTCAGCCTGATTCAACATGTACTGACTGCACAGGAGTCTTGGGACAGCTGTGTTTATGTTGTACCTCAGGGACCTGCTGGAGGCCGTGAGCATCACAGAGATAAAAAACAGACCAGACGCCCGATAGCAAGGGTTACAGGAGACATTTTTTTTACTTACATTTCAACTTTTGAGATGGATTTTCTAGCGCATGTACATTATATACAGAGGAAACAAAATCGGTTTTATTATTTACGTTCTTCCAAACACAGTCAAATTAGAAAAAGACTACACATGTTAATTGTTTATCTTCTATAAATACCTTTTTGCGCCATGGAATTATAAGGTTCTATTGATTTGACATACTATATACACTGTGTGATGTGTTTTGAAATTTATTGACATGTTTTGACTTTTTTAAATAATAAAAGATTCTGTTCATTTGATTCATAAAATGCAAAAACTTTGAAGCTCAATATCTCAAAATCCATCAGAATACAGATAGAACCTTAAAAATCCAAGAGGACGTAATGTTAACCTCATCATAAATTGTTGAACATGAGTTGTCCCTCATGAACAATATCCGATCAACAAACTTCACCCTCTCAAACCCCGCCCACTAGCACTGATGCAAGCCCCGCCCACGAGCACTGATGCAAGCCCCGCCCACTAGCACTGATGCAAGCCCCGCCCACGAGCACTGATGCAAGCCCCGCCCACGAGCACTGATGCAACCCCCGCCCACGAGCACTGATGCAAGCCCCGCCCACGAGCACTGATGCAAGCCCCGCCCACGAGCACTGATGCAAGCCCCGCCCACGAGCACTGATGCTCTGCACAGAATAACATGCTTGTTTGACACAGCAAAAAACGAGTCTTAGCGCGTAAAATAACAAATGATTCCAGATCAGTTGCTGGTGTAATGGTAGGAGTCTATACATGTCCCCTTCCCTGTTCATGACAGGGCACATTTTTGAAAGTTGTCTTTTTAAAAGTAGACTGTTTAAAACTAAGTTTTTTTTAGCAATACGGTACAAGTTTATATCAGAAATTTAAAATAGCATAAAGCTACAGATTACGCTCAGATATAAATAAATAAATCTAAATGTAAAAAGTATGCATTCAAAAGGTACCTCTGAGATAATAAGGTGAGCACTACTGAAATTTGTTTAGTGAATGCTTTCGGCTTTTGCACAATGCCACAAAGATTCAATCTAAAGACTGTTTGTCTACCTATGAACTACAAAGCCATCATGAGTTTTGTCATTGAGCATATAACATCTCATAATTATCTCATACCAAGTTATAATTATTAGTTGCTACCTCATAATTGAGATGCTACCTCATAATTATAGGAAATCTCATCATATGGTGTATATACACTCCTCCATCATTGAGAGTTATCTTGATAGCCTGATAATATAACATAATTAGGAAATAAAGTGTTGTATCTATGATATACTATATCTTAACAGAGACATTCTGATTATAGGATGGGATTTTTATGAGATACCATTGTACAATTATTAGAATTATCTCGTAAACTTGAAATACAAAGTCATCATTATGAGCTAATGCGTTGTTTATAATGATGTTATACTCGCCTTGTTGAGTAGTGTTACAAAACAGGTCAGAGGACAAGTAGCATGAGCCTTATTATTTGAAGCTTTTAATTAGGCCAAACTGAGTTGTATTAGTAAAATAATCCATTATGTGGCATTTTACATCTTTAACAGAAATGCTGCATTATAGTTATGAGACTAGGATCCCATAGTTTGTCATTTAAATGAAATACTATTTCATACACTGTGGTATAAATGTGATAATAGTCTTCAAAAACACCAGTAACTAAATCTTCTTATAAGTAATATTTTCCCAATTATGCCAAACTAAATCATAATAATATAATGAGGTAACTGCATTGTGTCTTAATTGAAAATGTATGTCATAATAATAATGTCTCTCATAAAAGTCCTATTGTTATAAGCGTCTTAAAATTATGACATACACAATCAAGAGCTAATTCATCATATCTAAGAGAAACTTTATCTGAAATGACATGATACATCATAATTATGAGACATGTATCTTGAAAACATGAGGTTAACAAGTCTTATTGATATAAGCATCTCAACGTTATGCCATACTACTACATTTTTATGAGATAATGCATCATATCCATGAGATATTATGTCTATTGTGTCATAACTTAGAATTTTCTCGTACACATGAGATACTAAATCATTGTTAAGAGATAATATTATATAATGCCTTGAGATTATTATGAGGGATGAATCTCGTTGACATGACGTACTAAATCGTATTGAAACTCTAATTATGCCAAAGCAAGTCATAATTACCAGAAAGTGCAGTTGTATCTATAAGATAGCTCAATTGCGATGCTATGATTATGAGATATTAAGTAATGAATATGAAACTTGTATAAATAGCATAGATTTGGCCCCCAAATACTTTATCTGTGTTGAGTACAATGACCTTCAATTGGGATTGGGTTTTATTCTTATTTTCAGAAAATTGTAATAAACATATAAAATATTTTGTCGACAGGTTCTGTTAAAACAGGGTTTCTGATGTGAAAGAAATAGAAGAAAACCTTTAGACAACATAAAACCTTATAAATCTGATTAGATAGGGTAGGTTTAACATTCACGAAGATAATCTGTTTTCAGAAGCAATAGTTACAACTGTAAATTGTATACTTATAGGTCACATTTTCCTCAAAACAGTTAAATTAACAATGTAATCAATATTTTAGGAATTTAACCACCCAAACATTACCAGAGCAAAGTTGCTGCAACTGCCTGCTCACAAGGGGGCAGCAAACATCTTTTATTTGTGGAGAAACGAGCGCGTCACACTCATGCTGTTTCATGTGTACTGAATCCACATTTCACCAAATTATGTAAAGCAGCAAGTGACATGATTTTAGCATTCACGCTGTAGCACGATGAGAAACCTTCTCACCTTCTCTTCCTCAGCCAATTAGGTCATGTTTAATGATCTCTCATAATTCCATCAATCTCCACCACTGGGTTGCTTTGCATCAGCAGCAGCACCATCTCAAAGTCTACAGAACCAGCTCTGATGCCTCTCAAGCGCATCTATTTTTCATCACAGTCTACATTGCATCAAATATTCAGCTAGGACATTCACTTTTCGGAGGCCAGGCAGGCTACTGATCCCTCACCTAATCGCTGGATGAGCATCCAGGCCAGAGGGAGAGGAGAAAGAGTTGCTTCTGTGTCAGGTCATGGATGAGCAAGACGTATTCCAACTTCCTGCATCACCAAATACACATTTAAAGTAATCAAATTCACGATTTCTGAGGATGAGGGGAAAAAGCTGCTCATGAATAAAACATGAAGGGTTCATGCGGTTTGGGCTGGAGGATTCTAGGTGCTGCTGTGAACTATTTTCAGGAATTTGGGGTTTTCTATTTGTTTATTTGTGCATATCTACACACACTTCAAACACTTTTTAATACAAATGAACTTTTATTCAAGAAATGAATGCAAAGCGTTCTTTTGACTATTAAAATTAGTTTTGTTCTAAAAAATTAAAGTCACATGATACTGAGAAAAAGTACATTAAGAAAGCAGACATTTGCTTTTCTGCATGGAAAATTCTCTGAACATCAACTGAAAATCTCTCAATTGTTTTCACCATGTTAACCCTTACGCTCTTAACCACTGCACTAAGTGGACCTAAAATGCAGTGAAAGTTCACACTTTCTGTTTAAGCTCAGTTTTTTCTATCATGAAAAATGCTGGTAATTTAATTAACTTATTCAAATGTTTTTTTAAACTACACATACTTGTATGAACTCATTTTATCAGTAAACTGTAGTTATCTAATTATTTACACCCCTATGACAAGAACATAGACCTCTCTTCTCCTGTGCTCTTCTCGAAAAGGAGACCACGATATCAACATGTATTTTATCTGGTTAAAAAAAGGTCAATAAACACACTAAAAGTACTTTAATCCTTGCACAGATCCAGAACTAATTTAGAATAGAAAAAATCATAATCATCCTAGCTAAACTTTGGGTCTCTTTGGTTTCAATGTGCAAGATTTTATTTTATTGTTTTAAATATTGAAAACAAAAGACTTTAAGTCTTCAGTTGTAAAATCATGCAGCTCACAAGAAATAATTTTTAAAAATCAATTACCTCTTTATTGACAGGACAGACTCTGGAAGTGAAACGGGAGGTGGAGCTTTAGTTGCCCGACGTGCAGCTGAGTTTAACTGTCCTGCTCACTTACCACCATGCCAGGACTCAAGGAACATACCTTACAGTAGAGAAATAAAACAGCAATGTTTCATATAATAAAGAACCACTTCCAGCAGTCTCAGAATCTGTGGTTAAGAATTTAGTGGTCATGTATTTATCATCTAATATACACATTTGAGAGTAATTTATGCTAATATAAATGAACAAAGAATATATTAATCACCATTTCACACACGGTATACCTTACAATAGAACTGAACTTTAATTGTTTATGCTTAAAATACATCAGTAGCCTATATTTTAAAATATTTAAATCTTTACATTTTTTTTATCTTTTAAAGATGACCCCTAGAAGGATTTTAGTCTATGATAGTGCCTCTGTCTCTTTTTGACTCACAAAGCTGCAGTAATTCAGTAATATTCCTTGAATTTTCTGGACCAAATATCTCTTTTAAAAGATCTTCTGATGTAAAAAGAAACTTGGGTGAGTTTTCTGTAAGCCACCACGAAAAAACCCGAGCTCATATTTAGCCGACAGATTGAACCTAAAATCAAAGACATTGTAGCACCCTTGTACCCGATGCCAGCAGAGATCACAAAGTGTTGTAAAATATTTAATATAGTTTTACATCCATGCCGTACAAAGCAGAGCCAAAATGTCCCTTGTCCAAATGCGATGCTTTTTTTTCCTAAGATGTGTGAACTTTGTAGACAAACCATTTTATTCTTTGCTTTTCGGTATGTTTCTTCACCTCGACAGAACATGTAGGCTGTACAAAACGTCACATGAAAAAGAGCACACAATCAAATCAGATGAAGAGAAATGCTTTCTGCCTCTTTAAATACTGAACAGAGATAGACGAGAGCACAATAAGAATAAGAAGAGTGTGAGAGTGGGCCGTTCTCAAAGCGTCCGCTGCTGACTCACACACTCGATCGCCACTCAAGACGCTAAAACCCTTCCTCATTTCACATGAATAATTAATGTTGCTTTTAAATGCTACAAAAATAACATGAAATAGAATACAAAAAAATCCATTTGCTTTTCATCCATGCCCGCAGTGAGTTCCTCCGTGAATTAAAAGGTGCTTGTCCCTGATCCTCGAGGATCATTGTTTGTAACACTCAAAGCTTCTTTGTCCCATGGAGAAAAAAAAAACAAGCAGAGTTTTATTAAGCGGCATTCGGGTTTGCACCAACGCATTTATTCTCCTCTCGTAGATTCCATGTTCTTGTCCCACCATTCGTTGACCAGCAGAGAGCTCTGAAAACCAGCGCTTGTGGCTAAAAAGTCTACGTTTGTTGCCTTTTCTAACAAAAATATATCATTACTATTGTAAGAAGATCAGTTTCACAGTGTTTCACATGCATGTGAATGTCTAACACTAAGTTCCTAGCTGCTGGCTACCACAAATCACATCCCCCCCTCTCCCATCACATGGAAAATAAATCAAAATCTCTGAAAAGAGTCCTTTGGTGTTGAGAGGGCAAATCCATTTTACTTCCTGGCCTGAAAGTTGTACATTAACAAGACGTGAGAGTGTGTGTGTGTGTGTGTGTGTGTGTTTGGGGTGTTGTTATAGTAATCAAAATGAGTGTCTGAAACAGTTTGTAAACAGCGACGCCCCAAAACGTGAGAAAAAAAATGGCACAAGTCTCAATTGCGTGATTGGTCACATTCCACGACAACCTTTGAGTCTCATAACTGAAGAAGCAGGCCGAAGGTGTCTGGGTCAGTAAAATAAAGGATGAGGGTTCGCGCGCCTGTGGCCCGGGGTCTGATTGAGAGGGCTTCCCTGAGGGCGTTTAGAAGCAGTTTGTTAAACGCGAGCCAGCAGAAAGAGAAGCAGAAGAAGAAGAAGAGCGGCTAGGCTCGGGAGGTCTGCCCTGCAGCGCTGGCTCCGGTCAGTCAGGAAGGGCTCTGGAGACTCGTAGCCCGAACCATCTGAAACACACACAGAGAGCGAGAGAGAGACAGCACGCATAGGAAATGCTGCACAGGCCCACAGCACTGACCTAATTACAGTTTAATTACTGAGGCGGAGGATTTGGTTCATATTTCACACACCGTTTTCATAGATTACTCGAAGCTGACGTATCTGTGCCAATGAGTTTAAAAGAAACAGCGATTTTCCAGTCAAGGTATGTAGCTGCGAGTGGAACTCATTTACGATCAACAGCTAGTGCTAGGTAGTTGCAGACTTTAGGTATATGTTTAGGCTCTGAATTTAAGATTCCAAAAATAGATGCGTGTAATTAACAGTTTCAGATACTAATCATTACATTTTTGGTCCCAGGATTACATATAACCATGCTTTGATAACCTTTTATTTTAAACTCTAAGGAAAAATCAAGTCAAATCAAAAGGAGTTTACGTAGCTTTTTGCGGTTGCTTTACAGCAGATTTTAAAATGAGGGGTTATTGGTAAATTTAGACAATTACAAATAATATTCTCTTCAAGGTCTCAAGAAGCGCTAATTGGAAGATAAAAACAACACTGAAAGGTAATGTTTAAGGAATGTTTGATCACCCAGACCTGGAGGGAGCCACATCAAACTAGTAGCCAATCAGCTGGAGCTATCAAAAGCTTCACTGTGTTCAATTGGTCCAGGTGGTATGTATGTTGTCTTAAATGTCAACGCTCACAGCAACTTTTTAAAACTTGGAATTTTCGGCCCGCTTAGCACCTGAAAAAAAAAAACCTCAGCACGGTTTTTGTATTTATCACAGTGCCCCATGAAGGTGCACAGCCTCCTACCGGCTGAGAAGGTGCGAATAAAAAAAAGTGTCCCTCCCAAATTAAGAGGACAGATGAGGAAGAAGAGTGGGGAGTGGAATCTACAATTTTTACAAAGTCAGTCACAACATGACATTTTATATCCAACATTTTATTCACAATAATATTATAAGTGCATATACAATTCATGCACTTGTGTCAATTTTTGTGTAAAATGGTGGCACTTGGAGAGGGTCTCTTCCGAGGAGATCTGGCAAATCTCTAGTATGCTTTCCAGCTTTAGCAAAACTTAATTTTCTTCAGATTCATGGTCATACTCGTACAAGCAGACTATATTTGCTGCTATATCCCCCCACCAAATAATTTCCCCTTGAGCTGGCTTTTAAGATTGTCTAAATCGTTGGTCACACAGAGCAGTGAACATATTGAGATGTTGTTAAATTCAATATAATTATCAAAATTTTTAATAAATTTCTTGTCAATTTATTCCTGGGTTATTATAATATCTCTAATTAAATTTAATCCCTTCAGACCTACTTTTTTTCTTGCAATAAGTAAAACACATCGGACTCCATGTTTTTCTTAATTTCTCTCAGAATAAGGTCTTGTGGAAAATATACAAAGATTTTCCTTTTGTTGAACAGTAAATGTAGAGCTGTAATGAAACACTGAAATGTTTCATTTTGTGTTCGGAGAGTACTACACTTTTTTTAATCAAGTTTAAACATTTGAAGATTTTCATACTATTTTCTGCATTAAAATCTTTCAAGAATTTCAAGAAAGAACAAGCAGTAACTTGTGTGAAATGGTCTAAATGCGCTCTGAAGTGTGCTTGGTCGTGTGCTGAAGGGGTTAAGTGGAATGTGTATTTAACAATGGAACTGAAATAAATGGATGGCAGATTTCTTTTTTTCAGAACATGATATTAAAAGATAGCTTGAGATCTTGTTTTATGCATGCATTAACTGTGTCTCTGAGGAGCAATAGGATAGGATATGATGGCATCTGCTCAAATTAAAAGCCTTACAATACAATAAAGTGTACAATAACATACTATCACAGAGAGCAAAAACCCTGTGTTCAGCGAATTTGAACAGTAAACAACACTTTATTGTAATCTGATCTGCTTATTTTCAGACAGAGAAAATATTTGAGTAAAATTGATAGAGTGTAAATGTAATTCTTCATTCCTACATTTGAAACAAAAGTCTCAAAATTAGAAAAGTCAAAATTACACTATTACAGCACATATTATAAAATAGTTTCTGGAATAATTAGATTTCCTTAAAACTGGTAACAGTAACCAATTTTAAAATGTACAACACGTTATTTTGATTAGCAGCTAAGTGACTTCTCACTTCATGAAGGTGAGTTTTAATACAGTATTATCTGAACTAACTCTTTGAAATTATGTAAATGTTTTGGTAACACGCTTTTAAAAATCCATAACCACACTCATTTATCAAATTCAATGTACACAAACTATGTTTGAACCTACTCTGTCAGTCTGAAAATAAACCCCAAAAAACTTTTCTAGCAAAGATGTCAAACACTGCTCATTTGCATCGCTGCTGTTTAACAGAAGGACTATTATTCGCTCCTCCCGCTGGCTGAAACAATGACAACAAGACTTACTAGTAGGCTTCACGTACACCTTCAGCTTTAAACACGGCTTGCCGGCATGGTTGGGATGAGGAGAAGCTGTTGAAAGGAAAGACAAGGAGAAATAATGAGCAAATAGAATCACTCAACATCCCATGAATCAATTTGTTTAAGATAGCGTCAGTGTTGTGAAGTGACACTCTCAAGCCTGTGAATTAGCCTGACCTCTTGACAAGCATCTTAAGAACAAAGCCACAGATTTTCCTCATTCAGATGAAATCGCTCCGACCTCTAACACTTCAGTGGTGTTACACACAATGACCCGATACACACACAGCATTCCCAAAGCAAATTACTCCACGCAGCAGGCAGTGACCTGAGTGCAAAGTGTCAGGATTGAGTCAGCAGCACTCCGTCAGTCAGTCAGTCAGCTACAGTGGTCATCTGTGCTCTCCCGAGAGCAGCTTTCTGACAGATCACCTCATTCATTAGTGTTCTACAGACATAACACGTCTGCTGATAACTTCTTAAACTGAATGTATGGTGAGAGGGAGGAGGTGATGAAATCACAAGTTTGATCTCGCTGTGGTCAAATCTCAAGAAAGTATTCATATTTAAATGGAAGCAAACTTAATTAAAAAATGATATTTACTGTGGCATGCAAACGTTTTGGCACCCTAATGAATTCCTGGTTGTCTATGATAAGAAATGTCAGTTAAACAACAGCTTCTAAGCGCTTTCTATAGCGATCAATTAGAGTCTGGATTCTGGCAGAAGGTATTTTGGACAATTCTTTTTTACGAAACATCTTTAAGTTACGAAACAAGTTCAGTCAGGTTAGTAGAGTTTCCGAGCATGGACAGCCAAGGACAGCCAACTTTAAATCACACCACAAATTTTCAATAATATTCAGGTCTGGAGATTGAGATGGCCTTTCCAGAACATTGTACAGTACTTGTTTTTCTGCACCTTTTTCGATTTTGAGCAGTGTTTAGGGTCGTTGTTTTGCTGAAAGATCCAGCCTTGGTGCAACTTCAACTTTATCGCTGAATCCTGGACATTGTTCTCCAGAATCTACTGATATTGAGTGGTATTCATGCGACCCTCAACTTTAAAAAGATTCCCAGTTCCTGCACTGGCCACACAGCAAGCATTTTTTTGGAATGCAGTCCTGGTTTTTCCACGATGCATAAAATCACTGGCTTTGCCCAAATAACTCTATTTTAATTTCATCAATTCAACAGCACCTTGCTACAAAACTTTAGGTGTGCATTAGCATACCTCAAGAAACATAGTTTTTTGCGTGTGCAGAGAAAAGTTTTTTTCTGCATTACTTGTCCATGCAGCATCTCCTTGAGTAAAGTGTGCTGAATAGTGAACGATACACAGTGACACCATCTGTAGCAAGATGTTGTACATCTTTGGAGCTGGTCTGTAGGTTGACTGACCATCCTGTGGCTCTGCTTTCTTGGTCTGCCACTTTGGCACTGTGTCTATGGTTTTTCAATTCCTCACAATATCCCTCACAGTAAAAACCGAGATCGTAAATCTCTAAAACAGCTTTCCCCTAAACCATGATGGTCAACATCTTTGTTTTCAGTTCATCTGATGGTTATTTTGAGTCTCCCAGGTTGCCACTCTTTAGAGAAGATGCAAAGAGGAGAAACACTTACAATTGGCCTCTTTTAGATACTTGGATTTATTGTATTCATCTGTGTATGGAGGTCAATGTTCACTTAGATTACCAAACCAACTTTTAGTTTTACTACTTATACACAATACTAATTTTGTTTAAATAATTCTTACACACACACGTTCCATCATATAAATTGTCTTAAAGAGCAACTGCATACTGTAGGTGTGTAAAGGTAATGAATAAGCAATAAAACCTTTATAGAATCTACCCATCAGCAACAAAACTACCAAGGTCACACATAATTTTGCTCTCCAGTTTTCTGAGGATCACTGCAAGGTACTACAACATGTCATCTTCGACTTCAACAATGTCTGCCAACCCTCCCTCCCTTTCTCGGTGCCCCGCCACTACTCCCGAGGTCATTGTGTATTCCTATGGCATGTCCAGCACACCGGATCCTAGCTTCATTGGTGAGCAACCAAGCTCAACCGCCGGCAGCTGAGTAGAAGAGGCCTGTCAAGATGTCATCACAGCCAATCAATACTGCAGGAGAGATGGAAGTGCGGGGGTTAAGTCTGACCGCCTCTGATGGACATGTTCTTTTACCAGCACACAATCGAGATCAGCCCCCACTTCCCCAAGATAACCTCCAAGATCCATCTCTCATCACTGACCCCTCCGACCCTGCTGCAAACATCAATCCCCGAGGGACCCAGACGCCCATAGAGCTGCTGGTGTCCAAACAATCCTCTCAGGGAAGGGCTTAGGTCCTGAATGGAGGGAGAGGGGGGTGTCCGAAGGCCTTTTCCAGCCAGTGTGAAACAAAAACCATCACAATGGCTGGCAGATGCATTGAAAATCAGTTTGGGGGACCGGGGCACAAACACAGAGTTGAAGGGTACCTTTGAACTTTTTTTGCCTGTTCTTTGTGGCTTTGCTCTCTCTCTCTACACTGCGGAGTATATGATAAGCAGCGTTACGGCCTGCTGGTTTAGGGGGGAGGTTGACGCCCCTTCGTGCCTGCTTCACTCCCTTTCAGTCTGAGCTGTCAATCAGGGAATAATCAGCAGTCAATGAAAAGCAAGCAGGATCTGTGTCAGTCTCCACGGGACAGAGAAGAAGGCTCGGCCTACTCTGTGAGAGCTCAAAGTCACCATGCTCTCTGCAGGGTACACAGGTGGCTCCCAGCCCAGCCACATCTGCACACACCACTGCCTCCCATGTCATGAATTGTAATTACCATATAAATTATTGATTTGTTTGGCGCTCCCTGTTTTTTCCCCATGCATCTCCCTGATACAAGTCTTTCATGTTATCTTATTAAAACAGCTGAAGTGAAAGTCATTTTTTGGGTTGTTTAACGTCTAGTTTAATTTCGGTTAAACCAAAACAAAGTGTTTTCACCGAAAGACAGTAAACCAAACGAGTGAAGGGCATGATTTTTGTTTGAACCAAACTGTTTAAAGCTTTGGAAGGTTAATGGGAATGAGCTATAGGATGTTTCCAATTTGGAACTAACGGCTTTTGACATGAAAGCGTCTCGATTTCTCCATTTGTGCTTTTTTTCCTCTCTCAAACTGCTCATGTCTTTCTGTAGTCCAAACCCCTCTCTTTTTTTGTGGCACGATCACATACGCATGGTGTCGAGCACAGCTGAGTCTCTTCAAAGCATCCTGCGTTTGATTATCGACTTCATATGCAAGCCCTCAAACTAAGGCACACATGTGACACAGGGGAACTAAATATTTATGTAACCATGAATAATGTGTCAATATGGTCTTCCTTTTTTAATAATTACAAAAATGTTCAGGCAATAATACAAATTTCCACTAGGTTTCTTAATTTAGCAGATGGTGTGGACGAATGTCACATTTCAGTAGACTGAATTGCTCTTTTTGCAAAAGTACACTAAACAAACTCTTTTCTTTGAAAAAGGTCAGAAGTAAACAGTGGACATGGTGTTCTATGAGGTGACATGATTTATCATGCACACAATTATGTCTGCTAATGAACTGGTTAAT
The DNA here is from genome assembly GCA_900490495.1 of Danionella dracula. Lineage (NCBI taxonomy): Eukaryota > Metazoa > Chordata > Actinopteri > Cypriniformes > Danionidae > Danionella > Danionella dracula. The sequence goes on from UELW01000100.1 coordinate 227,701, forward strand.
TGTGTACACAGTGTACTTGAAACAAGCTGAAGGATTAATTATGTAACTCAACGTGTTCTCAAAATCAGCAAAAGAGTTACAGAGTGCTATAAAATTAACTGCTAAACCATGCTTGCAATGTATTTGAAATGAGATAAAGACCCGAACAATATGTGCAGGATGCAAAAAAAAGGGGATTCCTTAATTAATTTTGAAATATTCAATGATCTGGAAGCCTTGGTTGAAACACAATAGTAAAAATGCTCAAATAACTGCTGACTTACTATTATTGTTCTGTTCTCTTACTAGAACAAATACTAAAAAAAAGGATGAAAATGGTTCTCATTTAAAGACAGTCGCACAGTTCTGAATACAGTAGAGAACTACTATCCAAAAATGCTCATCTCACTGTGTATTATACTATAGTGTAAGTGTTAGTGTCACAGACATACAAACGGGTGCAGGCAAGACAAGAAAAATCCCTGAATCCTTGTCTGGTCTGAAACCAAAACTACACGTTCTGAAATAATCTTTGAGTAATTCTGTGTCTTTTCTCACAAATGACAGAACAGAAAATAGTGGCTGAAATGGATCCATAAATGCTCATTTTTCATAGGTCCAATATGAGGATTGAGGGCGAGACGCGGTCTCTGTTGCTACTGGAGCTCACTGTGTTCTCAGAGATGCTGAAGAGTGTTCTGACCCTGTCTGAGAGATAATGTCTGCCTGTCATGTTCACTGCTGCTCTGCAGACCCACAGCCATGCTTCAATTGCTACCAGTCCAACGGCAATATTTAAAGATTCATTTGTCTTTGATTAAGATTGAAACAGTTTATTAAAGTATCTGTTGTGCCTTAAAAAAAACAAAAAATATTTGCTACAATTGTTCACCTAAAGAATGTAAAGACCAAATGGAATATAAATAGCTGTTTAGTTATATAGAAACTACCCACAGAGATACGGGCCTCAGCAAACGTCCAAAGATGCTCAGAATGACTAAATTATTCAAAATAAGAAAACAGGCCGTGAAATGAGCTGAAACAACCAAAGAAAGTTGTCTATGAAATTATTTTTCTCACATCAATCACTAGGCAGTTAAATAGTCATATTATATATTATTAATTAAATATCTATACTTAAATATTAAACTTCTGAAATAAAAAAACTGGATTTCTATAGATAACCAATTTGATAAAATACAGTTTGAGTTTTCAACCGGAAAATATAAAACATCACATTTAATAATCTAAAGTTCAAAGTTTGAAACAAAAAACATTCAGGTTGTGAAATTCAGATCTAACAGAATCTAGGTCATGGAAGAGTAGATGATCAACGAACAATCAATGAAGCTATAGACGCATGCTATTTATTTGTTAATCATGCTAGTAAAATGCTAGTGACTGGCTAATCATGCTAGTACGAAAGTCAATTCATGGTTACAGAGAAGAACGGCGACTACGGAGCCGCACACTTTCCCAGAGAAATTGCGAATTTGCCAAAATGCTTCATCAACTTTTCTGTGATCATCTACTCTTCCCTGTTGATGACCACCTGACCTACTTCCAGTTTGATTTGAATTGCTTTTGTTTTAGAATATTAAATTTGATGTTTTGAATTTCGTCAACGTTAAACTTTATTTTTACAAACTTAATATCCATCTATGCAATTTTAGACGTTTAATATTCAAGTTGAAAATTCAAATGAATTCAAATGAAAATCATAAAATAAAATTCAAAACATGTTTAAATTTCATATATTATTCAGGTTTAATATATTACATTTGTCAATAATTCAAATCAACACAATTCATATTCAGATTGTTTTGTCAGTTCTCTAGCTCCATAGTTTAAAAGACTATTTCATAAAAAGACAAAAAAACTTGTATTGAATAGAATTGTACTCGTATAAAATTATATGAATCTCATTTTGATTAACAGGTAATCAAACGTGACTTGACCAAGCTCATTTATGAAATTCTCTAGGTCCCAACATTATTGAAAAGACAAACACTTACAGATGTAATAGTACTCATGTCCAGGCCGGAACTCAAAGCCCAGCGAGAAGGGAGTGAAGAGCTGGAACTTCTCAGAGAAGCGCAGGGGTCCATCGGGACTTTGGGGTCGGTTACACTCCCAGCGCTTGAAGCCCCTCATGCGGTGCTCACAGGTCACGTAACCATCATGGTTGACCATGAAGAGGATGTAGCGCTCCATGCGACTATGAGGCTGAGGGCTCTCGTAGTACGGACAGTAAACGTCCAGGTAGTCATTGATGCTCACAGCCACTGTGTATTCTCCCTGCCAGAACCTGCAACAGAGACCGAGAGCATTAGGTTACCGGAGCCAAACATCAGGATGACTGACATAATAACTTCTGTAGAGGACAATTCAAATATTCTTTACTATCTGGCCTCCATTCAAAGCCTACAGCTCCAAAGAGCGACGTTTAATTCACAAAGGCTAAATCTGTTGGCCAGAAAATCACAGAGAACACAACAGAGTGAGCAGGAATGAATAACCACAAAAGCATATTTTCTATCTAGGTCACCGTTATGCAAGAAAGAAAGAAAAACCAGTGCACAGAAAAAACCGTGTTGCAGTAATATAGTGAAATGAGGAGAGAATAATATTTGACAAGGAGCCTTATATAACCTACTTTAAAAATCATCTTAATTTAGTGTTGTAGTGATATTCATCATTAAAAACGTTGATCGTTGACTCGTAAATTCTAAACTTCATATCAAATTGTTTCTTTAACCCAAGCTTTGAACCACTCTGGCTCGAAAAATGAATTTTCATGCTCTGCATTAGATTTTTTCTATATAGAGTGTGTTTCATGAGAGAGCAGCTTTCAGAGCATAAGAAAAGCGAAAGAGAGTGCACGGGAAAGTGTGGAAAGGCAGAAGAAAGCGTGAGTGAATCAGTTTGAAAGTCAGTGTGACCCACAGCGGTTGTGAAGGTGTGTGACAGTGCAGCGAGTCCTCAGAGTGCATGCAGAAATGCCTTTGACTGCAGAACACAAGACTTCAAAATCGGGAAATAAAATAATAAATGCACTGAAGTTTTGACAAACGTGCCTGTGGAGCTGGACAAGACGTCTCCATGAACTATATATTTTTTGTCTAATGTTAATGTTTTCATTCATTTACAACTCTTCATTAACTGATAAACAAACTATGAAAAAAATTAAAACATGGTGGAATGATATCTGATTTGCTAAACTGTAATTAAAACAAAAAAAAATTACATTTTTGTGAATCGGCACCCAAATAAGACATTTCCCATCCTAGAAATTCTGATGTAACAGTATATGATTTAATCTTTAAGACTTACTTCCAAAAAAAATTGCATTAGGGTATTTTAATATTTGTATTGAATATTTTTTTACATTTTTACATGTTTTTTTTGTCTGTATAATACTTGGAAATCATATGTGTGGTTTGACATTTTGGAAATTATAAGGATAAACATAAAATGCTTAAATGTAATATAAAAACAACTAAATTAGTAAAATAGTTTTTTTTTTTACATAGAAAAAAAATATCAAATACATTTTATTTATATAGCATTTTTGGTGTAAATGGAGTTCCCAAAATTCTGCCAAAAACATTGCTTCAGAAATACTAAATTAGAATAAAAAATTGACTAAAGAATTAAAAGTGACTAAAATAGATTTAACACAATAAGATAAATTGGAGTTTTATGCTAAAGAGTAAAAATTTGTTTTGAGACGAAAATTAAAAAATTCTACTGTTCGAGCAATTTTAACTAGGCGAGGAAGTGCATTGCAACAGTCTCAGTCCTGCAACAGAAAACACTTAAAATCTTCTGCAGACTATACCATTTAACTGAACTATTCTCATAAATTCATTTGTTGCAACACACAGTTTTTGTAAATAACCCAGTTTCATGGATTAAACATATAAGAAGTGTGTTGCCCTTGACACTCATTGTGTCTAGTGCATCTAACGTCATTACCTGCTAACCGTTCGATTTCTCCTATGATGCCTTATGAAATCTAAAAGTAGAGATGAAACTTTCACCAGAGATTGTAGAAAATCTGAGTATTAAGCTGCCATTCACATACCATATAGAACAAAGATAGGCCATTTCAAATAGACCAGATGGTAACAAGCTAACCAACAATGGGTCCATAGAGCATCTGTGCAATGACACAGTAATCACTTTCAAGGCTTCTTGTCTCTAGACAATTTTTCCACAAGATAACAGTAACTATATGTCTTCAGAGCGGTTTTCTCCAGTGACGTTCTGGCTCAGGAGGACCATTACATGGTCAGAAGCGGCACATGGTCAGTCTTGTAAATTCCATCAAATTAATCACCTCTTTCAGACCAATGGCAAATTTGCAACCAATGTATACGCCCAAATGAGCTTCTTCCTGTCCATTTTTTATATTTATGAAACACAACTACACATGAAAGTGTATGCACCAGTATGAAACATTTGGATTATTTGAAATGACATTTCTTTTTGCTGGAATTGGCAGCATATACAGGAGACATCTTGAACTGACAGAGGATACAAGGCGTTTGCATTTGAACAGGGTGCCTTTTTTATATTTTAACATAAAGTGAATGAGAGAAAAGGCAAACTTTTGTTTACGTTAAGTTGTTTAAATTAACGGTTATGACTATTTACGATAGATATCTATACAGTACACAATGTTTGATTTTTTTTTTTTAAGTTTATTTTCGTAGGGCTCATTTCTCCTAAAAAATCTATGTGTGTTTATGTGATTGACTGAACCAATCACTTTACTGCGCTAGCAGTTTGCGGTCATCATATCCTGAGAGAGGAGAAATATGTCACAGCCCTTTTCTCCTGTAAATCACTTCTGCGCATGTGCAGTCTCTGTCTGTTATGGCGGAGGCCAAATACTGCTTGCCCACCTTCAGCCAAATGGTAGGTGGTGGTGGTGTTTATACATGATGGTTTATCATACCTGAGATTGAATATGAAGTTCAAGATGTTGAGATAAATGTCTATGTTACTCTTCCCATCCAATCTATAAGAGACAATTCTGAAATTGAAAACAGCCTTTTCACAGCTCACCAGTGCAGTGTAAGAATGTATGTCATCCAGCCACTAGAGGAACTAGTGACAATTATCATAAAGTAGAATGAGAATATGCCTCATGAAATGACGTGATAGATGAGAATATGATGATTTTACAGTTTACAAAAAAAATACAGCACAAAATACAGGTTTTTTGTTCACACGTTTTGTGTTTCTTTTGTTCAGTTTTTTGTGTGTGTTGTGTACTACTGGGACATCTGTAATTTGCTTCATAGCAAGAGTTTTAAACTAAGAACTTGCTTTGTATTAAGTTCTTGAGTTCTTGAGGTTTTGGCCACTCTAAAGTAGAATTAAATAATCAAACATTCTGGAGATTTTCAATTTATAAAGCACACTTTGCAGATAGATTTATAAATGGATTGATTTTGCTGCACACTAATGTTTTTTTCTGGCATATACTAACATAAAAAAAAAATTATTTTAAATTAGAGAGTTAGAGCTCCTGTAGAGAATCTGTTGTCATGCTTTATAAGAAACTTCCATTTTGATTTAAGCAAAAAACAAAAGCCTGCTTTTCCAACTGCTCTCAGACTCTTAAGCTGATTTACTTGAAATTGAATAAGATCAACATCACACTGAGCAAGAACATTTTTTGTCACACTGGAAGAATTCCATCGTCACACTACATCTGTTTGGCAATAGTATACCTAAAATCTCTGTAAAATAGAAAATGCATGTTCTGCATTAGATGGAGTTTTTCGTGAGTAGTGTTCTCTAAAACAATTGCTCAAACTTGATGCTGCCTTTATGCTTCAGTCTGCTGTTGCTGGGTTTGGATCTTGCTACATTATTTCTAAATTGACTTTATTTTTAAACACAAGAGTATACTGCATTTTAAATTTTTTTTTAAAGATTACAGCAAAAAAACATTCAGAAAAATTCCTGACACTAAAACATAGGAAAAATACACTCCATTTAAGTCTATTTAACATAAGGAAGGAACTATTTTTTTAACAGCTAATAAAATGTAAAAATGTGTCTAAACTTGCAAATCTGGCAAAGCAGGAGGCCATGTGAAAGAAACCCTATCTGAATGAGTTTTACAATTTGATGCCCCCAAGAGTTTAAGTAGAGTGAACTTTGACCTGTGAATCACGTGTTGGCGTCGGACCAAGCAAAGACAGAGGTCGCAGCCTTTTTGAGAAAAGCATTGGTCACTCAACAATGTGGAGTGTAGTGCACACAATAGTGTTAGAATAGTATGTGATTTGCTTGAAGAATGATATAAGAATAATGTTTGTGGCAGCACTGGAGACAATCAACATCCACATAGTCTAATGTGACTGCAGCATGTATGTGAAGTGTTTTCTAAAAATGTCTCTTTAAACTCTTTAAATCTTTCCTTTTATAGAACAAGAAGAATAAGAGTGAAAACAGCAGAAAGCACTTACACCTCAACATCCGGAAGGGCTCCATTTGCCTTCAGTGTTAAGAATGAGGTCCTGTCCTTTCATTTGGACAAGCTTCTCTCTCCAATCTATCCTGTCTGTCCTTTAACAAGAGCCGCAATCCATATCCTGATCTCCTTTGAGTGCAGCACCGTCAAGAGCTTTCTTACAGGACTGCCTGTTTAGCCTCGGGTTAATGGCTCTTTCAGATGTTCACACACACAAACACTCGCATACCACAAGACGTGCTAAAAAATGAGTTCCATACGACGGCTAGTTACTGTAATTCAGCTCTCACAGTGTAAATCGCTTCCACCTGTTGTAGATTAGCCACACTTCCAAACTGTTAGCCCGATTCTATCTTTCCACAGACACGTTTACATTAGGCGGACAAATGTACTTTAGGGCCTTTCAAACAACTCCAAATGACTTGTTTGTCTAATCACTTGTTTATACTATCAAAAGAAATAAATCCCCGAAAAGTTTGGAGCTGCTGACCTTCAACGTAAACGCAGGAGAGATATTTGGTTCTAATCAAGCATGAAGGGATTACCGAAGGGGCATACATCAGTTTGAGGAGAACATCCCAGCATCTGTTGAGGGATCACAACGTGTGCGTGCGTGAAAACCATCTTTCACTATCTTTCCAAAAACACATTTCCCCAATCCAGTCTGACCTTCTCAGAGCCTCCCCAAGCACATCAGGAACTTGTTTATGGTTGACTGTGAAATATCGATCTGTAAATTTACAGTGGCTTCCAAAACCTCATTAAAAATAACTGCTGATTGGTTCCGATGCCGAACCTGAAATCTCACAATAAACGGAATTCGTTTTCTTCTGTGAGTGGTGCTGTGAGTGCTAACGGACATGATGAGGAGACAGCTGAATCATAAACAGACTGACGCTCGTGCTCAGGAAAATCAAAAAGATCTCTCTATCTTAGCCACACACACACAGTCTCTTTCATAAGAAGGTGGAGCTCAGGGTGCATTCTAAACAAGCACACTTGAGTTCCTCACAGCACGCTACTCCTCTTTCTCATTCTGTCGCCTTACCTTTGTCTCGTTGATCTTTGATATTGAGAAGATCTTCACAGTCAAGTATCTGAAGCTACTTTCAGAAACAAAGCTTGACTTTTCTAAACTGTCATAACTTGAGAAAATATACACCACTGATGAGCAGTGACACTCTGGTAAACATTTGCTGAGAACTGTTGAAACTCAAAACATTTTCTGGATTTTTAAAATTTTGGATTTGTGAGCAACTCACTGCTTTAGGTTCCTTTCACGTTTAAAAATTGTAAAGTACTTTTGTAATTATTTACCTATTATTGTTGGTGAACGGTATTAGTACTAAAGGCATCTTCTTTTGTACCTTTACTAATTACCTTTGTGATAAAACAACATGTAATGCCTGAGTCACACTATAAAAACAGCTCCTTGACTTGAATGGGATCACATATGACGGTGCAGTTCCAGCCTATGCGGTGACATTTCGGATTCTACTCCAATAAAAGTTCAGCCCAAAATACCTTTGACCTCCAAAACCGCATCAAGTGACTCGACTACTAAGCACAGATTGGAGAAGTGAGAGTATGTGTTCCCTGAAATCTTGTTTTTAATTTTAATAAACTTTGATTTTATTATTTATGGCTTTATCATTGATGTAAAATACTGCTGCCATTTAGAAAGTTAATATTTAGAGCTTGATATTTTTAATATCGGCGATCTCAATAGCTAGTCTGATCGAGGCATCAATGTTTTTTTACACACTTAATTAATTCCCCTCTCTTTTAATGGTAATAAGGTCTACAACAGGTGTAGACTATCTAGTACAAAAAAGAGATATAAATATTGATAAAATACAGTTTCCAGTCACCCCTTCAAAAATAATACAAATCAAGAAATATACTAATCAATAAATACAGGCATAATCTGAGCCCTTTTCCTAGTTCCACAAGTCTTTCACGGCTACCGCCTGATTTCACACATGCACTTTTCAGAAAAAAGCAATTGCACAAACCACAATATTTTGATATTAGCTTTTGAGGGAAATTAAAATACACAAAATATTTTTTTTTACATTTTATTTACACATATGTGATCATTTAAGAACAAAAAAAAAAAATTGTCTTGTTTATTCATAGTCATACCCTGCAGACATAAAACACAAAACTTCACTACGACACACAGTAAGTGGTTTAGATACAGCTTACACCGGGTTAGTAGATGGTTTCGTGTGCACCTGAGGCTTCGAGAAAGGAACCCTTTCTTGAAACAATTGGCTGAAGTGGTTGAACGCCTCATGAGGCTTCATATTGCAATCACAAATATAAATAAATAAAGTTAGGAAAATTACACTTTCCTTATACTTATGTTATGCTTTGATAAAATAGGTTTGTCTTACCAAAACATTACAGATAAGGATTTCCATTTTCAATAGTTACAAAGATGATACCAAAAAAAAAACTAACACAAGTTAAGGAAAAACAAAGAGCAATAAAGAACCATTTGTTGTAGAAGTCAATTAACTTTCCAAAAATTGAAAGATTCTCCTCTGTAATTTTTTTAAATGGAGAGGTAAAAAAATATATATATAAATATGTTGGAAATATTCAGCGTAACTTTAATTGTTTGCTACAAACCCATAGGTTTGTATGAGTTGGCTCTGCAATCAGACCAGCTGCAGCCCATCAGCTGGTGGCCTGTGCTAATTACACCAGCCCTTCCTCATCCACAAGGACTACAAAACGTCTTCATTAATTGTGACCGAACGATCCCTTTTGATTGGCTGACAGCCTTTCTTTCGCTTCATTCTTGAATTCATTTGATGCCTTTGTTAGATTTCTGAACTTGAACTCTGAATTTGTGAGCACAAATTTTAACGGGTTGTAGAAGAAAATTTAATTTGTGGGTCTTGTCTTTGCTTTTTTGTTGTCTTCACATTTTTCAGCCAAGTTAAAATAAGATTTATTTACTTTAGAATCTCACTGCTGAAGCATTTGTGTTTCTAGTGCTCCACAAACTCACTTTCAATTATCATTTTATATTATCAATCATATTAAATATTTCAGTCATCTAAATGCCTCTACCCAATTATTTTTATTTCAATTTATGCGCGTATCCACAAGACATATTACAACTGCTACTGAAATGTTCTCATAATTTGTTCCTTTTAAACATCTTTATTGGGAAATATGTCTTTGGCTTTCATCTGATGCACCTCTGAAATTCATTATTATGTCAATCCTGTTTTTTAAATCCCAAATTTGATTAATTTTAAATGTTAAGTTAAAGTTAAGTTTAAATGCAGTTAAAAATTAATTTGAAGAGATTTTAATTGCAACTAAACTACCGTTTACCTTATTATTCATAGTTTCAAACATTTCCACTTTACTTTAATGAATGCCTATTAATTGATACAATTTCTATTATGAGAAGCTGAGATAGACTTTGATGGTGTAACAGATTGCTTATTGTCTCTCCCCTAATGTAAGTCGCTTTGGACAAAAGCGTCTGCCAAATGCATAAATGTAAATGTAAATGTAAGCAAATTATTGTAATCTAAAAAAAACTGTAATCTTCACAATCACAATGTTAAATGTTGAGTAGATGTTTTCAATTACTCAGACACATAAGCTAAAAATGTACTTAATGAATAACATTATATAGCTTACCTTTATATTTTCAGATAAGTTTTTAAGCGCATGATTTTGTCAACTGCATGGACTGTTCAATATGTAATTAACAGAACAGCAGGGAGAGAGAGAGAGAGAGAGAGAGAGAGAGAGAGAGAGAGAGAGAGAGAGGGAGACCAAAGGACCTTAGGTTTGACACAAGCTCAGGTTGCTTGTGAACACATCAATGCATCTAATCACTAGACCATCGGAGCAGACCGAGTCCCTCCATATCCGTCGAACAGTAAGTGTCCTTTTGGTCATGGTTGTGCTTGTATCGAACACTTAGAAAAGTTCCCTTGACTATACCCAAGACACTTTCGTGATAATCACAGAAAAAGTCTCAAAACTATTTTCAAATAAGAAAAATATATATATATAATTGGGGTACATATCAGTTTTCCCCATGGTTAGACTGTTAGAGCATTTCATTAGAAAACCTAATGTTGTGTCTTCCAAGGCAAGACCTGATTAAAATGTGTAGCATGTAGAAAATATCTGTCTGAACTGTTTGTCTAAATCGGAACAAATACTTTCATCATAAGGTTTACAGACATGCCTCCACAAATTCAACAGTGTCAGTTTAAGTATCCTTGTTTCTAAAGTAGGTTAAACCAGTACACACTGCACTTGCAGATACACATTAAAAAGAACTCTCCCAGAGTTCAGTGAATTTGCAGATTTTGTTATTAATAGTTCAGATGTGGTCAGAGGTAAGCATTAAGCCTCACAGAAAGTCTTCTATACAGCTTCCCCAACTACCAAAGATCACTTCGGGTAAGCGAACACATACAAACACACTGCTCTAATACCAAAGGTGCTAGATCCCAAGCTCTGGCATTGCACACACTGGTGTTCCACATTACCGCGGATCTGTGCGATGTGATTCTGGAGACTCTCCAGCCCCACTTATTGTGTTCTTGCCACAGGCAGGCCTTTTGCCATCTCGGTCGTCCTGCCAGACACTCAGGGCTTTTAATGACGAGGAACAGCAAAGGGCTGCTTCAATGTTGTGTGTGCAAAGCTCCAAGGCAAAGCTATTCCACGCAAGATAAAGGAGAGGAGAAAAGCCACTTATCGCTGAGGCTATCTGCTGCCCGCATCTGATGAGGGGGCTTGGGAACCGGACCTTGTTATGTCAAGAGAAGCAAGGATGTACTGACACTGCCAAAAGAGAAAGAGAAAGGGACAGAAAGAGAGAGCGGTGCCCTTCTAAACATGTTTCCCCACAAGATAGCCGTGCTGGACCTGACAGCCAAATCTAGTCTTTAAGATGTCATTTCAGGTGTAATTTTTTGACTGTCACCTCATTTAAAACCCTAAAGCCACCTTCATTCCCTGGAATACTCATCCGAGGTGATGGAAAACCGCTAAACTCATTGTGATTTTTTTCCTGTTTCCAAATGAAAGAAGTAGATTTATTGTTGAAGGGAGAAATATTGATTTTCTTTATCAGAGCAGAGAAGCACGGTCAATAAATACCCTAAAATCAGATCCTTTTAGCTTGTTTGTGAAAAAGAAAGCCTATTTTAAGTGCACGTAGAATGGTGTTAACAGTGAAGTTTCATGAATATCTGGCTGTTGAACTTTAAAATTAAATACATTTACTCCCATAGTGCTGACCTGGTACATTAACCCTAGCAACTGAGGTCGGTCTTTACATTTTAGCAGAGTTCTAATCAGCCATTGAATGAGAAACAAGCCTGGTGTTCTGTGTGGTGTTTTGCACCAGTGTTAGTGGGTGTAACATGAACAACAATTTAGGCTCTTCCTCATCAGAACTTGAGAAATTAATGTCAGTGAATATCTTGTGTTAGTTCTGCAAAATTCCAAAATTTCTTTTATCAGTTAGATCGATTCACAAATTCAATCTCTATTTTTAAACAACATGGCAACATTATTTATTTTTATCAGCAACATATTAGTAGTGTATCAAACATCCCCCAGTGGTCAACAAGATGTAAAACATGTAGAATTTGCTGAATATATTATGTAAACTTCAATGTAAAGTGTAAAGTAGTGGTAGCTAATAAAGTCACATAAATGGTCACATAAAGGTATTCTAATCTCTCACCCTTCGCACGGCACATCAATCAATAAAAAATCAGTTGTTAAAAAAATGTAGCTGTATCTAGTGGCAATACTGTTCAGAGAGCACTGAGTGAAACGAACATGCAAGCTAAGGTAAGTGTGTGGTCAGACAACAGAGCATCAGTTTTGATTGGAGACCATTTAATAAATTATTTTAAAATGCTAGGTTTTTTGACTTAAGTTAAAACTTAAAAAACACATGATAAAGACGTGTTATTGTTTAAAATGTGACTTTTAGGAACCTTTAATTAGTCAAATGAAACTGACAATGTTGTAACAGAATCTGAAGTTTGAATCTGAGTTTTTTTTGTGTGTGTTATAAAAATTTTGGTTTGAAATGTATGAGACAAAAAATATTCTTGATTGTAAAACCCAGAGTGTTAAAGAGCCAGCCATATTATTATCTTATATTACTACTCAGCCCTACATACAATCTGTGTAATTAAGTGAGTTTTCTATGGAAATATGAACTTGCAAATTTCTTCTGGCTCAACACATTAGTAGTCTTTGCAGTTTTCAAAAATTCAATCGACACAACTTGTTGGGCATAGAAAAAAAATGTAAAAGCTGGGACGAATAGGATGCATGGATTGTGTAAGTTTAGCTAATGACCAGTAGAAAAATAAATTACAGGGCCACTAAAAGTTTGAATTAATACAGTTTAAAGCATGTGGGGTCAGTTAGGGCTTTTTATTTAAACACATTAGCGAAAGGAGGGATTAAACATATTGGTGGAGAGGGATCCTGTACATGATGGGATGATGAATGTCTCCAAACGCATTGCACAATTCTAATTCCCTTTCCTACACCCAATTACAATTGAGCATATTTAAAAATAGTACCGCACATACAGACTATCTCACTATCTGTTTTATTGCAGACACTTTATGTTTAACTGGTTTAATTGTTACAAATTTCTAGCTGAGTTCTCAATGACTTGCTCTCACACATCACAGCCAAAATTAATTCAGGCCCTCTGCAATCGAATCTATTATATGAGGGTGAAAAAAAATAAAACCTTAATATCCCGACTCAATCAGTCGTCCTAGAGCAATGCTGGAGTGCAACTATTAATCAAGCCCATTGACTACTTTAGCAAGCGCTCTATGAAAGATAGCGTCTGGATCTCTGCCTCTGGTCCGCAGCCGTGCTCTGGAGCGAGCCGTCCTCATCCGGCCCCATTATTCCACCTCCCCTCCTCCAAAAACACAGCAGGGAGACTGCAGTATCTCCATGGGAAGATATAATACTTTTGGATACAATTACCGAATTGGGCGAGTAGCGTCTTACCGCAGGCCGTGAGGGTCCTAATATGAGCCTCATTGTCAGGCGGGTCAGTTCCGAAGATTGCTCCATTGCTGAAGACAGAGCGACATGCCTGCGGGGAGCCTGAGCTGCCTCGCAGGGACCGTAATCATTTTAAACGTGAAATTATGAGCCTTCTCTTATGAAAGCCACAAGGAGGAGATTTGTCCGCTCTTTTGCATTACACCACAGGCTAGACCTGAGGCTCCGGCTCCTGTGTGACTTATTACAGAGGGCAGGGCACGAATAAATAATTCTTTCATATTCTTTTGTTGTGGGATGATCTGTAGTGCTTTGAGCCTATCTGAAGCCTGAAAGTTTCTCATTGTTTTGAGTTAAACATGGATAATGACGTGAATAGAACAATTAAGGTTCTTTTTGTCTATAATTGTCGGGAGTCATGTGGGTTGATGATGAATCCTTGAAGAGTAAAAACGGATAAAGAAATTCATCATCAGGAAAAATGAACAAAGCAATGGGAGCTTAATACAGAACCAAAGATATGGTTAATTAAAATGATTTGTTGCCTGTACCCACATTTTCTGACTGTCAATTTATGGAGTAATCAGAGTGCACTTGCATCTCAAATCAAGCATGCTTTTGTCTTCTTTTTTGAACAGAAATGAGGTATATTAGTGAATGAGCAAAACTGCCCTGTAATAATAAAAATAGGCTTTTTCTCAGTTACAAAAATGCTTAACAACCTCCAAAACAAAATGTTTTCATTTGGCTATGGTTGCAACATCACACACATAACGATTTAGCTCACCACTCATGATAAAGACCTTCCAAATAGCATAACTTTTGCCCCAAGTTAAAACTCTATGGTGATTATTAACCAGTTAAAGTTTATAATCTCTTATAAAAAATGATGTGTGCTGTGATGTATTGAGCTTTTCATCTGTGTAAAGATAAACAGTCTCATTTACCCCAAAACCTTCAAGAGTGGTGAATGATGAGAAGGGGTAATCAGCAGCAGCTCTGGATCGTTTAAAGGGCCAGAATTTAAACACAGTAATGTTTTTGTAAATGTACCTGTAGTATGTGACAGACTTTTTATATATATATACTAAAAAAATCATATTAATTTTGAGAAATTGACACAATATATCCCGTTTAACACTACAAAGGAACAATCATTTGAAAACCCCTGGAGTGTTACTGGGGGTTATTATAAATATTTTATGATTAATGGTGATTATAAAGAAGATTATTGCTTCACTGTAGCCAAGATACACAATTAAAGATCTGACAGTTTACACTGGCATATTTCTTATTTATAACCTACTTAATGAGTTAATAAGAATGATGTCTGAAACCCAAGCTGGAAGACATATAAGTAAAGACTAATATATTCATATAACTGTCACAAGTAAGAAATTATGAAATTATGAGCCAAAAAATATGTTACCAAAAAAATGTACCATTCATAACTTTGTGTTTATCAACATGAATATTGTAAACAACAAAAAAGAACCTTTTAGAACTGCTTGTATGCATTAAAGTGGCAAATTAATAGACATCTGGCAGTTTTTTTAAATAAAAGAATATGCATATATTATTACATATTACATTTACATGAAGATATAAAGAAATATTGGAGCCTAATTAAGTCCTGACAATCACCTCAATGAAATAGTGAACAAATAAAAAATACACCATTTCTCAATTAAATGTGTTTCAGCCATGCTGAGACATGTGGAACATTTTAAAGTCAGTTTAATCTAAATGTAAATGTCAATTTGTGCTTATTTGAGAATGAATCCTCTATAAAATATTAAGAAATATACTCTTCTCAATCCAAACAGCCTGACTATCAGAATATAACACTTTTTTTAACCACTTTGCAATTTAATTTATCACCAGTGTTATCAGGAGGACCGGGAGAATTCCCAGAGGGCCGTTCTGATGTGTGGGTCACTTTTTGGGATGGCCATTATTATAATAAATTTCACCTGTTGCTAATGCAGATGTTTTCATTCATGTTGGAAACAGAATTTATTGTAACACCGGTGTTCAGTCATGGCACTGGGTTGATGATGTATGCTACAGCTTTCCTTTGAGGAGCTTCTGCACTGCGCTTGACAGAGTATTCTTTGCAGAAGCACGCAGACCTAACACTTCCGTGTTCTCCGTGAGTGTTTGAAAGTCAGTGAATTGAAAGTGTGAGGGTAGCGCAGAAAAAGAGAGAGGCCTGGAAACAGATGCAGCCATATGTTCCAAAAATGGTGTCTCTTTCACAAAAAGTTCAGTTTGAAACAACAAAACACGATGATGCGAGTGAAGCTATTGAACTTTGTGTGCAAACCCCGTTTATTTATGAAAAAATAAACACATTTTGTGGCGTTGTGGCAGTTGACATAATGGTATGAAATTAAATTCCTTGTGAGAGACATTTCTATACAGTGAAATTCATTAAAAAAATACGCCCAGGAGCACTTTGACCCAGAAAAAATATGAGGTGTTCATGCTCGTGTGCACTGAGAAAGAAATTCCAATGTTTTTGTACAATGATGCCGTATTAAACTAAGTTACAGAGAGCAGTGCTTTTTGTTTATGATTTAGGTTCGGCCATTTTTCCTTGAAACTTCTCAGAAAAAAAAGATAAAATAATCCTTTGAAAGTTATGTATTACAGTGCAATACTTTTTTCATTCTTTAATGATTAGATATGTGAAAACAAATGTGCTGTAAAGAATACTGAGATCTTCTCTTCTTAAACTCATGTTCCCATATTTGTGAAATCTAAGCTTTGATGGAACATTTTCCTTGCTGAGGAAAATGAATAAGAGTGATATTAATAGAGCATCACTTTTTTTTTTTGACTTTGTATGGTTTTTTAATGTTCATATTTATTCTATTGTTTTGTTTTTAAGGTTTGTATTTCTGTGAAAATTTATTTGAACAGAATATAGATTCTGGTGATGCTGTTGCAAAGGATGTTGTAAATATACATTATGAAGCGACCCTTACTCTAACTTAATTGGAAATTACAAAAATGCTTTATATAAAAGTCTTTATAGAAAGTAGTTCTATTAAAGGCTATTAAATCATATAAGGTCATAATTACTGAAACCCTAATAATAACAGGTTGTGATCTAAAGTGAGGCATGAAACTCGAGGGCTTAAAATGAGTTCCACTCTGTTGGTGCTCCATTATCTATGATGTTAAAATTTCAAACCAGTTTTCTCGTGGCCACTTTAAGAGCAAATAATGAGAAAAATTCAGCCTGGCTAAAATCTTTAGGAGATATGCTCTCCAGGTTACATGTTTATTCAAGGTTCTAGTTGATATAGAGGTTTGATATTGTCTGACGCCTTGTTTGTGTGCCACAAAGCCTTGCTACATCAAAATGAGGAGGTGGAGTGCCATCTTCTATGCTAATTTCACACTCTCTCCACATCATGCTAATATTATCAGACACCCTGATGAGAAAAATATTCAGTATCGGAAGATCTTGTCACACCATTATTCCTGAAGAGTTAGGCGATGTGACACTGAAGACTGAATTCCGTTTGGGCAAGCCAACAACAGATTAAATAAAAGGTCATTTTTAAACATGATCCAACATGGCATTTTTTTACAATAGGATAAGATGTCTCAGTTTCTGACAAATTTCCCTCTTACTCTTTCCGTTAATTTCCTCATGACAAAATACCATGTAGAGTGCAGTGTTTGAGCTCTGCTGAAAGCAAATGTACAGTTCTGCTCTGTATTTCATCATTTAGTCAAATGTCTGACTTTATGTGGGGAATAGCAGATGAGCAATACAGTCAGCACTTCTGACAACACCATATACATGAAACACATCAGCACCCTGATGAGAGTTCGGCATCAACTCAGGACGTAATGATGGACATGAGCAAAGGTGTAATTTCCACTTTTATGTTCTCTCCTTCTGCACTGATGGCAGATGCAAATGAAAGCTCTTAGATTTGTGCTGACACTTACACTGTGGTGCATCAGATAGCAATCCAGCAGATACAGACTACAAGCTCTGAACAAACGGATCTGATTTTTATCACTCAAAGCTACAGAGTGGACTGATCTGACTGGATTTGAAAGGCAAATCGGATTTGTGTGCAGTGTGAACAAAGGACTTGTGCAGAGATTTTCGAGACTCATCGTGTGTCTCCTGATGGTGGAAGAGTAATGATGCTAGACAGCTGTCCACTGAGGAGACACTCTGCCCTGCGTGAGAGCCCTACAGATGAAGACACGGCCAAAACGAGGCTCAGAGCTGTCCACCAGTGGATTTTACACAAGACGAGACTCTTAAATTCCCACAGTGGATGAAAACGGAGTGTCTCTTTTTCACTGACAGGCCTGGAATGAGGCCGTGGCCCCACCGGCAGCCCACCAGACAGCCATCATCAGCCACTTTACAACACATGATTGTGACTGTGTAGAAGAGAGAGAGTGGGACTATAATGATTGCTACACTCTTAAAGACAAGACATGGTCAAGGTGACTGCTGAGTAGTCTGAACAGATCCATACATACCAGACGAAGCCTGAACATGGCCTAACCTCACAGAGTCTGCGTAGAAACTGACCAGAACAAAACCTCAGCAGTTCAGTTTCAAGAGATCTAGTAAAGTCACCCTATGATGCAGATGCACTTTCAGAGATGGGGAAGTATGTGCCGGATTTAACCGCTTGCACTTAGCAGGCAACATTTTTCCCACTCTGATTCAAACGCTTCCTTAAATCACATTGAATGGTCTAGAAACAAAATGGTCTTTTTTAAAAGAAGACCATTTCATTTGTGTAAAATCCAGTTGAAAGCAAATAATTTAGTTTTAAAAATGAGTATGTGCTGAAAAAAACATCTTTTTAAAGACACATATTTTCCTTTAAAGTTAAACTTAAGTGTTCTATTCAGAAAGTAAAACCTTTGACAGGCTCTAGATAATTTCTGCAATTTTTAATATAACTATTTAAAAAATATTTTTTTTCTTATAAAAGTACTTAAAATCTTTATTTCCATGTTTAACTTCCATTATGGGGACTTTTGGAAGGGAAACTTCTCATTTATTTAAGTACCACTGTTCATATCTTTTAACTCATGGCCTAAAAACCATTCCCAACCAATCAGCAGACAATTTAGTTGAGTAAAACAAGTTATATTTATTTAGGAATAATATTCATAATTCAAAATATTTTTTTAAGTTGTTAAATAGTTCTTGTTTTTCTCACAAGAGGCTTTTTAAGGGATTACTTGGCCTAATGAATTATCAAAATATGCTCTTGTTATATAGTAGCTAAAAACTAAAATCCTGAGAGTAAAATAAACTCTACCCAGAAGGAAAATATCAATAAGGTTCGATCATTGAAAACTTGCACTCTATGATAAATATTTGTATTTCACTTTAAAAACACTAACAAGGCAAGTTTAAGTTGCCCTTTTTATGGTTCAAGTTGTGAGACACTGCCTTACTAAATAGAGTAACACTGAGTTTACACTGTATGTATCAGAGGAAACAATGCTAACAGCCAAGCCGGGGCTATCTTTTTATAAAATATGGTTTTGTATATAGTTAACATACCTTTTGATTTAAATATTTTTTTATATTTTCAACATACTCCAAACCTTAAGACTTACTAAATACTGGGTTTCACTTTCTGCATGACAGTGCTGAAAAGTTTTCAAACTTTTCTGGCTTCAGTAAACCAATGCTGCATTTACATCTGGACAATCAGCTAAACAGGGAAAAAAATCTGCAGTTTTAAATGAACACATTTATGCAGAGTTGTCGATGGGGTAAAGTGTGGTCAGTGTTTGTGTCTCTGTCTGGCAACTTGTCAAGTGTGTGTTTGTACCCTTGGCTTTCACCCAATGTCCTCTTTTTAAAAAGAGTCCAGAGCCATGGAGTAATTCGGCACTCAATGGAGTAAAATCTGTTAACACTGTTTCTCTTACGGATCTTATTTAGTAACATTCAGTATCTTATTGGCCATATAATTGTTTTATAAAGTTAAACTAACTCACTGATTTTACAAACATACTCATGTTAGAAACAAACTAACTCTCTAATTTTACAAACACACTAATTTTATAAACAAAGTAACTCAAAGATTTTACAAACAAATAGATTTTATTAACACAATTAACTCACTGATTTTACAAACAAACTGGTTTATAAACACATTAAACTCACAGATTTTGTAAACACATTTAACTCACTAATGTTACAAACACACTGATTTTATAAATACATTTAACTTACTGATGTTACAAAGAAACCGATTTCATACACAAACACACACACACACACACGCACACACACACACACACACACACACACACACACACACACACACACGCACACACTGATTTTAGAAACACTGATTTTTACAAACACACTGATTTTACAAACACACTAACTTATTGATATTGCAAAAACCAAACAGAAACCTGAGATTGCTTTAAAACAACTTTGAGAAAATCTCCATGTACATTTTAAAAGCAATAAGTCAAATTAAAATATGTTTAAGTTAAATACTGTAGTTAATATTTTATACACAATATATTTGTGGCAAAGCTACAGTTAAAAAAAAAGAACAGATACAAACAAACAAACAAACAAACAAACAGACAGTGGTTGTACTTTTTGAAATGCAAGGTTTCAATTTGAGGTTTGAGTTGGAGCCAAGTAAAAGCCTGCCCACTACATAACAATGGCATTTTACCAACACCTCCAAACTGAAGAGAAACCATACTCTAGGCTAAGATCTCTATTAGTCAGGGAAAAGGCAAAAGTTTATGAATTGAATAAAACAGTCGTTGTTTAAAGCTGCAGTACCTATGAGATGATTTAGTAACTGCTTTCAACCTAAAATGAGCGTTTTATGGACACTAAAACCTTTTAAAGGTACTGCACATGAAATAAAATGTAGTATTATCACACTCATGAGATAAATAAAATATACCCCAATAACTATACATTTTTTGATATGCATCACATATGCCTTAGTGACAAATAAATTAGCGTTATTTGAACTGAAGGTCGGTGTAGGTTGATTGATTCTGTAATTGTACCAACAGATGCAAAACATTACCATCTGTTGCCTTTTTCAGAGAATTAATCAGAAAATACAGCATGTGTTTCACAGTCCTGCCAGTTAGACACACGTCAGTGCTTTCGCCATTTCTCTATTGTGTCTCATAAACAAAGCTAAAAAATGTCTTTCAGATCAGAGCTCATGAGAGATCAATCTCAGCGTGTGTTACAAATACTGAACGCGGACTGTAAGCCAAACGCACACTGACGAAACAGCTCGAGCACCCTCCAAAAAGTCCAGATGAAAGTGTGGCCACTCTATAGAGTACTTTGCTCAGCTTTCACCCTCCATCGCCCCTCCTTTGACTGTTTCTAATAAGGAGGGCTCCTGTGGAAAGCTGTCCTCACTACTGAAATGCATGAGTGGGCTGAGACAGAACGGTCAATTTAACACAGAGGCACAAGGCTACCAACTTGAGAGCTGGTGTAGAAAGTGATCAGAATACTGAGTGCTTTAAAGACCTAAAAAGCTAAATTAAATCTAAAGAGTCCTTCAACAGCTGCGGTCTCAATGCAGGATTTATGCGTATGCAGCAAAAAAATACAACCTAAAGAGATATCACCCTGTAATGTAATATAACACTACACAATTTTATATCCGTTCATAGAGTATAGTTTTGAGAAGGCGCATCCAATGTCATCATCAAATGCCCACTATCCATTGTTATAACCCCATTCGCGTGGGTCAGTAGGTGCCTACCTCAACAACTGGTAGTAATTTAACATGCACATCTACTGTATATCGTAATTTGAATAAATTATGGATTTAATGGTTTGGACACCCAAGTTGGCAGTAGGTCGAGCAGGTACCTACTAATCATTTGGATGTTTTGATAAGATGTAATTATGCCACGAGAATGGTACGATAGTATCTAAAATTGTTAGTTGTAAAGAGCGTCAGCAATATTCTAGCTATAGTACATATAGTATATTTTCCATCAGGTTAGGTAAATAAATCCAGCATAAAGCTGAACATTTGAGCCAAATAATTTCATATCCTCTATCAAAACAGCAAAACAAGACTGTGAAAACTAAACAATTTCCAGGTTTTGGAAGATTTGGATCACTTCTGTCTTAAAAAAGAAAAGAAAAAAAAGAGTTGTGTTTTGTGCCCTATCCATAGTGCCACATCCACAGAAGCCGCTGACCTTTAACACATCCATAGTTGGAGTGGTAACACTCACTGAAACGCAGGGCACAGAATGGATCGAAAGAGGAGTTTAAGTCAACAGCCTATTCCTGCAAGTAAAAACCTGCAAGTTAGGTGCTAACAGATCATTTTATTTATGAAGCGTCAGATGCTATATCCAATAACAGCAGACTTGAGTCTAACTACCAATCACTGCAGAATGCATCACGTGAAGGAGGATTTTTTATGAACGACTCGCAAAAGTAAATCAGGTAGAAATAAATGCATATTATAACAAAATTAAAGTGTTTTTTGATCTTGCATTTATGTCAATGATGTTTGAGACAGCAAAACACACATAATACACATTTCATAACCACAATACTGGCTCTTTAAGTAGCATCATGTGCTTCCCCTTAATGTTGTCAAACATGCACATGACTCAATGCCAACCTTCAGTGAAAACAAATAGAGACTTTCTCTTGTGGTTTTGGCATTGCTACAATTAACAGAGAGCAATGTGTTGATATTAAAGTGGAAAGTTAATTTGCTTGGACAGGGTCAAAAGTTATTTTTGTAGCACATTTGCATTTACGCATTTAAAAACTATTTTACCCGATTTAAATGTAATACTAAATGATGGATTGAAATAATTATTTAAGTAAAATCTGTCATCTGGAATATATTTTACATTAAGCAAATTGTCATGATTACTTTTAAACTACTTGATTCAGCTAAGATTAATAAACGTATGCAATTATAAAACTAAATGCCGTTAAACTCTGTCAGATCACTGTGTTTACTGTACTGTTAGATTAAATGGTATACCATTATCTTCTGAAACTTAACTTTCAAGTAAACAGGGGCCACAAACACGTACAATAGCTTCAGATGTAGAGGATGCCTTCATCTGCAGAACTCCGTTATAGCGCATCATGTCAAGCGCCCTATTAAAGCATGAATAATTTTGCTAGTTAGCTGTGTTTATTGTAGATGGGGACTGTCTCCCTGGAGTGCAGGAGCTGTAACTACAGCAGTTTCTTGGAGCTTTGGCTGATCCTAAAACTGCTAGCACTGTGCTGTAAAGTGGCAGTTGCTCTTGTTAAAACGAGGACATTATTTTTCTCCTCCACTGACCAAACCTTGACCCTCGTAGAGCTCTTGAAATAGGTACACACTCAGGGGAAAAACGGCTCCAGCAACAGCCTAATTTTAAAGCAAATGAATAAATCGCTGCCTTGAGACTACAGATGGCATTATTCCCTTTATGCTCCTTTACAAGTAGATTACAAAAACAGAATTACTCAGAGTTTTAGCAGGAAAAAAAAAAACACTTGTATAACACTAACATATATGGTATATGTGGTAATATAAATTTCTTATATAGAAGCCGAAAGGTGCACAGAAATGTATTATTGTGGAATGCTACCCAATGCCATGGCTCAATATATGTCCCTTATCTTTAGGGAAAAAATTAATTAATTTTCAAGATGAGATTCTGATTTCAGGTTTATCTTATATTATATGGAACAATTCAAATATAAAAAACATAACATAACTTAAAGTTATGATTAAGCTGCTGCTGAAGTGCTTTAGTAGCTTAACAAACATAAAAAAATACAAAGACAATCACATATAAGTCTCTTATAATTAGCACTTTACCTCTGTCAGCTAGGTACAACCTTCACACCTCAGAGTCTTGACTTACATTAAAGGGTCAGTGCTTCAGTGTTTCTCTTGGTTTGAACAAGGACTGCTTAACTGAAACCCAAAAGCAGAGAATAGATGTCTCAGGGCATCCACTCAAAATAAAACGTCCTTTTTACAAACATCGATTTTTGATGTTTCCCACGCAAACACCGGGGAATAGCTGTCAAAGAGACAACTCAACAACAAACGAACCCACTGACTTTCATATCTAGTCTCTCAAGGTCACCGAAAGACAGTCCTTCAAATGAAGCCTTGACAAATATTATATCCCCTTAATTAACACATACAGGTGACCGTTTTTTCTCATTGCAGGTACTGAATGCTCAGCTAACTGCTGAATCATCACAAATTAGCTAAATCTAATCACTAATACTCATGTTAATTTCATACACTAATCAACTTTTGTTTTATTTCAAGCCAAGCAACATCTTTTAACTAAGTTGGTCACTGACTCAATAAGACATAAAAAGTAAGATTTGTTTGTTTATTGAGATTCATTAATTTTAAAAAAGTAGGGTGAATAGCATTTAGCATATCTCTAGCTTAAAATACTTTGACCTCATAAAAAACTTGAAATTTTTGTGGACTTTTTGTAGTTTAAATGCATCTTCCACCTGGTGATGTTTTATTAGGCCAAATATAAAGAAATCCACAATAGGGTCAGCTAAATAAAAGACTTGATTAAACTGTTGCTCTTGGTATTACTAACTCTATATATTTTCTTTTGAAGTTCATTAATTAGTTCTGCTAGCTCTGCTATTTTCCTTCCTTTGGTCCCTCAGTCCCTTGTTCGCTACCATTAGCTAATTAGACTCAAAGAGGGAAATCCTTCTCCTCCTGTTAAATAGAGAAGGATACAAAGACTGGATGCTTGGCAGGTTGCGGGAATCAATCAGCGAAACCTTTGGTAGTAGCCTGTTAGTCACCGTAGCGTAGATTAGCCATGGCAACCATTTGTTATGCTTAGCCCATTGCGCTCAACTCTGAGCACACTGTTAAAATCTTTGTTGTTTTTTCATTAACTGCTTGACTTGGTTTGTGAATAAGCAATATTGTACCGAAAATCGCATATATAATGGGCCCTCGGTAAACAAAGGAGGAATTACTATCTGGCAACAAACATTTGACTATGCTGACGAGTCGTGAGGGTGACGAGTCAGGAATTATCATTCCCAATGAAGCATTCAATCCGTTCAATGCAATTCATGCCTGACTAATACTGTGGAGTCCTTCCAGATCCTCCTCTTGAGCACACAAAGAGGACGCTCAGGTGACAGACACCCTCGCAAAAGATACAGACATGGTTTTTCACTTACCACAAGACAAGATTGTAGGGTGTGGAAGCTCTTTGATTGGCCCTTAATGAGTTTGCAGTGTCAAGGGAAGGGACGGACCACCAGGGCCTGGCCTATAAATACCCCTGATAAAAGCAGCACTGTCATGTAGCATTGATCACACAGAGATAACTGTGAGGGGAAACATCTGAATTAAGTGGTGTCCTGCTATCTCCCCCTCACACCTATGAGGAGGAAGAAGTGCTGGTGTGTGTGCTGCTGCTGGCTGAAAACAGGACAGTGATAGATAGGCAGAAGACTCCAGGCTTTCAAAGGAGGATGGCTAATACTATACACTGATACATGCTCAGGACCTCTCCGAGGCCTCTGAAGGATAACTGAATAGCATTAAAAGCCTCTGATTTAATTATGGCGCCCTGTGTTAATGCCTGCTGAACTCGTTTCCCTTTCCTTCACTCTTCATTTCCTCTGTCACTCAGAGGAGAGATGTCAGAGAGACACGATGAGGCCTCGTCTTGAGAGAATAACAGAAAGTGATGTTCATCACATCATTACATCAGAGGTGAGGAATGCAAGACGGCAGGGTTTGACCATAACGTGTTGTTTTTGGGGAGAGAACTGTCTTGGTTAATTTGTGAAAATCTAGTTTGACTGGGATGAAGGCAGGCTATACAGTCGATCACAGAGCCACAATCATTCAACACTCTGTATCGAACTATGGGAGGAAACTTAGATGCATGGAGGAAACATGTGCAAACACAAGTAGATGATAAGACCGCTAGCACCAAGAACTTCACTAGAACAAGGAGTTTTACAAGTAGGCAGATTTGAGTTGTCATAAGCAGTGCTGAGGTGTGTGTTATGCAGCTTCATAGCATGACGTTGAGGCGAAGAACAGTTCGAAGGTTACTTCACAGAACTCTACAATCATTCTTCAAAAACGTTCTCCACTTTCAAAATGAACACCAAAGACTAAAGCAGCACAAACATGTCAATGTTACTGTAGGTATAGCTCTGCTTGGTTACTGTGTAATTTCCTTAATTTATTATATTCTTGAAAATGGAAAATGCAAGAATTTATGTTTTGAGAGACTTCTTTAACTTACTGGTGACTTGGATGGGTGGTATTACTATAGGTAGCTAAGATCTTAGTCATTTTTTTTGTTATTTCTATCAACAAGCTGCTTTTCTAAAAGTTTTGCCTTCTAAGAAACATCCAAATAAGAAACTCCGTGGTCCACAGATGCTAATAAATATACATTTCCTTGTTCACCCAATAGTTTCAAATAGGGTAACTGTAGCAACGTCCATAGCGTACCAAAGAAAATGGCCTACTGAACAGTTGAACTCCTCCATTGATCCAGAACATGGACTTAGTGTCCGTGATGTCACCCATTTCAGGTCAAGTTAAAAGAGGATGTGGCCACTAATTCAAAATGCTTCCGCAGAGACATGACACGGCCGTAGTAAAGACACCTGATTGGTTAAAGGTTTACAGTTTAATATAACTTGAACAAACAAATAAAAAAAGTAGTTCACCCCTCAGTGTTCATGAAGGTCAGAACTAGGGATTTGATTCAACAAACCTAATAGATCCAGTGGTGGAAACATGCTTTTTCAGTTCCAAAGGTTTATCAGTTTTAACATTGTGGTAAATGGAAACCTGTTCACTTCTGGAGCCAGCCTTGCACTTCAGTCACTTCCTATTATGCATTGAGAGGGAAAGCAAGAGGTTTCCTCTTGAACTCCTCACACCCTAATTAAATGAATGGAACAGGAAAAAAGCTCTTTTCTTCCTTGTAATATGAAATCATAGATGGAAAAGGGACTATGCTCTGACCATTTTTTCTCTAACGCAGCTCAATTCTTATACCAGCAACCTATTGCTGAATACTCTTTTCAGACCTCTCCAGTCCAGCTACAGAAAGGAGACAAATAACAGTGAATGATCATACATGAATGATCAACTGTGACTGTCTGTTACTATGGCTACCAAATGTCGGTCAATGATATAAGGAGTGAATATACAGACTTGGACTACATGTGCAGCTTTTGTTAAATTAATCAACATAGCTGCATGATTGTTGAATAATCTTTTGAGTGAATATTTTAAATATATTTCAATATTTGCATGTGTATAAGGCATTTCTTCCAGAACACTCAAATCACTTTAAACATTTAAAGACAGGAGGGTCGGTTCTAAGTCTGTGCAGAATTTACTTAAATGGATGATAGCCTCACAAGAACACCCATCACTGCCTTCTTTGATGGAAAGAAAACAAATTACTAGATGAGAATTATTATTAGGACTGATTTATGCTCTCATACCAATGGGTTCAATTTCTGGAGTTGCACATTCTCTTTTCGAATAAACACCGAAAAAGAACAGTATGAGTATAAACAAGCATGACCATCACTACACCTTAGACACTAGCACCCACTCAGATCACAGGGAGGCACCACCTGCTGCCCTCACTTTCATCACCTCTCACAGCAACCTAACTTTTCTATGTGATCTCCCATTCATTTACTAACCAGCTTCAACCATTTCCATCTTCAGTGGCTAATATTAGGATTAGCTAATAGTAATCAATGTGAAGTTCAAAGTAAAAACTGTAAAAAGAAAAGGAATTACATGAGCACCACAAAGTACTAAGCATAAAAAACATTTTATCTACTACTCAGGTCTGAATCACAAAACTTTTCTAAACATTACAAAACTAACCTAACATTTTTAAAAGCATTCTAAAAACAAACTTTGTGTCTAAAACATAAAAGGAGTTACAGATTTATTAGTGAGCTTACGTTATATAAATCTTTTTCACAGCTAAAGAAAATGTTAAAATGGAAACATTTTCCAAGTAAGATATTTGAAGCTATTTTGAATAATAGCATGGTGGGCACCACAGACGATGTTAACGATCGGGAGCCCAAGTCTCTGAGATCAATGTCCCCTCGGCAGGTGGTTTCAAAGGAGGAAGATTCTGCTAAACAGATGGCGGGCAGTTTGTCACATCGATTGATTCCCCCGGTCCCTGGCTCTCTTCTATGTCTGAGCTCTGGTCTGTGTCCAGCTAATGATCCCACTCTGCGATAAATATTGCACTTTGAGCCACTTATTTTCATCCCAATACGGCACTTTCTAGCAAAACTCTCCTCACCTCAGCATTTCTCTTTGTTTCATGTCCATTAGAAAAACAAGAACAAGGCCACCTACAGAGAAACCATAGCCTTAAGTGCAGCTCTTAAGCACCACATTTATTTATAAACATTTGAGTGTTCACTCTATTTGCTTTTATTGGATTCCGCCTTGAAATCTCTAATTATTTTTTGGTATTGGTTTTTCTCAAGACTCCCCAAAAAGAACACGATTTGACTTCAAGGAATAAATCAACCAAAAATAAATCAACCAATTCTTGCTTAGCTTCTGGGCAAATTGCAGTTGATGACTTTTAAAATTAAAGTCATTGACTACCAGCTCTTTGAAAGCGGAAATATTGCTGAAACAACCCTAATCCTGTTAATATTAAAACTAAATCCTTCAAACTTTATTTTCAAAGTCTGTTTGGTCTGCAACGGCTTAGAATCTCTTCAAATGTACATTTTGCAATGTCTGTACTGGCACTATGAAACTTCTTGATTTGGGTAGGAACCCCTAAAAAAAATAAATGTGTAAAATGAGACTGTTTTCAGCATTTATGTCTTCTCTCTCTCTCCTTCAAATGACGTACCAGGAAAAATGTTAATAGTCACAGCAAGAACAAACTATTGTAATTTCTGCATTTGTGCTTTCTATGTTCAATGTTTTAAAACCATAGTCTTTTAATCATATCCAAACATGAAGTCATTTAGGCAATAACCTAGCACAGATTTATTAGGTCTATAGTTAAAGTGCTAGGTTGAATATAATAGCAACAGTATTTGCTAAATAATTTATGTTTGTTTAAATAAGGCTAACTAACTTACTGATGAATATTTTTATTACAGAGATAGATTTTATGACAGTTATTTGAGACCACTATCATTTTTGATCTAAGGGGATCCCACAAACCAAAGTTTCATGGCGGTGCTAAAGTTTCACGGTGATGCTAAAGCGGAGCAACACTGGCCAAATGAACTAAAACTTCCACAGCTGAGCAACTATTTCTGCTGAATCATGTGTCGTGGCTCGTGTACTGTACCTGTGGTAATGGGTAGCGATTAACACCTTACGACCAACTCAAGATCCACGATTGTTTGGTCGAAAGAAATTCTGCTCTCTCCTCAAGAGGACATCGCACTGTTCAAGCAGTGTTGGCCAAGATAGGGTCCAACATCTCTATCTGCGCATGTGCAAACATGTCTTCTCAGCCGTTTCCTTGTCCAAACATGCTTTTTTTTCTTTTTTTCAGAGATTTTTCAGAGAAATTTCACAAATTGCTAACGTAGCTTGTTTGTTTCAGGTGAGCATTCTCGAGTGAGCGACACACATCTCCACTTGCAGAGTTTTCACATTGCAGTTCCTGAAACTGTACAATGTACAGTGTCACATTCAAACATCTGCTCGTAGAGTGTAAGAACATAAATTGTGTCCTTTGAACTTTTAACCGTTGCGGTTGCAGTTTAAGCTGAATCATGAGAGTGTAAAATTGTACAGTGTCTGTGCCACATTACATTGTTTTAAACTCAACTAAGGGGCTTATTCAATTTCTGTCTAGTCTATAGTCTCTGCACCATGTCTTGTCTTGTCTATTGCGCCCACATGTTGCTTGTTCCATCTTTGATGCTAATTAGTTAGTGCTGATTACTCTCTCTACTTAAGGCCTACGCTCTCCTCTGTTCATTACTGGTTTAATTGCTTGAGCTATGTTGTTCTATACTCCACAAGATACTTGAAGACCTTGTCCTGTCCTGTTTGGTCACCTATGTAGCCTGTTAATTTTTTTGCCCTCTGCTCTGCTCACAGTCTGGAGTTACAAGCAGAGACAGCGGACTATACTATACCCCAGTCAGGAAGAACCTTTGTTTCATTTTTTTTTTGCCTCTGACTTATTTTGTTTGCTCTCTTTTGGTGTCTGCACACACCCTCTGCTTGTCCTAGTCACACCTTAGTAAATAAAGACTGTGTGTACTTGCATCGGATTTCTGGTCTGTTACCTGACATTATGCCTCCAGCTTATTTGGGTTTTCGAAACTCACCATTTCATTTAAAATAAAACACAAGATGAAAAAAGACCCAAATCTATAACAATACAGAATTACATCAACATTTTAAATGGACATTGACAACTAAACAATTTCAATGACAATTTTGACAAGTTTACTCTTGCAAAGCAACATTTGCTAAACTTGCCACAGAACAACACAAAGTAAATGCAACTCATGATTGAATTCACAGAATGATGCTTGCAAAAGTAATCACAGTATGGTTATGAAATATTTGAATCAAACTCATTAGATACAGTGCTTAAACTTTAATCAGTAATGGGAGATGAGATCCCTCCCTTACTTTTCAAATCAGCATTGCTAACTTGGCCTGCACTTTAGTATTCGAGTCAGGCAGAAGAAACAAAGAGAATATTTACAGGGGTTACATAATGCAGATGGAGCTACTTAAGTGGGTATGACCTTGAGCGGATAGAACCACTGCTGTTCTGTTAAAGTAAACAAATAAAGCCAAACTAAGCTGTGGAATGAGGACAAAAGTATTGTGCACTACCAAGCACATGGAAGAAGTAACTCATACAAAAAAGGAGAAATTTGGGGGGGTTGGGTGGGTGAGGTCAGCCAAGACATTCTGTGGGAATCTTCCCTCTTCCTCCCCATCCCGACAACAGCCCTCCCCCATTATCTCTCGCACTCTTCCATCCTCCACCTTACTCCCCCTCTTTAAAATTCCCTGAGTGGATAATGTATTCCTGGGTTCTCGCACCGCCTCTTAGTGCCCATGGCTAAGCGGAGATCAGACACTGAGATCTATCGGTCCTCTCCTGGCAGCACTGGCACGCTGCCGCTCATTGGCTCCCAGCACACTGCCTTATGTAAACACACTCTGCGATGTGGAAGGAGGAAAAAAGACCTCCGCTCATTTCCACATCAAAGCAGCCAGAGATGCTAGTCATCATAAGCAAAGTGCCATGTTAATTGTTGTGTAGGTTAAACTTGCTGATAAAAGAGATAGCAGGGTTAGTCTTCTCAAACTGTGCTGCCTGACTGCGTCGCGCTGCGCTGTTTTAAAAGGGTTAGGCTAACTCAAGCTGATGTTAAAGCTAGCTTTGATTTTATTCCCCTGTGAGGTTTGTCAGTTGATCTTAGCCAACCTTCAGGAAGTTCTTCTAGTTTGACAATATTGCTCATTTCCTCCTCCTACCGCAGCTTTTTAACAACTTACACTCCACCTCTGCCACAGAAATGATGGTATAAAAGGGAAATTGATTTTGTGGACTATCTCCCCAAAATCAATGCTCATTCAAGAAACTCTCTCTCTTCCTTAGTTTGACGGTTCACATCAACATTATCAGGGTGTTTGTATTCCAGAAACCCACATTAGCAGGTGCCTGTTAACCAGGTTCACATAGGCAGGATGACTAAAGTCCGGTTCCATTTCTCTCATCAGCCCCATTCCAATTTACCTACTCGTTCCACTTGATTCTTAAAACAGAGTGTTAGGGCAAGGCAAGGCAAGTTTATTTGTATAGCACATTTCATACACAGGGTAATTCAAAGTGCTTTACATTGGAAACAAAGAATAAAAAAGAAAGTACATTAAAATTCATAAAATTTAAGCAATAAACAAGTCAAATGAAATCCTATTGATTAAAAATGTTAAATTAAGACAGATTAAGATGGTGTAGTGCAGAAATAAAATAGTTGTTCGCACGTTGGTGCTCAGTCGACACAAGCGCAACTAAACAGGCATGTCTTCAGTCTGGTTTTAAACATAACTAAAGTATTAGCACCCTTGATCTTCTCTGGAAGCTGGTTCCATCTGTGGGCCGCCTGGTAATTAAAGGAGTATCTATCTACCCTGTCTGGATTTTATCAAGTGTAGATCTAATTTATTTATTATTTAAAAAAAATGTTTGTGAGTCCTTTCAGTTGCACTGGCTGCCAGCTTTTGGTAATTAAATTTAAGTGCATCAGGGTATGGAAATGGAAATTCCTCGACTTTGATAAGACCACTCCCTTTGGGGTACAGTATCCCTTTGGAATCACTTTGGCCTTTAACTTCCAATTCTTTTAAGTTATGATTCTTAACACATCTTGATTTCTTTTGATTGTTAAAAAAGGCATGCTAATAATCATCTCTCTTAGTCAAATGATTGGCTGTCACGATTGTATTTCAGCCAATAGCATTGCAGTTAGGCAGCATCTTTGATTGCTTTTTGCTGCATCCCAAAATCTAAGGCCTGTGTTCTTACTCTGAAAAAGAGTGGCTTGCTTCAAATGGTGAGCTTTCACTGGGCTCTCATTCACTGTTTAGAAAAGGAAGGAGTGTGAAATTGAATGATGGGTTGGTGCATCGGCTACTGTAATATGTCGAGGGTGGAGAAAGAGCTGAGATCTTGATTTACAGATTGGTCTACGTTCCCCTATAGTAATTAGATTTGGTCTGTTTCAAAAAGGACAAGATTTTGGAAAAAAGACTGAAATGTAGGTTAAAAAAAAGAAGTTAAAGTGTAGCTTTTACCCCTCTAGTTAAAGTGATTGTATAAGTGGTTTAAGATGCCTTCTGGTTTTGTTCTTATGAAGGTGTTGCTGTATGTCCAACTGGCAATTTTTCCCACCTGACCTTGGAACATATTGCTTTTCATCAGAAGATTTGGAGGTACTGTCCAGTGAGAAAGACGCCACGGAGCCTGTTTTAGAAGCTAATCGTTGTCAACCTATCCTAAAAATTGGCATGTTAACATGATTCTGTATACTGTATTTATAAATGATTCCAGCTTTGCAAATTGATTGTTGAGTAATCAGTATCTACAGTGGTTGTTCACCATTGAAATAACACTAGACAATTCTTCAAACACATTTTTTACAAATCAGAACACTGTTTTCTAAAAATAAAGACTTTTTCTGTCCTGTAATCTTCAAAAACATTTTTTCAAGGGGATACGAGATAAAATACAATTTTTACAGACAGTAGCCAGACTACTGATGGATCAAACAGATACTTTCAATGAACCACACTGTTGTTCTTTATCAATTTTTCCATACAAGTAATTGCTCTAATACCCCCTTCTGAAATATTGGACTCATCGCTCACTATCTTTTGTGTGTGCGTTCCTACAATAATTTAAATTTGATGTAAAGCTAATTAGAGGTAATAATCCCCCTCAATCTGTCAGAAAGCCGCTTCTCAGTCACAGAGCAGAGGCTGTTAGTCAGCCTCCAGTTTGCATTCTGTTTATGTATGCAGAGTGAAACAGGGCTCATTTGTGACCGTGCACACCATTTCTCCTAATCCCCAACCTTTAAAGTGGCACCATAATGAACTATACCCAGTAACATCAAAAACCGATCGAAAACCCAAACAATGATGACTAAAACGTACTCCACCTACGATCCTCCTCTCAATCATCATCATTACCAACACATTACACTCCTGTCATTAACAAGCACTGGGGATATGAATGAATCTGTAATGGTGATCGATCCTCTAGCACGTCTTGATCTCGCTGATCAGCGTGCAGCTTTTCCACAAGGCCCTCTTCGGCTCCCACGCTCCTCCGCTGCTGACACAACTACTCACCTGGGGCCAATTAGAGGAACCCAGGGTATCTGCGCTGTCCCTCAAGAGTTCCTACAATCCCACACCTGACCAGCCTGTCAACAACTTCAAGAAGCACAATACAACTGCAACAATTTTTCTACCCAAAAATTCACACTGCTTCAGCGGCAGCCCTGAAAACCACTAGGATTGGAGGGAACGGTGAAATCATCCGTGAGTGTCAGTTTGGGGATGTTTTGATATATTAACACCTGTAGGCATTCCTCTGCTTCCAGATGCTTTCCTTTACTAATGTTACAGAGAATAAAACACTCATTCTTTGTGCTAATGGAGAAAGAACACATGCATTGTTGTAATTAGCCCCTGGGCAGAGGCGTATCAAATGGAGCTTGAAAATGAATTACCCCATTTGAAATCAATATATGAACTTAAGTGACTGCATTCAGATTAAGAAGGGAAAGCACTTTTTTTAATCTATGCATGCAGCATTTATCTAATATACATGAGTTAGCTGGTAAACATGCGTTTATAGTGATAGCTGACAAATGTGTATGACTGGACCTGGTTTCTGGAGGTGATTAGAATGTTTACAAAATTAATGATTGCAAATTAAACAGTTTGCAGAAATACAGGCCTTTAAAAAGGTTCAAGTAAACAAAATTTCATTAATTACAGCTATGAATACGTATATATACACACAACACTATGGCAGTCACAAGTGAAGAGATTGGTTTTTTTATCTCATACTAATACAACTGTATCAGATATTTTCATAAAAGTTTGAACAGTTCAATTACGATTTTATGAAATCCAACATGGCCCGCTTTCATATGTAGTTCTGATTTTAAAAGATATCAAATTTTTTTGTAATGTGATCTCAGTCTGAATGGACATGTTGCATTTCTTGATGTATTAAACATCAATCATGGCTGACAAGAGTTGAAAGAAGTCCAATTAAGTGACCATTAGAGGACGACCCACTGCCTACGTAGTTCCACTAAAATATCAGTTGTAAAATGTGCTTCTGGTTTGACCTTTCAGATAGGAGTTTTGTATTGATAGAGGGGGTTTGTTTTTCAAGAAGTGATTACCGATAAGTGTTAATGTAGTTTTACTATTTTATTGCATATGGAATTTTCTATATGACAAATTAATTTTTGAATTCTAAAAGTTGTAAGTTTTTCCTTCATGAAAGTGCGACGTCGTTATACTGCTATACACATTGTGTGATAATTCTTCGAAGTTACTTTTCATTCTTTTCATCAAGATAAGGATACAAGAGTAAAATTTCAAGGTGATTGCATTCACGAAAGTGATTGAAAAAACTACTTCCAGTGCTGAACCCGTACTTGACAAACCACTTACATGGAACGCTGAAGAAGTCGTGCATAGAGTCAATCAAATGTCAAGAATTCTTGCTCTATTCCTTCTTGGTATTATTTGGTTGAACTCATAGTTGCTCTGATAATAAATTTACTTAAAATAAAGCCACACAACCACCTAGAATCATATTTGCATTCATGTTTACTTTCAATTTGATCAACACCATGCATATCGTGCATATGTGCACCTCACATCGGAGCAGCCTTCTTTTCACACACGCCAGATGAGTCACATAATATTAATAATCAATCAATCAAAGCTTTATTTGTGTAGCACTTACACATAACCTGACAGTTAGCCCAAAGTAGTTTCTATTACACATTTTTTTAAACACATAAACATAAAGGTAACAGGTGACAAAAAGTTAAAACAATACATACATATATATACATACATACATACATACAACAGCCTCTGCACATAATCATGAACCAAATAACTCCCTGAAAAGATGGGTTTACAACTTGCTTAAAAAAAGAAAAGAAAAAAAAAAGCTG
The DNA here is from genome assembly GCA_900490495.1 of Danionella dracula. Taxonomy (NCBI): domain Eukaryota; kingdom Metazoa; phylum Chordata; class Actinopteri; order Cypriniformes; family Danionidae; genus Danionella; species Danionella dracula. Next base: position 263,022 of record UELW01000100.1, read on the forward strand.
GTAATAGTTCTCATTTATAATGGAAGTTTGTTTCAAAGTCTAGGACCAGATACACCAAACTGCTTGCATTTACTCTTAGGCACATTGAGGAGAAGGTGTCAATAGGTGTTTAATAATGTCAACGAATATACTGAAAAAAAACAAAAAAACAACAAATGTCATTAATAAAAAATGAAGCAACAAGAACTGCAGTTTGTCCGTAGACTTTGAGGGATTGTGAGCAAACAAATTAAGACCCATTAGGTGAATGACAATGAATATCTTTCACGTTTATCCACCTCTACTGCTGTGCATGCCGGTTTGACTCATATGTTTTCATAAGACGTGGATTCTATTTCGATTTCGATTTTTCTACATCACCTGCAGAAACAGAAGATCTAGGATGCACACTGGGACTGTGACAGGCCGGTGGAGGGAGTGTGATGCTCTGGGCGATGTTCTGCTGGAAATCTTGGGTCAAGTCATTCATGTGGATAAAAATCTGACACATGCTACCCAGCTAAAAATAGTTAAGAGACCAGGGTTCACCATCATAGATGTGTTCCCTGGTGGGATGGGCAACTTTCAACCGATGAAGTCACCCTGGATGAATTTTCCACAAATGGTTTGAAGAGCCATCTACAATTGGTTTGAAGAGCCATCAAGACAAACAGTTAAACTTGTCTTTCATATTCTCAAAATTAAATCTAACAGCACATCTGTGGGACGTCTTGCTTTTAGGTAACAACCAACAGGTGCTAAGTGGTCAGTGAAACTATAAACACTATTTTTGTCTGAAGGGTTGTTAAGGAAGCTGAGCATAAGTTTTAAGCTCTTCAGTGAACAAAAATACATTAGCTGAACCTGAATACAGTACATTATACTACATTTGCAATCCATAAGACCTCAATGTTCATAGTTCTCAATTTCTACATTTCTAGGGCATAATGCAAGCTCTCAAACTAATGTGTTAAATGAATACTTAACAAACTTTAGTTGAAAAGAAAAAAAATATATTTTCCAGACTAGAAGCTGCTACTTTTTCTCACACATTAAACCCTGTGGCTTATTATATGAAGCGACTAATTTATGAATTATTCCCGGCTAACAGCTATCTCGGGGCTCTCTCAAGAAGAGCAGGAGGATGAGAGGTAAGTTAATGTTCAGATTAAGATGCAGGTTTGAGGAAAACACGAAAAAACTTATCTAAATCAGTTTTTCAGTAAAAGTAATCGATTTAGCTGTAGATAAAGAAAATCAAATGACAACAAATGAGAGACAGTGAGTGTGTGTGTGTAATAGCTAATGTTAGACTTTAGTTTGAACCAGCTATAATTAAATGGAAATTTTTGGGAATCCTCCTCGCTCAGTGTAGGTGTTCATTCAATGTCCAGGGCACACCAACTTCTAATTTATTTCCAATTTATTTCCCATTCCTTTGAAAACCCAATCGCTTCAATTCATCAGTTATTGGCAGTTCTCACACACTCTTAGCAACCAATTAGAAGCTTGCTTGAACACAACAGGTTGCTGCATACAGGATAATTACCAGAGTTGCCAGATTTTGCCAGACAGTTTTCAGCTCAACTAGGCTACTAGTGGTCATGTTGGCCTAGGAAAATTGGCATTGGGCAGATCTAAACAAAAATTGTTTAAGGCTGCATCTTAAAATATTTAGCAGGTATTACTGTCATCATTATTATTAACATTTTTAAAATATATATAAAATGTACTAAGAATAGAAATCATGGTGATTACATGGAGAAACACTCGCTCAAGTTGAGAGGGCATTTTCTCAAGTGATGCCGCAAAAGTATGTTAAAACATATAACATTTTTTGATTTTGGCCCTTTATATAACATTTCCACTAAATTACCAAAAAATGTAAATATATTATTGAAATGTATTTAATAATTACAGTGACAACATTAATAACAAAAAGTTATTGCATACATATGGATATATTTATCTTATGAATATGATTTAGTTTAATACATTTTAAATACATATCTATTTGGGCTGAAAACGGTCACTCAGATCTGGCAACCCTGGATACTGTATACTTAGGAGAGATGCAGTTTTGATCAAGAAGGGGGATTTGTAGCTTCTAGCATAATCTCAAATCTGTGTTAGGACCCCAGATGTTGTATAACACAGGTGTGTGAAAGGATTTTTTAATGAACAAACGTTATCAACGTTCTTTTATAATTCATGTCAGTCATTTACAGAACCGGCAATGAAAAAATTCTCCTTTTATGGCAACATTAATTCTGTGTTTAAAGAAAATGTTCTGAAAAACATTTTTTAATTCACCACTTAAAGTTTATGTTTCTGTGTAGCATCTTTTGTGAGCAAAAATCATATGTATCAGTTAGTTGCAAGACTTAAAGACTTGTGCCCTTATATATTAACACATTTTTCTAAATTTGGTCAGATGGATTTATGCTCAAATTAGCCTCATAGTCAATATAGCCACTTGCAATACTCTCTCATCAGTAAATATTCAAAACAGACAAAATAAGTCCATATTATAATCCTGCTGACTATAAGAAACAAAACTAATGTCTACTAATGATCATGGTGTTCATTCACTCTGTTCATCATCCAAACATATCTGTAGTTACCACCATGCGTCGGTGTCAAAGTTTTTATGAGCACATCACAGCTCTGGGATCAGATGATGAAACTAATTGTTATTGAGAGCCTCTATGGAGCTTATTAGCATTGATGAGACACAATGTTATATATCTTCACCCCCACAGACCACTATGCTTTAGGGGAAACCATCCCATTACTGTTTTGTGAGTGTAATGTTATAACTAGCAACATCTGTCAAGAGTTCACATTCAAAGACCTTAATGCTAGGGGCAAAGAAACATTAGCACCTAGCAAGATATCTGTCATTTTGATCTAAGACTCCATTGTGTGCCTCGACCTAAAATGGTCTAATGGTGCTATCAGGCGAAAAGGTATCTTGGCTTACAAGAATTTCAATTGTAAGGAAATTTGTTAAACTATGCATGACTCGGAGCCCTTAAACTTTTCCTTTGAAGATTGCTAATGAAAGTGCTAAGCCCCAAGAGCATGAGTTGCAGCTATTTTACAATGGGTAAGGTGATAACATAAAGGAAGGGGAATGTAAAGGATATTTGTGGTCACAGTCATGTCTGTATTAGCTCTGGGTAAAAGCGGGCCTCTTACTAGAGTCCCTTTGTGCATTTCTCTTTAAAATCACAGTATTACATGAACATACTTAGATATTTTACTGCAGTTTTCATTTTCTGCAGAGTTCACATTCTATTCAATAAAACAATCATGGAGGGCTACTGATAAACAGACCATTTAAAAAATAATTACACAATAGATTCAAAACATAATCAACAGTAACCAATGTTTAAATGTGTACATTTCTCTGTAGATCACCAGAGGCACAAGTTATTTGCTCCTTGTGAAAAAAATGCATCAACAAATACCCTACACATTACAATGACATTTAAAAAATGTAATAGAATTAACAACACCAATCATTCAATAGACATTTTCTGGGCTGGCTGATCAAATGGATGGATTTTGGAAACAACAGTGGAGGTGTTCCACATTCATTTGGACGTGGCAGCAAGGTGTTTTCTCTGTGTCCCAGCAACTAAAAAGTCTGGCTTTTGCATTTACAGTAACACAAGTACATATTTTATAAATAATAACATTTTTATCAATAGATTATAATTCAATAACTTATATATAAAATAGAATTAATATGACAGATTTAACATTAATATTTTCTCTGTTATTGAAATACAATTGACTTCCATAGCATGACAAGTTGTTGATTTTCACCATATTTGTGTTGCCAAAATACATATATGCTGAAACACCATCAACACCATCATGTGTATTATTTTAAATAAATAACACACATGTTCAGCACTTATCAACTGCACTTAATGTTTATTTTGCCACCAACAATCGGAAAATATGAAATAAGAACAACTAAAATTGTGGTCCAGTCTATGTATGTAATAAAAACCATCCTTTTTGTATTTTCTTTATTAAATGAAGCTTTAATAATAATAATAATAATGAGACAGAAATTAGTTGACTTTGTATATTACACTCAGCACCAATGTTAAAATATCATCTACATTTGTCATTTTTTTTTGTCTTCTGCAATGCACTGCTTCTTCAACAAATTTAAATTTGATGGCAGCCGTATAGAAAATCTGTTTCTTATTATCTGCTGGCTGTCCAGAGCGGTGCTGCAGAGACCCAAAGCAGAGTCCAAGTATATCAAAGGTTCTGCATATATGTATACCTCTAAAAATCTACCCCTCTTTCAAATAGTATACTTTTTTATCTGTGGTCTTTGTCTAGTGGATTCAAATTCTCAAAATCTGGTTGTCCATGCATAATACTACTATATCACATATATAATATTTCAAGCATTATTAGGCCATCTAACAGTCCATGCTCTGGGCATGTGTTTGCATTGATAGGGTGCGTGGCATTTTTGGAGAAGACTGAAAACAGCTTCTAAGAAGCTGTACTGCATTTTGTCATTTTAAAGGTAAAATTAAAGATACAGTGCTATCAACAATCATTCCAAAGGCTTTCAAAAAGACACTATAAAATGAAGCATAATATGATTATATTATATGATCTGGTCCGACTAGTGATACTATAAATGATAACATCTTTTTTTTTTGCTTAAAGTTGGGAAGTGAGATTCTTGGGAGTTAATCTTGATGGTTGAAATCCAAAAAACAAGCATGCCCCTAACACCAATGGCATTCCATGTCGTTAGGCTTGATATTTTAAAAGCTCCTGCTTGTTGGCTATTAACTTGTTCTGGTGTTGGCCTGCCCAAGCATCCCTAAAAACCACAAACAGGTAATAGCTTAAATGTTAAATGTTTCCAACCCAGAAATTGATTGAACTATTGTGTGAATCTCTACCAGTCTGTTAAAATTGAGTCTATTAATATGTGGCCTTGTGGTCTTGAATGTTTACCTGCAAATACTATATTATGAAATGAATCAGTGACCGGCCGCGAACCCGTCTATTTAATATTACTGCAGTAGAGCACCTCAGGTGACTCCGCCATCGGTTAACATTTACAGAATTCACAAAATGAAATCTTTGCTTTTTAAATGTCACTTGTTCTAAATTGCATGAGTGGATTCAGACTGAATCCCCCATGTGATCAAGCCAAACAGATGGACAATTACACAGTGGAACGCAGGAGAGCACATTTCTGTGAAACGGGAAGAAAAATGCCAGTGTGGGCAATTCTGCAAAATGCTTCCCTTTCCTTATTTCCGTCCATTTCAAGTCCACACAAACTTTACCTACCTGTGAAATAAATGTCAAAATACCATTCCTGAAATCCATAGAACCTTTAAAAGGTTAAACACATTTTCTGAGAACAGTATTTGTGTTGCATGCTAAAACAAATTAGCATACTGACACTCAAAACATGAGTAAATAGTGTACATTTGTATTTGTTTATTAATATGAATAAATTCTTAATATACAAGCAGATGGATCAAAGTTTCATTTGATGGAAATGGAATAGCAGAATGACGTTAACATAAGCAGTTCTCCCTAGAGCTCTCTTCTCCTCTTCATACAGAATTATCTCGGCCCTTTCATGTTTTTAGACCTTTATACTCTTAATGATGTCTAACAAGATCCCTTTATATCAAGGGAGTACGCAGGATGATTCTCTCTCTCTCTTCTGCCTTTGTAGAGACAATTTTGCTCTTTCGAAGTTATCAGCTCTTGGTTAGGTTTAAAGCAAAGACCCCCTTTTTTATCTGAGTCCATCTATGGAAGAGAACTGCAGATGTTCTGTTTTACTTCATTTCATAAGAGATGAATTTGTGTTTAGAACATTCCATGCCTGACAAGTACTTTATTTGCATAGCCATGTTGCTTTCCAGCCTCTCTGTTGGCACCCACCTACACAAGTTCTGTGATCTGTCTGCTAGAAAGAGTCATCCTTATCTCACTTGATCCAGCTGCTTCAAAAATACTTTTCAAACATACATGACAATTTTGTGATCCACCCTCATTTTCAGGTCGCTCACATCATATGAACAGATATTTTAAAGAAGCAAAACTGATATAGAATAACCTTCAATGACTCAAAACCAATTATATCTGGAATAAAATAGCATTTTTTATAGTACTAACCATTTCATTTTCACCAGATGCATGTTACAGCCCTATTTTTAATAAAAAATATAATCAAACTCCTTCACGAAGTAGCCATTGTTTCAACATCCCTAACTTCTCTCTCTTCTTTTTCTATTTAATGGTACTAGCTTTATGTGTTCACACTGTGAAGAATTGAGTTATTGCTAAGCTCCATCCCAAGAGAAAGAGAGCGGCCAACATTGTTGAGCATTTAAAGGCACTTGGAAATTACCAGGGTTGAGTTTCTTTGAAATACACCAGGGATGAAAGATGTGTTCACTTGTTTTAGGTATTTTATGCCAGAAGTGGTAAAATAGAGTGCACAGCGTACTTCTTGTACTTGTTATGGAGAGGCATGGCAGTGATGATTTAAAAAAAAAACAAAAACAAATATTACACAGACATAATATTACTCAAAGTACTTTGGAAGTACTATGTTTTACCAAACATTACAAGATAAACAGGAGACGAAAATGATGTCTGTATTTATACTGAATTCATCACTTATCTGTGGCTAAATCCAGCTTGCATCAAAGACTAAAGAATCATTTCAGTGTATGGTGTAAAATTAGGAAGTTATCTTTTGTAGCCCAACAATGGTCTGGTGTGCCAGCTTTCTTTAGTTAAGAACCTAGCAAGAAGAAACTAGCAACCAATCCCATTTCACTTCACATGGTATCATGTTTCTGGGCATGGAAATGTTGCTACAAAAATTAAGTGTTATTCAATGTTTAGCTGCCTTTTATGACATTCTCATTTATAACATGCTCATTCTCAGTACATACACAGTACTCTGTCTCAATCGCATGACTGAACGAAAATAAATGCATCACTTGCTTCTTTCATGATTTTTGTTGAGCCAAGTTTTAAATAGAAATTATTTATTTATTTCCTGGTGTAGACCTATTCAATATAGCTTCTATGCTATGCTAATAGTGCTATTAAATGGAAAATGAGAAAAAATAATCAGATTCCAAAACACTAACTTGCTAATTAATTATCTAATACAATAACTAGTATGAATGAGGCTGTTTGAAAAACATGCTGATGAAGAAAGGACATCGACCAAACAAAGCCAAGAAATGATAATTTTTCTACTATTTTAGAGAACTATTATGGTACCTATTTTTAAATCAAGGAGATGCACAATTTTTTTCCACGGACAGATAAAAAGCTAAAACTTTGATCTCTTCTTAGTATCTACAGTCCAAATGAATAATTAATGTCACACATTACAAAGTATGCGAACCAAGCCTTTTTCTTAAAAGAGTTGTCATTAAAGAAAACTATTTAAACATTAATATGTGGTGAATGCAGGATGGAAAATCGGGATGTTGTCACCTCTGATATATCTACCTTTGTATACTGATATTCTTGCTTAGACTAAAACTAGTAAACCAGCATGTCTGAATTAAATCTATTATACATTGTTTACAAATCTCTCCATATTTAAGCCCCATTTTCCAATATGTTCTGGCAGCAGATGTGCAGGTGCGCACGCACAGTCTAACACATGCACTCGGAGCTGTGTAATCTCAGATCGACTGACTTCGGTGTAAGGGAAAGGTAGTGTTACTTCCCAGCTATTTTGGCTCGCTATGCCAGTGCAACATTAATGTTGAAGCTTTACTTAATGTCATGGGTTCATTCTTCAAAATAAAGAAAACTTCAATGAATAACCTTTACTCTAATCAGCAACATAACAGAACTCCAATTGCCTTTTAACCCAGGTGTGGCATGCATTAATTTACATCTCTACTGCCAGATACTTCCTGTTTGCTTGCCAGGTTCACTTGTGGGATCCTTTTGCAGCTGTTGCTCAGATGTACACACCATACTAAATTTCCCTTCATGCTCTACCACTTCACCCATACATTCCCAAAATGATCATGTCCTGAAAATATCATGTTATGCAGCAGTAGAAATAGTTAAGGTTAAAGCGAGTCATTTTGGAAGACAACCATTTCTAGGGACAAACATAACAAATTTCAAATTTGGGTGTTCATTGGTTTACACATTATACATTGATGACTGCTGCAGCCACACATGGACCAAAGACTGCCTGGACACAGCCAGACACTACACTCCTTCTTTGACTAAATCAGGAACCCAATATGTGTCCAAGACACTCGTTCTTGTACATGCATTTAAATGCTCAGAGCAGTTCTCACAGCTTGTCCAAGTTGGCCACAACTCACAGAGTTGCAGTAGTTAAAAGTGTGGTGTTTGTTATTTATGAAACACACGTTGATGTACAGTTCTCAGTGGTGACACAAGGAGTTGTGTGCATTTCCTGAACCCACAAGCATCATGTTGTGAACCACAAATCTTAAAAACACCAAGGATTGAAGTAAAGCCATTTTAAATGAGCGAACAAATCAATGAGCTCCGCCAACTGTGATTTCCCACATGCATATGCACAAATCACACATTCACCCATTAACACTCAAGCATTGACAGCGGGATGGTACCAGTAACTGGCGATTTGCAAAAAGAGCTGCGGTGCGGTCTGAGGGGTTCCAAAGAGCTCTCAGGCCAGCCTTCTGTATTCCTGGTCATTAATCATCCCTCAGATGAGAGGCTCTCACCAGCTGGGGGCTTAGAACACCCAAGGGAACACAACCATGCAGAGAGAAAGAGAGAGAAAACTCCAAACAGGTGTCACTGTACCAACTGCATCTCATAAGGAGGATGCTGTCAACAGCAGAAGCTGAATGGAAGCTCTGATTGCACCGCTATGGCAAGCTGGAATCCCATATTGAGCCCTGACCTCCTTTCCATTACCAGAGCAGTGGATCAGCTCCTCTGCTGTTTGTCTTTACACTTGGATGAATGAAATAATGGGATAGCAATAAAGTGATAGCCCACTCATTTACTGCACTAATGGTAACGGAACAGGTATAGATGCAGAATGACAAAACAGCTCAGAGACAGAAAGGGAGAGAAAGAGAGAGCTTGTGTTATTGACAGAACTGTTCAAACCCTTCTGGCATTTTGTTCTTTATGCCCAAAAGGACTTTGGAAATATTGCTTTTTGCTCCCAAATGGCGCTACAGGGCTTCTGGCGACTCCCTAACCTTCACAACAGAATGAATGCGAGTGTAATGGTAAGATAGAATCAGCAAGAGACACAGTAACTCATGTGAGGCGTCCAGCATTCTGTCAGGATTCACATCCATATACAGCAAACCATCAAACTGATGCCTTCGACACGAACATGAAATACTGAGACGATCCCGGCTGTCCCTTAAAGAAATGCAGATGGAATCTCAAACACACACAGAGCACTGGTTGCATGAGGGGGGAAAAAATCAATATGTCATTTAGGTTATCTGGTCAATGTTATATTTCAGCTTGGTGACCTTGACTTCATTTTTTAAAGCGTAGAAGTCCAATAGATGGTTGCGATTAAGTCCACAAACAAATCTTTAGTCGATAAACACACCATAGATGAAACTCACCTGATGAAACACTGTCATGAGATAGGTCAAATTCTCTCTGACATGAGGAAATAACATTAACCTTCTATTTCATTTAACTATAAAAGGTTTAGCCATAGCAATTATGTCCGAAAAAGGTCTCTCAAAGGTGTAATATGAGATTTTAGCAAAACACTTTAGGGGAGTTTGGCTGGATGAATCAGGCAGCTACCCAAACTAAATTGTAGCAGAAACTATTAAAATACAATCATTAATAACAATGGCACCATAAACCATTCTTGGGCTTCAAATGTCAACTAGTGGGCACAATAATTTTTGACAACAAATAATAGCCAGTTTCACACTGCCAGGCTCATTCAAGGCTAAGTGCGAGATAAGTCCTTGGCTATGTGTTTATGCACATAGCACCAACAAACGCTCACAAAAACAATGCACCCACTTGTCTATGTTCCTTTTCTCCACTTAATGAGGGTGTTTCTGAGGGCGAGAGTACGAAACAATCGTGTGTGTGTATAGCAGGGTTGAAAGAAGTTGATTGTGAAACAAGCTGTATCTCAGTAAAAGCTGGACATACAGCATATTGGGAGTAGTGGGATGTTGTGCTAATTGTTATTGTTCAGTACAGATTTGTAGAGTAACTTCTTGTATTGTTAAATTCAACAGCAGATTCAATATTAATGTTAATCCACTGGCTTCATTAGCACTTTACTTATAATTACATCATTGTATATCACAATTTCTCTAGTCTCTGTTTATTTACACACACACACACACACGCACGCACGCACACCCACACACACACACACACAGCACCATCAGCAAGTCCATCAGTAAATTTGAGGCGTGACAAACCCCACATCAAACACTGTCCACATATGACAATAATATACCAGGTATAAAAAAAAACTTCTTGGCTGGCATTTACAAAAATACACTGTAATGCTGTTTACGCATGTCAAAAAAAGCGTGTCTCAGTTAGTCACCTGGAGAAAAGATTCATAACTTTGGCAGACTAGTAGGGGTTCAAATATTTATTTCCCTCATACATTTATATATGAAATTTTGAGACTCTAAATTAGAGCGAGGTCCAACAAATACTTTGTTTCCTCACTGTAGCTTCATTGAATTCTAATCTAGTATGAAACAGTCTCTTCATATCTATACATCTCTGTTTCTCTAAAGCAATCGAAACAAGCCGCGACAGGGTGATTGTTACCTTGACTTGAAGAAGTGTGTCCTTATATCTTCCTAAAGTGGTTTCTTTTGAGATCAAGGCAGGCTGAATGCAGACAATTCCACTCATTACATGACTATTTCCAAAGAACCAATAAATCTGAATAAATGAAGATGACATATTGACTCAATATGACTTCATTTAAAATGAAACCAGGCCAAACAAGATTCATATTGCCAGTTTGAAAAGCCCTCTTGGGCAAGCAAATAGCATTCTTGACATCTCTGAACTGTACAAATATTAAGCTCACGACAGTCTTTTCTGTAGACTTTATATTTAAATAAATATATAAATCTCTTCTAAGAAAGGACTGTTTTCTATATGCCGTTGTCAGAAAAATGAATGGCATTGAGAAGTTCACCTTCTGCAATATACAGTTGCGTCACTTCATTTTAGACGTGAAAGAAAAGAAAACTTAAATAGGGGTATATTAGGAGCTTTTAAATACATTAACAATATAAAATGTTAAGTTTTGATTATTGGCCTCTCAACAGTGTGGGGCTATCGTACTGCTGCTTTTTACCCAAAAAGAGCAAAGTTACAAGCTCAGGCAGACCTCAGAGGCCTAATTAAGAAATCCATGAATTATGATAATAGTGATGAATACATAAAAAATAGCAATTGAAATGTATTTGGATTAAATTGAAACACATTTAATACCCTCAGTAAAAATAGCCACTGATTTTAATGTGCTTAAAGTAGCACTGCATCTTTCTATCTAGGTTGAGCTCTCTGATCTATGGTTCAATAAGCAGAGAATGTCTACAGAGACCCCGTCTTCAGAGAGAAGCTGGTGGGAAATCTCCAAAACGCAGTTCATTTCTTCCAAATTATGACCAGCACCATGTTTCATTCCTCCCTCTTGGTATCGTGCTCATTTTCAAGCTCCAGGAGACATCAGCAGAACAAAAAGATTAAATCTATTAAATCTTCTAAATTGTTTTCCTGGTTTAACACAGACTTTCTTCGGAACGGAAACAAATCTATATTAAGACAGCAAGTCTTTACTGGAAAACCTTCCTAAATAATGTGAGAGGTCTAAGATGTCATTGTTGTGTTTAGAGCAAGGGCTTAAATTCTCCTAGGGACAGGGGGACATGTGCCTTCATTTTTGTTTATGTCTCCACACTTTCGGAGACGCAATTGCAGGACACTCAGAATCCTGTGATGAACTTGTATTTCCAATGAGACCTGCCCTTTTCATAAGTTTTCACCAAAAAATTCCTTTCTCTGTACATCGCTGTCTGTGTGTGAGTTAATATTCGCAAAGTGCATGCCAAAAATCTAGTGTTTTAGAGTTAGATTGGTTGTTTTATTCAGTAAACTGACACCAAACACAGCTGAGAAAATGATTAAACATTTATTTTTTATATCCTTAATGTAATAATGACAAAATGGTAAATATCTTCTGTCAGAAGCATTCTACAATCACCTAATTTGAGTCATTGCACTTTAACCTGTTGGTTCCATTAAAAAACTAATTTTGAGAAAGTTATGAAGAATTGATTTGTGCATTTTCGGTCAATAATTACCGTAAAATATAATCAATAGCTTCTGACGAAGACACTAAATAATTATCAAACGTGCTTCTGTATGAATAACATTAAATTGTTTCATTAAAAAGCAAGCAAAAAACCATTAAACAAGTTTTACAATCACTGGATGTTGCAGAAATATGTATTTTAAGCTTTGCTCGGTGATGCTCCTATTGAATGATTGAAAATCCCTGATCAACATAGAGTATAAACATTACCAAAAATTAAATATAACATAAAAGGAGGAAATATTATTCTTTTTTCCCAGTTTTTCCACCCCCACTTCTCAAACAAAAGGTTTCAAGACCCTTGCAGAGCTTACAAACAGTCAACACCACCAAAAAAAGATTCTTCGTACGACTCATTTGTCAAACAATCTCATCAGGTAAATTGAGAACACGCCTCATGGGAGTGAAGTTCAGATATATGTTATCTGAGATTTACAAACACATTGCTCCCCAGAGAGTTAAAGCTAAACAAAACAAAGCCTGAATGAAAGTAAGCGATTGCATTGAGCAAATTGACATGCATTTCGCATTCAGGTTTGTTTCTCATTCTTCAGAGGAACAAGTACACACGCGACCACAAAATGGTGACTTTACGCCTAATAAATTATTCATCTTCATCTTCTATCGCTGTATATTTTTCAATTTTTAACATTAGCTTTTGCTTTGGGGAGATGGATATTTCAGAGGATTTCATTTATTTGTGCATAATGAACAGCTCCGCAAGCTGCCGAATTCAAACAGGAAGTCTCAAAGAGTAGATCATTTGTTATATTGGTTGTTTTGTTCTCAGAAGGCATTAGCTCACGCTCGCTTAACTTCAGGCTATTAGACCAACTTTCTTTTAAAGTTCCACTGTCAGCCATTGGTTTTCCATCTATCCATCCTCTCAACCCATGCAAACTCTCCTAATGGCCAATAAAATTGTGTTAAAGTGAATGAGTGGGGTGAAATGAGAGAGAACAGGGTGTCTCTAGTTCGCTTTCCACACAACAGCTCTAAGGATTGGTGGAGGTCCACGCTCAGCAGGGAGCGAGGAGGCGAACACAAAAGCTCAGATTGCGTGGTTTCTCCAGTGCACATTACAAGGAGTGAGAGAGGGGGGAATTGTCCAGTGTAATCCAAGCTCCCTGCCTCATTCAGAAACTGACAGGGAGAGGGAGAAATGCGCATCAGAACTGAGCCCTAAAGCCTCTTTCCCCCGTCCTTTGTGACCCGCTGGTTGTGATGTTGCCAAGGGAAACAAGGCCTGCTCCAAGAGGAAAGCCATGTCTGTTAGGAGCTGACCCTCTTTTTGCCAAGAGGGGCCACTCATTCCAGTTCTGGAGTTGTGAATATACTCGCTTCACAATGCACCAATGAGCAATCAGCATGCTCTCTGATCCCCTCCACGCGCCAGTTTCCAGGGGCTGGGTTTACAACTGCTGCCCTCCTGCTTTAGAGGGAAAAACTGCTTCTGATTCCAAAAACGTCAATTATTTGTTTTACTGATTATTACTTTCACTGGCTTACTTCTGTACATAACGTGTATGTAAATATTTGGAACATTTATGATCACCATAAACCAACAACCACACTTGGAAAAATCTTATTGTGTAATCTTATTTTTGATTGGAGGTCAGATTTCAAAATCCCTGATTTAGCTAAATTCAGACAGCAGATTGTGATACTCAGTAAATAGTTTCTGATGGTAATGCTCAAATAACTTCTGTTGGCTACTTTTGTTAACTAATGTGGCTCTGTTTAAGTGAATATTTTCTCTTCAGTCAGCACAATATGACAGCCATCGAACAGCCTGGTTTTGTCATAAGATGAAATCAAACGCTTCATAAAAAAAGCAAGAGTTTCACACACATCTTCAATCCTTGTAATTGTAAATACCTTTACGATCTGTAAACTTATTCTTTGAGACTATCATCCATTTATATTGTTGCCAGGAGCAACTATAAATTCATTTCTATCCCTTGGCCCTAACCATTCCTCTAACACATTTTGTGCATTCATGTGAGGGTGCCCCAAATCTCTTTTGAGCTAAGGTGAAGGGCTTTAGTAAAGGCAAGTATACCACTTCCGAAGTGTTGTTGGACCCGAACATGCAACATGTGATACATGAACAACATAGTTTAACAAAGATGGATGTCAGTGTGAGGAAAGAGAGCCATTTCTTGCCATAATTTTTTTCTACAACAATCTTTTTACGTTAGTTTCATGTCAAATGTACATATACAGGTTAGAAATGTTAATATATTTTACAAATCAAATGTTTCACATGTATAGAGTGTTTTTTTCTGGAAGTCGACCATGCATAAATTCCTAGCTTGCCACATGTGCCTCCTTTTCTCAGACAGTTTTTGCAGTCTTCTCCTTGATTTTATATAACTTTTGGTAGTCTGTAGTTTTTCAAATATTTTTCACGATCCGACTGATTAACACAGTCAAAAAACAACAGTTTATCACCAGTATCTCGCTGAAAATTGTTCTGTTCTGTTCTGTTCAGTTGTATTTTCTCCAACATGGCCGACCTCCGGTTTGATGATGTGCCGTGAAAACACTATATCTCACCACTGTTAACCATACAACATTAATGTTACACAATAGATTTGCTGATGAGGTGTACAATTTTAGATGTTAGATTTCATGTCATACGTGCTTAAAAAATCCGGGGGAAAAACATATTAAATAATAAAGCCAATAACTATAGAAATAATATCTATTTTAAAATGAATAATGTGTGAAAGTGGATTCATGTATTATGCATGTTTATATGTGTCTTTTTTATGGCTTCACTGTGGTGTCTAAATATATAACATTTGCAGCCTCTTGCCAAGGGAGAGAAATGAAATGAAGACACACTATTTATCCTAATACTATGCAATACTCAGACATCTGTTATGATTGTTAACTTAAAGACTTTATGAAAAAGAATGTATAATAGTATGAATTAAAATAAAATGTAGGATTTTGCAAAGTATCAAATCAAATATAATATTATGTGGGAAAATAGCTAAATTTTATGTCACACAAAGCTAATTACTTTTTGAATAAGATTTGTCTGGACCAATTTAACTCTCTAATTTATTCATAAATGATTTCTCATTAAAATACCTAGTTAAGTTTTAACTCTAAACGAAGAGTTCAGTAAAGTGACTTAAACACGTCACCATAAATGTCAACCAAGAGCGGAGCTACCATTAACTTTGACCTTGCCTTTTAAAGCATTTCTCTTTTCTCCTACATTTACCATTTACCCCCCTCCAGGCTCCATTTTTACACCCCCTGCTGTAAGCTTTTGTGTACCTGCATTTTCTTTGTGTTGACACTGGACTTGGGCAGAGAGCCAGGAACTAAATCAACAAAGCTGTCTACACTTGAAGTGTTCTTTCTAAGACAGACTGCACAAAAAAGCACAGTATATGCTTCTACATATTAGCTGCCATATGACACAATTTCTTCCATGGAATGGCATGCCACCCTGCTCCGATGCTTGTTACCAGTGTAAGACAGCATGTTTGTGATTGTTTGCGACACTGGTGATGTCAAGCGGCTCCAAAGCAAAGACTGGAGGGATGCATGCTGAGCAGAGCTGCTTCTCTCCAAATCGCATGCTGCTGCAGTATGACATTTACCGAACCAACCCAGAATTTAGGAAGCCAAAAGCTGCATGACAATCATTAAAAGTTTGAAAACTAGTTCCAAAAACTCCCATGAGAACATATCTAAAAGAGAGGCAATTTATGTATATTTAAACTTCAATGACACCATCAAAGCTTTCAGAGATCTCTCAAGTCCGGTTGACTTTGAAACTCTTTTGAGATATCCCATTAGAGTAAAGAGAACTTTTTGGGGAGAGAAGGCTTTAAATGGCTATTGTTGGTCACAACTCTAATGGTTCCTTAGGTGATGTCTACTGTATGTTTACTCGTAGTCCTCTTTAAATCCAGCAGGTTCACATCACTGAAATCTATTCCAATTGTAGCAAACATCTAACAGACCCTTAACCATATAGAAGTAGGGAACATTTGGTTGACAAGTGTATGGTTGAATATCAAGGACTTGCAAGTTACGTACGCAATCAGCTTGTTAAGTCTGACATCACGCCGCTCTTCCAGGGCCTGCAGCTCCACCCATCCATTGACAGACAATGGAAGAAGGGACTAAAACTTGATTCATCAGTGGGTTTCTGCTCTAACTTGCCCTACAGAACAGTACATTCCACTTTATTAATAATTTTTTTTGGACACTTGACTCTAACCTTTATTATGGCATGTCATTGGTAACTTACATATAATGTTGCACTTGAATTAAAATTAATGTGAAACGTTTTTGATGTAATAATGATCAAAGTTTAGGTAGTGTCTACTATAATTAAATGTCAATAGGCGAGTGAAACTGCTGGACTCGGAAGTTACACGTGTCAGTCATTTTAAGCCTTAAAAAATACACTAGCCAGTTCTTTCACTGATTTTTTTTCTCACTGTGTGGAGTTCAATCATTTCTGAACAATCATTCCTGAATCAAAAAGTCTCAGAAATCTAAGGATAAGCACACAATGTACGTGCTTTTTCATGTAGAAAGATGAAGTAGAATACCTGTTTTTTGGTGTGGTTCCAGTCTATTCAATTTCAGAATGAAAAATACAAAAGTATGTTACATTTTAGGAGCCAGAAGGAATTAAAGAATAATTGACAACAAATATTTTCCATGATGCATCCTCACTTGACTTTCCCTCAATAAACAAATCATGTGACCAATCTCATTGCATAAAGTCTTAAAAGCTTTGCAATCCCTCTGAAATGTCTGTCTTCGAATCGATTCTCAAATGACTGAATTGCAAAACATCAGCTACTGAAACACTCCGACTGTGTTTATGGAATAATGGCTATGCATTATTACATTCAAAACGGGAGCCAAAGTGGTTTCGCCCCATGAAGCAATTTTCAGTTTCAATAAACATCCATTTGCAAGTTTTTCCACAATGCAATAATTTAGTTTTCCGACTGTTCTGTTCACAGATAGAAATTCTGTTTTAATCCATAAATGAAATCATCATTCCGCCAAATGCCAAATATTATAATTCACAAAATGTCATTCAGCTCAAATTATGGACTACAGATGAGAGGAGAAAAAAGCAATCAAAGCTATTTTTCATCTAAGTTTTTTTTGAGAGATTTATTCAAACCAGTAATTAAACATAGAAACAAATGAAAGTCTGTGGATAACTTATTTAATATATCTTCCAAAAATAATTTATAAAGGAAAAAAGTCTCTGACACATTCAAACTGAAATTGAAATGAATTTAAAACTTAAATTCGTTTTTTTTTGGACACACTTTCCTTGAATTACATATAAATAATTGGAATGGTATGCTGCGAAGAAAATGAATTCAATAGAATACAATTCTGATAAATACAAAAAGGGCATAACTTTAGCTTGACTTATAGCAACAACAAAAAAACCCTGATCAAAGCAGTGTCAGAAAAGCAATAGTTTATGAGGCATTTGGGGATCAGTCAGCCGCAGCCCACAAATCAATATGTTTACTGAACTATTAATAACATAGACACATAACTGATCAGCATTTTGCGAGATAGCTCAGAGGAAAGAAAGAGATATTAATCATTTTCAGCTCACGAATCAGCTCCTCGAGAATCTGGATTAGCTCATCTATATTCCACCACACACAGATATCTTTGTTAAGATACACAGATACTTTATATGGATGAAAACTCTGCGATATTAATCTGGGACGAGGAGGACTCAATCTGGCTTACTTTATCGGAGGAAAAGAGAGCAGAGATCAGTTAAGCCCGGTGTCAGTGATACACTAAATCATGATGGACAGACAATTCCAATCCTACATAATAAATGGAAGACTGAGAGCGATCAGAAGGCAGAGAGGGGTGTTAAATCGGCCTTCTCGTCCTCATCACGCTTCTCATCCTTCGCTTATTGATATTGATTGAAGAAGCTCATTACAGTTCCTGACTGATGAATGCCATGAATCAGCACTAACACCATGGACGGGAATCTTCTCACTGCATTTTTTTGACAAACTTGAGTGTGCTCCATTTGCAAACAGAGCTGAGAGGTTTTAATAAGGTTCATGACAAACAGTCTTTTCGTCAAGACATCCTATACACAACAAACACATAAATCCTTCATGATTGGTTGAAATGATGCTTTGAACCCTCTCATGTTTAATCAGCAGCGCTGAATGGTTTGGAAATATAGAGATTGCTTTTTCTTTTATGACAGACTTCTATGGAAATTCACACTCCACACAGATTCCTTTCAAGCCCTTCCTGACCATAAACTTGACTCCTGTAATCTGCTGACTGAAAAGCTTTCTTCAATTCAGAAGGGTCAATACTTAGTTTCAGAAGAAATGGCAACGGATTGATTTTGTTGCCTTGGTCCAAAAAAAACTGTAAATCCTCAAAGACAAGATGGTTAGTCCACAAGCACCTTGTTAGCTTGAGTATCCAGGGCTCTCATCAATCACAGTCTTCTCACTGAGAATGGAGTAAAGATACTCTACTTATTGTATTTGGTCTTTTTCTTGCTACACAATAAACTGAAAATACTTCATTAATATAAAGAACATACTAAAGGGTTTAAATCAGTCATTGTTTAGCATTATTTTGCATTAATGTTAAAAAGTTTTGTTATTTTATTAACTAAACTGAATAGTATTTTATTTGGACAATATACTGTATTCAAAAACTGATTTTCAAAAGAAGAAATGGTCAAAACCTATTTTGTTACATTAATGAGGATTAAGATCATTAACACATGTTTTAACACGTGAGGTCCAAAGACATTCAAACCTAATGTTACATTTGACACTTTCCTTCATAGTAATACTGATGAATACAGATATTCAATAACCTTTGATATAGGAATGTTTAGAGAAATATTTAATCTCAATACATAATTAAATTGGACATGTTACATACTCTACTTGTCAAGATATCCCTTAAATTCTACAATGGTACATTTAATAACTCAGTTAATGTTTAAATAAATAATGTTGTTACAGATTAAAAAATAAATAAATTTAACAAAAACTGAATTGTTTAGGTCATTATATACTAGTTTGTGTCGTCCACAAACTATTTCCATATAATTGCATACTGCCTTCAAAAAGGGTCTAGAACAGTAACCTTTGAAATAATTAAAGCACAAAATGAAGAGTAAATCACAGAATCATTTCATCCTGTCTTCTCTAGATATGCGTACGCTTTAGGGATTCATCACAGCCAAATCTATGCACTTGCCTCTTTAACATAACAAATATGAACATAATCTCTCTTGACCACTTGCTTCTCAAAAAGTTTTTATCCATCTCAAAAAGAACACCAACATGCAATTTTAATCCCAATCCTGTTTGTTTGAGGAGAAAATGTAAATGGGATGTGGATAGTTCCAATCGTGTTTTTAATTAATTGGTGCAAAATACAACTTTTTAGTTTTGTTATTTTTATGATTGCTCTTTCTATCAGTTCAATTAATATAGAGAAAACAATGCAAAGAGGAGCATGAACAAGATGCTTCTCCAATGTATACTACTACATGGATTGGAACAATCTGAAAATGTGCTTTTTTTACATTTGGGAGTGAAAGCGAACAAATTTGTATATTTTCGCTCAAATAAATATTAAAAATATCAGCGCATTTTAAATGTACCAGAAATGTCTCTTTAATTTCAGCATGTGTTTACTTAAAAAAAGACTGTGAGCAGCCAGAGGTTAATTAAAACACCTATGATGGATGAAGTCCAGTCAAAGTAAAACCTTACAAAGTTTAAAAATCTTTGGAAACATATTGAGTAATGTATGTACACAAACATTGTTGAAGATTGAACTTAAATGTTTTCTTTAGATTTCATAAAAAAATGGTAACAATTTTACTTCTTTACTTTCCAAAGGAAAATGTCACAATTTTCATAGAAATGAAACTCAAGAGTCTCTTGAAGAGTCACATCTGGTTTACCATGCAAGCTTTCATACACAGTCACAAAGAAAAGCATATGATTGAAAAACACAGACAGCACAAAAACCTTATTCAGTGGGTTAGGGAGATGAATGTTATTGCTTTGTAAAATTTGAAGGTGACTAACAGAACTACTTTCTTGAACAATAACTCTAGTATATACAGCCCACTGAGACCACCAGTCACCCAGCATGAGAAAACAGTGGCATGTCATGTAGCAGCTTCAAAATCTGAATAGTGAAATGTGAGCTCGGGCAGTCATGGAAACTTTATCCTGTAGCCCTGAGGTACACCAGTACGCCTGCCAGAATGTCAACGACAACAAGGAAAAAGCAGCTACCGTGCTGTAATCCCACCGAGGAGGAAAAAGCACACGTGCTGTATTCCCACTCAGGCTCTGGTTTTGAAAGTCAACCTAAGCCTCCAAAATAACCCAGATCATAAATGGGCATGAAATTGCAGGGAAGAGCATCATGCGTAGGAAAGAGGCTTATAATTGAATGAACCGGCATTAAACTGGGCAAAAGAGCGGGCAAAATAGGTCTCTAAGGAGACGAGGCGCAGTAGGATTGGGCCTGGACATAATGCATCGCTATCACTGGGCTGCATCAATGTTCTCCGTGGAAGAGATTAGTGTTGAGGAAAGCTATCCAACACAAATAGACCATAACGAGACAGTCATTTTGTAGGTTTGGGGGAAAAAGCTTTTCTTCAATCCTCATAGACTGTAGGCTCTGTTAAAAGGCTTGTCTATGGGGAAGAGGTTTGGTTCTAAAGTCACAAGCTGCAAACCGTTTGCTATTTACTCAACACAATGAACTATACATCAGTGATTATGCCAAGGCTATTTTTCCAGAAAATGGCTTCTCAATGACACTTATAGTTTAAAAGCAATCACAGCTAACGCTAACAGGAGCCATCTGTGTGCATTCAGGGAACTGCTCCAATTACAGGCTTGCATTACAACATTTTTTCATGTGATGAATGCACATACTTGGTTTTAAATGACTCTAAATTGTTCTTTGTAGCATACGTCTAATGAAGGCTGGGTCAAAATTGATTATCTGTAATGGCCCTCAATTGGTGCTAAATCAAGATCCAGATGTTACTTTGGTTCCAAAGTGAATCATTTTAATCATTTGAACGTGGAAACTAAAATTCACCTGTTGGGCTCCAAATGCGAGGAAAGTTAACGGCACATGAGCAAACAAAATGTTTTAAAGCTAAGAAGGAAGATGATTTGAGATATTTATATGTTAAAGCCATAAAGATCAAAGTCTTAAAGATCAATGAAAATGTTAACAAAAAATATTAACGGTAAGACGATGGCTAAGAATCGATAAACCTCTCTGCATGACTACTAAGTTGCAATATTCGCTCCATCATGAAGCTAATATGAAAGTAACAAACTGCTGTTCTTCAACTGTCCTCCTGGGGATGGCTACAAAAGGGAGCCAACCCCTTGATAAAAAGGCTAACTTTAGTTCTGAAAAAACATGTACACACTCTAGTGTCAGCTAGACTCTAGTTGTTCATTACTTATTAGTTTAAGCTACAATTAACTACAATCAAGACCTGATCTTTTCGCTCAATTCCATCTATTGCCTCTCTTTTGAAATTTTAAGAGCCGCTTTCTATACGTTATTGTACTATATAATACAGAACTTGGTGCTCAAACACAAAACAATCTCTGTGAGCACACATACTAAACACTGATGAACAACAATGCAAGCAAAGGCCCAAATGATGCTTGGGGATTTACAGAAGTTTTTGTTCTATTCTCAATTAGGGCTCCAGTTGTCAGAATTGTTCAAGCCAAAACAATCTACATCTTTTCTACAGTCACTTCACTCAACAGGACAAAAAATTCTTCAACGCTGAAGCTAAAACTTTACCATGTTTTTTTCAGCAAGTCCATCAAAAGACGTTGACATTTACAGCATCTTTATTTTTCAACCGCGTATACAAGTGAATGTCAGAAATGTAAAGTTGGCATTAACAGCCATTTCATCAGGGAGTGATTCTGGATGTTCATGCATTTGGATGCCAGTGAAATAAGCACTGCTTGGAATTCTTAAACACAGAACTTATTTCAACCTTAATTATATTGCACTTTCAAACAGCAGCACATGGAAACTAAATGCTTCCAACAAATTAAATGGATTGAGTATAAACATAATCTAAGATTTGGTCACTGCTGTACACAAGCAATAAAATCATATAAAATCTAATCATAATAATCCACATAGGACAACATAGAAAGAATATTAAGATATATTAACACAAAAATAAAAATATTGCAAGGTCTCAGACAGTAAAAAGCAGAGGTATACAATTGGGTTTTACCCACTTTTTAAAAAACATCCATTCAAAAGGAGTTTTGGTGGCAAGAGGCCGTTAAACAAAAGATTTTTACCTTCAAAATTCTCAGATTTATTTTAAACCATGACCTACCTCCGGTAAATCAGTTTTTTAAAAGTGGGGGAGAGCTTTGCATACATAGGTGCAGCAAGTACATTTCAAGGGGAATTTTTTTTAAA
Organism: Danionella dracula; assembly: GCA_900490495.1. Classification (NCBI taxonomy): domain Eukaryota; kingdom Metazoa; phylum Chordata; class Actinopteri; order Cypriniformes; family Danionidae; genus Danionella; species Danionella dracula. The sequence continues at coordinate 285,940 of UELW01000100.1, forward strand.
AAGAGGTTTTAAACTCCCAATGCACTAACATAGGTATCGAGCAACTATTGTGCAGGTCTAGAATTAACCAAGCTCTCTGTCTGCGAGCTTTCAGGTTGAGGTGGAACAGAGGTGGACTAAACCTCTCAAGCATCTGTGGGATGACACAAATAGACCATCATACACTCATGTGGGCTTCATTCCATGGAGGAAAGAGTGCCAGCATTCACTGACTTGACACATGCTTTTATCCAAAGTGACTTACAGCGCATTCAAGGCAGAGGTTTTATCAGTATGGATGGATCCTAAGAAATCCCTTAACCTAAAGCAATGTATAGCTATGTCTGAGCCACAGTAACACCTCTAGAACTCCAGAATTGCAACAGTATGAGCTACATTTACATACTGGTGTTGCGGCTTTGCCTGGAGATATACTGTACCAGTCTGCCTCAAGGAATATGACATTGCTGTCAAACACACTATTAATCATTCAACTATTTAACTACAGCTTACGGTCGTTTTAATGGGCCGTTTAATATCTATAGCTTATGGCTATAGTTTTACATGTATTTATGTATTTCAACTGCATTTCAGCAATCATGATTATATTTTAATGTGATCAAGACTCAGGTAGTTATTAATTGATAGCATTGTTTTGATAATTGTTTTGATTACTAAAGAGCTCAAAAAGATCTTCACTCTTTAACACCACTAGGCAGATTGTCCAAAGCATTTAAGCATTTCAGACAATGCGTCCATTTAAATGGACATCTAAAAATCAGGCAGGATTTTTTTGGCTTTAATGGACATTTACTCCAAAACGTATTGTCCATAAAGTTGCACGTTTGTCATCCAATCAAATGGCAGCAAGACATTGTATGATGCAATCTGAAGAAATTTGCAGGCTCCGGTTCACACCCTAAGACTCAGATCCCTCTCCAGGACAGCTCGCCTAGTACGCTAGACCCTGCCCAGCATGCTAGCATATTCATGGCTAATTCTTGAGTGTGCGCTCATGAAATTAACAAATTATGTTGTGACTCTAAGCAAACGTTCAAGAGTGGAGTTTGTCTTTTAATGCTTACATTTACACTTTACATTGCATGAGAGTGAAAGGTTAGTAAATATATACCTTTAACGTACCGTCCAGGGCGTACCACATACCCTGCCTTTAGTCCAGTGTGCTTGATATAGACACTACCAGGAACATATGATCAATGTAGTTTAAGATTAAATTTATGTTTTGCAATGTTATGATTGAAAAACCATAACAAAAATTCAACATTTTTGGACTATTCAGGCCCATAAGAAAAACTACCCTACACGACATATACAAAGTACCCAAAAAGATAAGGACACAAGTGCAAAGGAATAAAATGATGCTTGTGGCTATTGCTTTTTTTTAAACTATAAATTATATTCAAATATTTTTTCTTGAGCCCATGGAAGGCCAAGCTGCCTACAATGTAAGACTTTCTATTGTGGATTCATATATTTTCACTGTCTTCACAGAACAAAGCACCTTAGTGAGTTATAAAGCACCACTGAAGATAGCAGCTGAAATGATGCATAACAGATTTGAAAAACCTGATGAGCATGATGAAAAACAGACTTTCATTTTCAGTCTCTATTGCGATCACAAGGTTATCCGTTTAACTCATCATCTCTATAATGTGTGATTTCGTAGATAATCAAACCTTGCAGGCACGAGTGCAGTGTTCACTTTGAACTTTACCTTGATGGCTCCTCAAAGGTCAGCAAAGTGTTTGACTTTCTTCAAAAAGCAATGTTTTTTAAACGTCTATTGGCCATCCATGTGTAAACTAAACGTTCTTTGGCACTGATTTCAAACATCAATGTATTTGATTGTTTGATCGCTCTTGGCTCTGGAAAAAACAATCTGCACGCTGGTGATATGTAGAACAAAGACAACGTGTAAATAAAAGAAAACACATTCGGAGATAGAGAAAGGGGGAAAGCAGCAGAGACAAAGAGTGACTGCCAACCCCTGTTTTTACTTTATTCTAGCCTCCTTGCATTTCCTCAGAACCCTCCCCTGCAGACTGGCAGCAACACTTGTACCACATGCAGAAATAAGGCTAGCAAAGGGGAAATGAATTATTTATACAGGCCTGCCTTCCAGAATTAAAGTGAGCACCATGAGACTCCCCCAACGTGAGCAGAAAGGGACAGGGGAGCTCAGAGCGACACACACTGTGAGCGAACGACATGTCTAAACACACAGAAAATTGATGCCAAACACATAGAGGGTTGTATTCCTGATAGCCACCACCATTCAGGGCATTGAGGGTTGAATAACAAACAAATACACAAGCCATTTGATTACGCAATGCTGTTAGACAAATTTTTCTTTCCCTGAGACTTGTTAATCAGTTTCACCTGTATACTCAAATATTACCAACTAAAAACAGATCAGGAATCCATTTAAGAAATACTTAATAACCAAATCGCATAATGCCATATGTATATTTATTGTACATTCTAAAATATGTCTATCTATGGTATGAATAAATATACATGAATAAAAAGTACATTTTTATTTATTTAAGACCCCAAGTTAGGGTTACATACTATAAAAGCAACTGTGTGACAATATGATTGTGATATATTGTATGGCAGAAACAGTTTCTGGGTGTGGGATTCTAACAAATTGTCAAAGAAGTTTGGGCAGAGAGCAAAATGCTTACTGACACTTACGGTTCTGTGTCGGTCTGGATTGATCAGGATTGATCACCATGAAACACTGAGAACGATGACATTTACACTTAAATGTATCTGAGCTTCACAATTTTTTCAGAAATGCCTTTAAAATACTTTTAGACTCCTTGGAAACGGCATGCATGTAAATCCCTTCAGACAGGTCATGTGGTACCTACTACATAGTATTGATAGGAGTAGAATTAATTAATTTTGAACATACTTCATCAGCCATTTTAAAATGTCACGTGTCTGCAGCTTCCATTTTCAATAGCTTGCTGTGGTGTGGATTAAGAAGTGTGGACCTTTCACACACTCCAGATTCTTACCAGATGTAGTAAACCATCCGGAATGGTTTATTTACTGCTTTTATTTGAATTCTAGCATACTGCTTGTTTCACTTACTACAATTTGCATACAGATAGAACTTGAACGCCCTCACTGACTTTTAACGAACAAAAAAAATATTTACTCAGATTTTATTGAGAAACGAGTTGAAGATTATAAACTGAAGAGGAAGTCTTCCTCTTTGATGTAATGTGACATTAGCTCCCTTAATATGACTTAAACTAGACGCTGACATGCTCGGCTTACAATGTTAAATCCTTTTTTCTTTTCAAACGACAGGCTTTTAAAAATTTATATTTCAAAATTTTTCTACAATAAGTCTAGAAGGTTGAGTTAATAGTGATCTAGACTTGCATTAATCTGTTTTTGGGTGTGTTACAAAATGCTTCAAAGTGCTTTAAAAATGCTTTAAATAATTATTAATAAATATCTGACCTCTCTAGTCTATCACTGCACCATTAATGACCTTCATAAGGCAGTATTAATCGTAAACAATGTTTGAATCAACTCAAATAGCTGTGCTTTGCCAAACAAGCGGTGTAACAATGTTCCTCCCACTGTTCACGCTTCTCACACTTTCACCACGCCCCCTGCGTGTTTTGCTTGTTGGCACCTAGAAAATCCACATATTTCTGACAAATATGTTGATATTTTGGTAAGCAAAAAATACTTGTGGCCTGAAACATAAAAAAATGCACTTTAATTTCAATGTTTTTCAATGGGTCTGGTAGGGTTCACTTCAAAGCATTAGTGGGCGGTGCTATGGCCAATCATCATAGATACGATCATCAAACCCTTTTAAACTCCCAGACAAAAAAATAGAATTGCACAAACATACATGACCCAATCTAAATGAAACTTGAGGCATGTTTCTGATGAGGGAACAATACTAAAACAAATATAAAAATGTCTGAAAAGTTGAGTTTACATATGTACAGTGGCTGAGAAGTGCAATACACATTAACAAAATGTGAAATATTTTTACAAGTTACAAAACACATTTACATTTTAGAAAAGAATTGTGCGAATTCAGAAACTATTTGCCATTATAGAAAACACATTTACATGTTCCCCAAAAACTTTTACGAATTGGTAAAGAAATGAAAAGAAATTGGGAAGAGCTCTTCAGACAGCTAAATTAATCAAGAGACACACTGTTCTGTTTATCATCAAACTAGTCACTGCCCCATCGCCTCACTATCAATTATTTGGAGGGGATTTCCGACCCTGGATCGCTCTCCTGGATCCAGCGCTCTCCTTCAGACAGTTCACAATTCATGCTTTTCATTGTTGACAATCACCCTTGCATTTCAAGTAATGTTTGATTGTTTAATTAAGATTACAGATCTAATTAGATAATCGCATACTCTACAGCGCTAGTCTGTTTTGATTAATATCACAACACAACCACTGTTAATGAGCAACATTGTTTTCAAAACAAATTCAACTAAATACAATGAAATGGAACATTAAGCTTGAAGAGAGCATATTTAGTTTTTATTTTACAGACCAAATAATGCAGGGATGTCTTTATAAGGAGGTAAAAATAAGATCATCCAAAAGAACAATCCAAAATGTACCATTTCAATCAAATCAAATTCCCCCAAAACTTGACTAAATACACCAAAACATGACTAATGCATATTTGCATTCAATAACTCGAATAGGAAGTTCTTTTCTCTCAGAAGCCAGTGGTTCTGGAAGAACAAATGCTGTATTATGCACCACATGAATTTCCAAAGCACTAACTTATTCATCTAGCAACGTATGGCATCATCCCCTCATATTAGAAAACAGAAGTGCTATAAGTATGATTGGAGGAAATTAATTAGTTCTCTAGGGGTTGTAGAGACATGCTTAGAGGCAGCAAAACTTCAGAAAAATGGCTGCAGAGTTGTTGCTATGTATAGAGAAGTGTTGGAAAAAGACGGACAAATGAGCACATGGTTGCTGAGTGCATTAGAGGAAGCAGCTCTTATGCTCCATTAGAGAACATAACTGCCATTAATATGAGCAAGCAAAGATATCTCATGGGTGAAAGTGTGTCTGGCATCCAGTGTGGCACTGGGGCAGTTTTCCTTCAAGCTTAAGCGCCTACCAGCCAAAATCCAACATTTCTGACCACAGGCCACTGGAGCTAACTGGTTTCCTAAATCACTGCAGCTGCTGTCACACTGAGCCACGGTCTTTTGGGGCTCATCCCAATTCATCTCAAGATTCATTTCATTTCTCTGTTTATTAAACTCTTACTGTTCTCTATATTCTGCATGGTTCAAATCTTAAACCATATCAGAAGAAAAAGATACCCAAGTCCTTTTATGGGTTGGGTGTCAAAGATGCAAAATGAAGTTCTGCAACCAGTAATGACAGAAATCAGTGATGTTTTTAGAAATGTGAAAATCACAGTTTATTAATGGTATTATGGTATCGTCATATATTCACTATTTTAACACAATTGACTTCTTTTTTTAATCATTTTAATGTATCTGTAGAGAAAAGGCAACTATGCTTGCCAAATCCTTTCGTTCTTTGTGTGAAAAAGGCATTGTGAACACAATTCAGAAATAAAATATAATAATACTTATTATTTTTCATAAATATACAAATAAAAAGACTTATAAATAAATATAAATCCCAAAATGAAAATATAAATAAACAAAATAAATAAAACTAATAACATATAACAAAACGTAAACATGGGCTAAACAGAGTTTTTTGTCTTATTTTCATTTAAGATTTAAGATGATGTGCAACTTGGTCTTCGACTGGATTTCAGAGATGCTCTCTTATTGGCTAACTAATTATCATATTCATAAAGCATAAATTCATAATCTATAGCACCTTGTCTACACAGGCTCTTTGCTAAAGAGAACAAAAAAATCTATGGTGAAATCTGACAGAATGCATGTGTGAACAAACAGTAATCTGTAAGAATGGTTCCTTATATTTTAATTGTAAACAAAACGTTATCAGAAATAACTGTTCAGTTAGCCTCAACAAAATCCAGCATTCAGCTGATGACTTGTGAGTAAAATTATGTTTGTGTAATCCTATTTTCTTTTTATGGGTGATATAATGGCCATAGCAACACCAATTAGCTATAGCACCACACACTAACCAATTAGATGGACTGCTAATGCATCTCAATAAAGAACGTTGCGCTGACTGACTAGGAAGTGTAACCGTAGTAGAACCGCATTGGCTAAACTTTGAAAAATAAATGTGTGTTTGAATGTACCAGGGCCAACAGTTTGTTTTGGCTTACCAAAAGATGAACGTATTCATCTGAAATGGGTGGATTTTTTGTGTGTCAACAAGCACAACCCAGCAGTGGGAGGTACACAGAGCACAACCATTTGAGTATGATAAATCCTGCCTTTTGGAGGCTATTAAATATACAGTGATAGTCTAAAGGGGTCAAATATTTGTTCTAAATTATTTTAAAACGGAATAATATGGAACACTTACAAAAAACTTCAACATGTCACACAACACAATATGTAATCATCTGCAAAAATAAGTATGAAAAAACCTTAACATTGACAATCCAGTTTTCATAATTAGACACCAACATCTGAAAAACACAGATTAGAAGGTTGTCTTCAGTGGGATTAATTCACATGACTTGCATGTTTGAGTGAAACCTCCACACTGTCATGTTTGAGGTGAATCCAATCAATCAAATACTATGCAGCTCTTTCTGATGGGATGCATAAAATATTCCTCAGGGTGTTCGAATTTAGTGATGCAAACCATGGCTCTCTTTGCCATCCACTTCATTGATATTCTCAGCAGTAGATTTGGCATTAAGAGGCAAAAGACTGTGACGAGATGCAAAAGGGGCCAAGAACTGTCACCCTGCGACGCCTGAATCCTTACTGGAGCGCCTCAGCTTATCCTACACACAAACTTTATATAGTTTACTTTGCTTTTGTTCCACCAAACAAATCTCACCTCAAAATAGAACAAATACTTCTCGTCATGCACCATTTCTGAGGGCACCCTTCACCGACAGTATATACACACACCAAATAAAAGCTCACTTTATGATTTAAAGATTTACATACATATTTTTATATATTTTGGTGTAACAAAACGTATTTTCCTAAACATCTGATCACTGAGCAGATCTGGTGTTAGCTGATGTCTGAGGCAGATATGGCAATTTGTATCTTATCTCACACTTAAGCGATGTCCTAATCAGTCAACCCTCAGGAATGGATTCTAAAAGCATAGCCCGAGGACAACGAACAGGTTCATAATCTGTCTTTCTGTCACTCTTACCCAATTGTGTTAAGGAATCTTGAGTTAGAAGGCACTGATAAATAATCTAACATAACTGAAATATTGAACATGAAACACAATAATGCAGAAGTTACACACACTGTTGCTACTTCTCGTGTAATTCTTGCTGCTGGCAAAAAGTCACATGGGATTTGGAGACTTTTGCCAAGAAAGGAGGTTCAATCAATAACCAATCTGTTGAAGTTTTATTCTGTGACAATGTTCTTAATTAAGAGCCACTGTGGGGGATGTCTGCAAGAACCTGAGAAACACAGACAGCGATAGGCTTGATATAACTTCAACTGTGGAGGACAATGGTGAGTTATAGCCTGGGTGCGGCGGCAGGAATGAGAAATTCATGTTACCTAACTCATGGTGGATCATCAGTGACAGGAAGCTCAAAATCAATGGACTGTAATCTTGTTTTTGTGCGAATTCATGTAAATTAAGTCACAAGCTGTGTGAAGAACAGATGCAATGTGGTGTAGAGGACTGCTTGAGGTGTCTGTAGAGTCTTCATTATATGATGGCCACTGCAGAAAGTGTCGCAGAGATGTTATTATCCAGAGATTCTGATGAGCTGCTCAGTGCTCAGACCTTGATTCAGTGATTGGACCGCTTAGTGTGAATTGTGCACTTCATTTAAAATAAGGTGAAGGGCCTTTTGCAATTTACTGAGTGCAATTAATTAGCTGGGAATGCAAATGATGACGGAGATATATTTTTCGGTTGAGAATCACCTTGGTTTTTTTGTTTTTGTGAAAGCTATTCAGCATATTTTACTGCCTTTTATAATGAATATTACTTTTTTTAGCTGATCTTATGCCGAATGTTACATTGACAACATTTTAGGTCTATTGAATATGTAAAGGTTGAAGCATAGATTTTAGATGGTTGAACCCTGGCATATATTCAGGATTGCCATTAACTACAATTTTAACGTTTTCTTGATTTGACTTAACAAAAGCCCAGTTTATTTGGCAAGCATTGCTGCATTTCCATAAGGCAATGACACATTATTAATTGCTCACTGACTAGAGCAAATGTATTTTACATTTGAACAGGAATTGGTAAAATAGAAATGTATGCAAGATGATTCAGTATGTAGAAACAAATCCTAAGTATTCCTATCAGCACACAAAGCCACTAAGCCACATGACAGTGAAAGAAATGTTTTTACCCACCTTTACATTGGTAAAATCCATATATTTACATTTACAGGTCTGTACATTCTGAAAAGGCCAAGGTTTTAAAACACAGTTCATAGACTTTTTGTATTTTGTTATTTGTAGAGTTTTTGGTTTGAAAATCTAATTGATGGATCATTACCACAAATAGAAATCCTGACAGGAATCTGCCTTCCACACATTTACAGTTAGTCTATTCAATGTGCTGAACAAGCATGTGTCAAGTCTGAACGCACAGCCTAAAACAATAGCGAGCTACACTTCCATAGAGCTGCGAGTGTTCCGACAGCTTGAAAAATTCTTGACTTGTTTTCCCAAGACAGTCTCAGCATACTGTGCAGTCAGTGAAGGGAAGATATACAGCAAAGTCAACATCCACAGCATTCACACTCCAATCTATCTATTCAAAGAGAAAGATTTATGAAGGTTTACTGGAAAATATTACTATTTTTTCTCCACACTGCTTGTGGAAAATAATGTAATAATGTAGTGGTTTGCCACAGGTCTGACTTTAGCCTTAGGGTTAAAGCTGCACACTGACATTTTAGAGTAAATAGTGTTCAGAACATGTCTATCTCAACATCGTCACTTTATTAAGATTCCAAAACTCAAACATCTTGGAAAACTAAGGACGATATAGAAGACTAATAAGGGTTCAAATGTACGACAATCAGTGGAGTTGAAGTATGTGGTTGAGGATGACAGAGCAATCAGGACATGAACTAAAAACAGAACAGAGCGCTGTGATGCGTTCCACCGTCTGATAAACCCAAAGAGGATGAATCTTTAACAAGTAAACCTACATATTTCAAGACGTATTCCCACATGACGATGAGTCACAGTAGAAGCACCTGGAGAGAAAGCAGCACAAAGAATGTAACTTAGCTAACAAACATTTCCGTAGCCAAAATATTCCCTTTCCTGACAGGATTGCTGTGTGTTTTGAAAACATAATTCATCCGGAGAAAGATTTCAGCACTGGGGTCCCAAAACAGAACCGTCTCTACATAGGGAGCTGTGGGAGAACATCTTGAAAATACATTTCAGAGGTGCAAACCTTAAATAGACGGGAGTGACATTTCAGAGCACCAGTATCAATCCTCTTCTTTTCAAGCAGCCACTTGAGCACCTGCATCACTTCACTGAAGGAAACTCGATCACACTAATGGACATTCCAGCATGAAGAGATAAATGAGTTTTATTGAAAAATTTAATTCCACCAGACATGCAACTAGAGCATCCGAAGGGTATGATGTAAAATCTGAGCTGGAGCTTTCGGCGGAATTACATTATCTTTATGCTTTGTTTACACTGAAAAGCAGAGCATCTGTGTGTCCTGCTCTGAGACAGAACCTACAGTTTTGATTCGCTACCAAAAATCTGCCCAGATCATGCATCACAACAGCCGGAGCATGGATGAGGGGCTTCAGGCTCTGTTCTGCTCAAATAAATTGCCATTTGCCTCTTTATTAGCACACTTCAACTACAAATACCGGAGTTATTCAAAAGTAAAATGCTTATTTAGCGACTAAAGTTAACAGAGTGTCATTCAGCTCCCAGCATGAGTAGAAAACTTTCTTGTCCACTTCAAGATTCATTTGATCATTGCATTTTTAAAAAGCTTGTTTGATGAGAAACTGCAGCAGGGGTCCATACATTGTACCTTTAATTTTCTCAAATTTTTTATTGTTGTTGAGACCTCTAGAAACATGTAACTAGTCTAGAACAAGCTGATTGGTTGAAGAAAGCAGACTTCTGCCAAATTTTCAACTTCTTGCAGATTTGGCATATTGGCAAAATGAAGGTCTATAAAAATTTAGATGCTTTTTAAAATATTGTAACAGTTTTTAAATATTTTAATTAAAATATAAAGTGTAACAAACACAAAGATTGAAATATATGAGTAATAAATAATATTTTCCATGTACATAAAATATTCAAGCAAATAGTAGAAAATAGACTTGCACTTTATATGTACATGTATTTTATTTAGATATATATGTGATGCTCTTCATCAAGCTGCATCTATTTTTTCATGTACAACATAAGTTTTTTGCTATGTGGAGAAAATGGCTGAGAAAGCCTACTCAGTGTCCCAACAAACCTATATATGGTTGGCTACGCTGCTTTTCATATGTGCTTGCGTATTCTCATTGACTTTACATACAAAACATCAGCCATTCTTGCCTGCTTTTCTGCTATTCTGAGTGAAAAAAGCATTAGAAATGTTTGTGGAATTCATAAAAACCGCTAAGATTTTGATGAGAGGTATTGTTTAATTGACTACAATCACGAATAACAATCAGCCTGTGAAATGACTCACACGCTGGACCCTTCTATGCATTGTGTGTTACCAAGGCAATTTGCTTTAAGATATTCATAGTCGTTTTCAGTATCTGTGGCTTCCATCGAGAGACCTTTTCACATATTCATTGTTTCCATAATGGTAACAATTTAGAGATGAACCTGCATGTGAATAACTCTCCGTTGTTTTGCAGTGCCATACAGGACTTGAACACACACCACTACCGCAGGACCCAAAAGACAGCCGCAGAGTGCCTTAAAAAGCAGTGTGAGCCATCAAGGGAATAATGACAGCAGCCATCTATGAATCACTGAGAGCACTGGGTTCCTGAGTTATTTTCCCTCTGTCTTTCCTTTGCAAGGCAGAGACAACATCCCGCACTGAGCTGTCCCCAGCCAACCATAGCACAAGTCGAGCGAGAGGCTATGAGCCGGGACTTCTGTTAAGAACCTCAAAGCTTTCAAGAAGAGAGGGCCTTTTGAAGGATAAACCACAGGATTAGATTAGTCCATCCTCTTGGGTTACAGAGCTGGGCATCTTCTTTTTTTCATCTGGACCCCCATGAGACCAAGCATATTGGCATTGAGGGGATGTCCATCTTCTTTTCAGTGTTAGCTTCAATAAAAATTCTGACGTGGAGCTTAGCCAAGAAAAAATATGATTCATGGCTAGCTTTTAATGCTCAAGGTGAATTGCCCTGCAAAAGGCTCACCTCGATTGTCACTACAATACCGCAGGAGGACTAGACGAGAGGTCAGGGTGGGCTGAAAACTATAAAGCTGACCCGAATGCTCTTTTTTGGACTGTTTCTTTGGAGTCCCTTGGTGGGGACGTGAATGGGGTTCTTTTTGATAGAGCTGCAGAAAAATAATAGAAAATGTGTTCTCTGTGAGCACGAACAACAGGGTTAGAGGCTACTCTAGCAAATAAAATGTGTTTTCTCTATTTTAAAAACTGTTCAGACAGCAACAATGGCTCCGAGTTTAAACTACATATAGAGATGTTGGATAAAGGGTGGGTTGTAAGAAGATTATGATTTTAAACATCAATATTTGATCCAACTTACCAAACTGCATACCTCCATCAATTGATTACTTCACCTCAAATTCAACTTAAATAACAACAAAATTAAATTAAAACATCACATATAGGTTAAAATGTAATGATGCATTTCTTTCCAAATTACAGAAAATGTTTGAACGACTACACAAAAATACTGATCCACAACGCTATTTATATTCTTTAAATATTTTTTATAATGCTAAAGGACCCAGCCTATCGAAATGCACTCATTTTGTAAGAATTTATGACTTATTGTTTAAAGACTTGTTACTTTGTAAAACCAGGTGTTAATTTTCACATGTTTAATCTAAACAAATAAATACATAAATAAAAAGGAATACAGTTTCTTTTTATATAAAACATACAGTAGATTCAGTATTTACTTTTAATATCAGATTCATACATTAATATTTTTTAAATCATTCATAAAAATATGAAATTTTTCTCTAGGTTTTACCAAAAGAATAAAGTATTCTTTTAAGAATTAAGTTAAGCTAAACAGCTCCCTCTACAACAAGAGAGGGCACACATGAGCACCATTCTTACATGAAGAGCAAGAAAGTTCATTTTTCTTTACTTTGTAAACTTTGATTTGACCGGATTTTTTAAATTTTGTTTTTATAAACCGATTTCAACGAGATCAAGTTAGACTAACTCGTTCAAACCAGAACAAACTAAATCTCGGCGAGGCACTATTGTCTTTATTTCTTTGGATTTCAAATGTTAAAATCGACACGAAGAAAGCAACAACAGATAAAATAAACCATTTATTTTTAGGGAAATGTTTTGTAATAAAAAAGGTTGTTAATTGATGAAATGGAACGCTCATCAAATTATGAGAAACTCTGAGATTATTTTGGTGAAAAAAAAGGAGAAAATGTCCCAAAATGTAAAAAAAGAAGAGTACAATGCAATTAAAACCTGAAACATAGTCGCTGAATCTCGGAACATGCACCAGTGTGTTTGTGAAGGATGCTGAAATCAGTTCTAGTTCTAAAACCAGGCTGTATCACTGCGTCACCAGGCATGAATTTCATTGCAGCCGCTGAGCAAAGTGTTTGTTAAACAAATGAGCAATTAACTCAATAGTAAGAAGTTTGTGTCTGAATAACATTCATCTGTTACATTGTGCAACTTTTTACAAAATCCACATACTATAGGTAGACTGCATTATTTATAGACTTGTTTCAGTCTTATTCTGGTTAATTTTCATGTTTCTACTACAAAATATGAATAGTTCTTGACTTTAAAATTGTGGTTCTATGGTATTCTTTAAAAAATAAAACACCTTAAGAAAACCTTTTAAAAATTAAACCTCTGTTTAAAAAAAAAAACAGGTTTAGAAACTATGATTTCAAAAACTCTACTTTAACAGAATATAAAATACCTTTTTCTTAAAACTTTCTTCCGAGAGTCTTTATCTTCTTGCTTCACAACATCCCTATTTTGGAATCTTAAAAAGCCTATTCGTTAACACACTAAATGGATTTGGGACATCAACAATGCATGCTTATCATTCCAAGTTGCAAAATTTGTAAAGATTCCTTCATAATAAGGATTAACAAAGACTGGAAGCATCAGGGCGGCTTACACGCATTGAAAAAAAATCAAATCCAACCCTACATTTTAGAAAGGTGGAAGAGCATACACCCAGCCTGGGAAGAAGTCTTCCTTAGAGACTCTTTAATATTTTAAACCTCAGCAGACTACTGATGCACTGCAAGACAGCCGCTCTTAACTTAGTTAATTCAGCCGTGAGAGCACCTTCGCTGTGTTTATTTATCTAGACAAACTCTACCTGAGGTGCCGCATGTCAAAAGCCATTAGTCTGACATCCCCTGAGCAAGCCCTCCAAGCCAGGCTAAGAAGCCCGCTCACAAATACACCCTTCAAATCCCACCGAATGAGCAATGTCAAGAAACTTCACGGGGGGCTTATGGTTTTAAAACCCCTTAGCTTCTGGAAGAGTTTTTGTAAAGAATCTCCTGCGTCAGATGACTGCTTCGTGAAAATGGGTGAATTCTTCTTCATTTAATTCATGCGTGTGTTTCGGAAGAAAAGAACTTCATAATCAGTTACGGGAGAATTCATGTTTTTTTATATTAAGCTGAAGCTCCACATTAGAAAGGATTATACTTTGAAATTAAATTGAAGATTTGAAATGCTTTCATGCCAAGCTTGAGCAGCAGTGAACTAGCATACTGCTACATACCAGCTTGAGCATTAGCGTCCCAACAGTGGCGTTCAGTTTAGTCATGTGACCATTATGTTAGTTATGGTAAACTAACCCCAGCCCTTACCGTAACTGAAGTAACTTATATTTGCTAACAGGACTCCAACTGTCAAGTTTCCTTTTTTTTTCCTGCAAAAAATTTAATTTATTAAATACAATTCTATGTCTCAACCAATAGCCTAGCAAAAATCCACTCCAAATCATTTTAAGGTCTGAGTTATTCAAACTAATTTTCCAAAAAATATGCCAAATTACAGAAAATGATTGAACGACTACACAAAAATACTGATCCACAACGACTTTTATATTCTTTAAATATTTTTTTTATAATGCTAAAGGACCAAACCTATCAAAATGCACTCATTTTGTAAGAATATTTGACTTATTGTTTAAACAAGAGTAAATAAATTGTGTTTGCATCATGTAGTTTTAATGACTAAGTAGGCTTACGGCACACATCAGCACAAAATGGACATTTCTGATACCTGCTATAGATGCACCATGCTTATTCCAAAAACTTACATGCTTATATTTCTGCTGTATACGCAATGGTTTGAAATGCACCTTTTATGGAGTATTATTGGCCAGTAAGAGCATTAATCCTCCAAATAGGACTATTGTGCAAAGCGTGCAAAACATAAAAAATACAGTAGCACTGCAATTTTTCATATTTACAATAACAGTACCTGCTATGTGTAAAAAAAAAAAAAACACTTGGCTGCTCCTTCAAAATGTAACACTCCCAGTTCTTTTTCCAAGAAGGTTTACATATATACATATATGAAAAAAATGGTTTGGGGTAAAATTATGCAATGTGTTCCCAGCACAATTATAAGAAACAAATTATTAGAAAAACTAAAATAAAAAAAAACTATTCACAAAAGAAGAGATAATAACATGCCTAGAGACGTTTCCACTAATTACCAAACAAAGACGTGCTAGGGGGGTATGACTGTATACGTCTTGTGAATTTAAGATGTAAAACCTTAATGAGAATATTAACTTGTTTCAAAATGAAGTTTTTTCGTCACATGGACCCAAACAGCACTTTAATGTCATCCCTTGCTCTGATCTGTTTCTGCTGTCTGCTTTATCTCTGATCTGTTTTTTTTTCTTCTGTGAAACACTTGAAGTGCCAGCGTATAGGAAAATGTGCTATAAAAACTGCCTTGCCTAAATGTTTTGTGATTTATTGATCCGCTGTATCCCAAACTGAAAGACATATTAGAGAATTACTAACTACAGCCAATTTTGAAATCGTAATGTTTCCTTTGAAATTTAAGGTCGGTAAATACCTGCTGTAAACAATATGTTCATGAAGGATCCACTTTTCAGATCGCTCTTATAATTCATCAAATAAATCTTATTTCAGATGAACATTGGCTCCAGCACAACTTAGCTCTCTCTGACTGCGACATATCGGTTATGTTTCAAACCCCTGGCATTCAGAAAACCAATGAAATTCAAACTTTATTGTATTTCTTAAATAGAAAGTGTACAATGTAAAGACCAACTAGGTTAAAAAATTTGCAAATCGACTAATTTCTACTTAATAAACTTAAAAGTATCTCTTAATTATGCTGTTTTGTTCTTATGAAAGGTGTTAAAAAGAAATATCACTGATAACACTGTGAACACTGAGTTGAAGTCTGAGCTACTTTTGGAAATAACACTAAATAAAACAGTCCATTTTCTAAAGGGGTAATGTAAATATCATGGGAAACAGAAACAGAGAGCAACACAGTTCAATTCTATATAGAAATGTGTAGTTTCGACATCATTTTACGTATCAAACGGCCTTAACGAACTCCGAGCACAGGTGACTAGCTGAAGGCTAGCGCGCTGAGGCGGGTAATTAAGAAGCAGCTGGCCAATGGCCCTCACCTGGAGTTCGAGCTGTTCCAGTAGACCGCGTGTCGGTCCGAGATGATCCTGTCGTCCGACCACACGGAGACCCAACACACGGCCGTAAAAACCACTAGAGACAACTCCATTTGAGTCCTTTAAACAAGTCTTTCCCTCCAAAAGAAGGCTGCGAGTCGTGTGCTTCAGAGACTACTTCTCAGTACTCAGCTTGAGTGAGGGGATATAAGCAGTTTGGAGCATCATAACAAGCTTTATAATCCAGAAAGATTCTCATTGTTTCCGACCGAAGGAGCATCACTTTCAGGTTTAACTTACTTCAAAAACGACCTGGACTCCTTTTCAATATTTCTGATGGGAAAATCCATTCCAGCCGGTTCTAATGACGCAGGAGGCTCGTGGACGCTTTGTTAGGAACCCGTCCGTTTAACGGAATAAACGTAGAGATGCGCGACTTGAGCCTCCAACGGTGATGCTCCGGGTTTGCGGCTCTGCAACTTCCAGCAGACACCTCTACCCCATGTGGTCTGCAGGAGAAACACACATGAAACACACTCGCGCGGATACCTCACGCCTGCTTTATTCAGCGCTCCATCTAATCCGCACAAGTTGTTTGTTTGTTATTTGTGGAGCTGAGATGTTTCTGAAGAGACGCCACGCAAGCCTCAAAGCGCACGAGTCCTGTCTGCCCTGCAGCAACAAAGGCAATTTCGCTCCTCGGGCATTTCTGTCCGTTTCTTCTCCTTCTTCTCTGTGGTTCAGACTTTGCGGTCTGTTAAAACTAGCGTTGGTCTACCAAACGAGCGGCGCACGCTCTGAAGCATCTGACTTCTTCATAATTCATGATTTCTGTCAGCATCCGATTGGTGCGCGACAGTCCAGATCCAGACAGAGTTCAGCTCCATCATCTCTGGGGTACCTTCTGAAGGGGGCGGGGCTTGAGGTATCACCTCCGCTGCTGTTGTTTAGTCTGTGGCTTCAAAGATCACCGAGGTTTTTCAAAACGCGCCATTTTCTGTCATGAAAACATTGCTAAAATTCTAACATGCAAACCACAATTTTCTCCTCCATTAAAAAAACTTTGCCCAAAATATCACAAGATATGTTTTTTTGTTGTTGAATAAATATGGCAGAAGTTTACTAATAGTCTTTAGAAATGAGTTCAGAAGCGGTAAACACCTGGTCCAATCACTCCACTAAACAATTTCAGGATTTTCTTTCCTGTATGGCCTTAAACGAACACTTGAACTTTATTCAGCTTTTAAAGCGTGCCTTTTTTATTCAAAATCAGGTTAAATGTTTTAACTTAAAACATTTACACAGTAAATAAAAAAAGATGGGTAAAACGATTTTATCTAGAGAAAATATTTATCCATCAAACATCGTACGAAAAATAAAGACATTGGGCATTTGCGCCACCTGCTGTAAAAAAAAAGTATTCAACCGCATATTTCTTGCCTTCGTGGTAATGAAAATAACATTTTAGTCAAATGGCAGCATAATTCAGTCGTGAAAAATAATTATGAATATTAACCACTTTCTATGTTTTACTTTTTTTGTAATAAAGTTGTACCTTTAATACAGCTAATATTGCATTATATGTTTATTATATATATATATATACACACACACACACATTTATCTATATTCACACAATATATTTCCAGATTTTACATTTACTGTATAAATAAAGCTATTACTTATAATGCTCTCAAACATTTTATATAGTTTAAAGTTATTTATCAAGCCTTAGAATTGTATAAATTATACAATCTTTTAATGCAGAGAAAAAAAATGTATGGTATAATTATGAAAGTATGTACATGTAGACATGCATATAAAACATTCTTCAGTTTCTTTCCATTATGAAATTAATACTGTTTTAATGATGAGGATAAAAAACATCTCCCATTATTTAAAATAGATTGATAAAAAAAAAAAATATATATATATATATATACACAGTTGTTAGTAAAAAATGTATCAGATGAAAGTAATATATCTGTTCTGAAAGCATGTGTTACACACAAGAAAGGAAACAGATCATTACATATGAAAATGTAAAGTAAAAATAAAAAATACAAAGATGAAAGCAGGA
This sequence comes from Danionella dracula, assembly GCA_900490495.1. Taxonomy (NCBI): domain Eukaryota; kingdom Metazoa; phylum Chordata; class Actinopteri; order Cypriniformes; family Danionidae; genus Danionella; species Danionella dracula. Next base: position 304,017 of record UELW01000100.1, read on the forward strand.
AAATGTGAGATTTATTAGATAGAAAATAGAACTTGCATTGTTATAAATGAAGGCTACTAGAGAGCAAAAAGCAATTACAGATCACACACAGAGCATACTGAAATTTCTTTAATACATCTGTGATAAAAAATGGCTCTACATTGAGCTAAACATCTGCTATATACTTATCAAAATATACACGTTTGATAGAAAGAAACCTCATTTTCAGCCACAAGGAAAGAAAATATATACAATAGCCCTCACACCATTTAACTATATCACATTTATATTGGGGAATAAAAAAAAAGAGGCATTATTTAACAAAAAGAAAATAAGTTCCTACTTTAAGACTTCAATTTTGATTCTGTTAAACAACAGAAAACCACAATCCACATACAATTTTGTTTAAGGCAATTTGTAAACAAAACGGCACTTGCATACATGAACAAAATAATCATCTTACTGGGATCCAAATGTATTCTGAAACAATATTGCTGTTAAACTCCTTAAAAATGAAACAGTTAAACAAGAAAGATGCTTTGGTCCATTGTGCTACTCTACAGGAAGAAGATACACACAAACGTGTTACAAGAGAAATCAACATTTTCTTTTACTAAACAAACCACATTAAAGAGTCTCACCTCATCCAATTTCTGGAAAATATGAAATGGGAATGTATTTGAGGTTTGCTTTAAACAGTCAACTGAAAATAGTAGCAATAAAAAAAAAAAAACAATAAAAACAAAAAAAAAAAAAACACTGCCATTAATGTTCCCCACAAGTGCCAAATACAATTTTCTCAAATCACAAAATATGCCTCGCAGGAGCTTAAGACATTCAGTCTCCTCAACAGAAAAACCGCAAACAAAAGGAATTTAGTTTCAAATTATTCTTAAAGGACATGGATTGAAAAAAAGAAGCATATTTATGGATAAACTACACAGAGAATTTTAGTTTGGCCTCAAGGTTTTAGGTTTGAAAATCCTTAAATGAAGAAAGGCCATTTGGAAAGTGTGCTGAATGAATCAAGTTCTTCTGAAAATACTTCTATCTAGGCAAATCGGGTAGTGGACCAACACCCAAACAGACTTTATAGTATAGAAACATGTGCAACTTTACAATGTGGAATGAAACTATAGATTATAGTAGAGATATTTTAAAGTACTAAATAAGTACCATACATATGATTATATATATATGAACTACATCCAGAATAAGACTCAAAGCAGGAACAAAAGCCTGTAAAAACCCAGGAGCACGGTTTTGTCTCAAATTTAAAGACCTTTATATATTAGGTCTTTCCACTTCTTTGAGGTAAGTGAATTCTGACACGAAACCAAAACTTCAACATTCATGAGGCCAATAAGAACGCCTCAAGCACCTTATGGCACAGTGGCTCGTTTGGAAAGGCAAAATAAAGAGTATGATCAAAGTGATTAATCATGTGTTCAGACAAAAGAAGGCTCTCGGTGTATAACCTGAAAGATGCGGCTCTGCGCTGAGGCACAAGTGTAAACTATGCAGCATCTAGGATCTAAAATAAACATGCTAATTATCTAAATCATGACAAACCGTCTAAGAGAAGGTAATAAGAAAAGCCAGAAGACTTCTAATCTACTGGTTCAATGTGAAATTACACAAAGAAATACACAAGAATATAGATATAATAGGAATGATTAAGTGTGTGTTGTGGAGAACATTTTTCCACTGTTATAAAGATAGTGGAAGGCTTACAGTTTGGTCTCAAGCGACAGTCTTCAGCTTCTCAAACAAAAGCACCTTCTTGGATCAGATGGTGGACTTTGAGAAGGACACTCTGAGGTGGTGATTCTCTCCAAGGTCGTTATTATGAAACTTGATCAGAGACTCGATTGCTTCCTCAACAGAACCCAACTGGATCAGCGCCATTTTGCGGTCTTTCCTGAAAGCAAAAAAATATTTTTTTTTTTTACTACATCAATGTGTTAATTTGAATTATAGCATATTAAGCATTATCGTGAGGCACCCAAGTCATAGAAATTTCTGCCTAAAAAATAAAAATTCTGCACTACATTAAAACTGCACTGATCAGCATTATAAAGACAATTGTTGGGATATGGAAATAAAGCAGTAAGCATGGGAATTGAGCCAGCGGTGATGGATGTGGAGATCCATGAGAGCAAGTACTGCAGAAAAAAACCAGAGCACTGAACACTCCTAACATCCCTAGACGAAGACCAGGCTTCACTTGGATCCTTACCAACACCTACCATTTCACTCCAAGAAGTAGACTAACTCATGTTCAACCATTTATCAACCTCAACCCACCATCATACAGCCATTCTTGCAAAAACATTTTGTTGGTGAACTTGTTGTTTATCTATCTATTATTATGGATAGATAATAAACAGATAGAGAGCAGAAGTAACATCCAGTCTCTGTTCCATGTAATAATCAATATATACACACCCATTTTCCCCCCTCCCCAATTAAACGTCATGACATTTGTTGCTTTAGCTATTGCTGCTATAATTTCAATAACTGAAAGCTTTAGCTTGTTTCAGTACCTTTTACATTGGATTTACAAATAATCTATAAACGGCAATCATTCTCAACCAGCCATTAAATAATTAAAATAAAAATAGTCTGCACAATTACGATATGGTTATTGCACCTGCTTAAAAAATCCTTTCCATTCATTTAATGAAAAACAAATGTAAAAATATTAATGTTTGATCATGTTCACAAACAATGGCAAAAAAAACAGCATCCAGTCTAGTAAGTAGGCGTTGGTAACTGTTGGAATACTTTTTTCTAGATGCGGTCAGAGCAAGATGTATACTAACTATCAACAAAAATCTGTTTATTGGTCAACTCATTGCTTTATCACTAATTATGTAAATATGAGGGTGTTGACATTGACAGGATGACAAATAGTCATGTGTGTATTACACAGCTCTGCATTGGTTGCTTGTCCACCTCTAAGGTATAATCATTGAAAGTAAATCTCTGTAATGCACAATTGAGTAAACCACATGAAAAGAAAATTCTTACTGGAAAAACTTAAAGCCCTTAACGACAGCTCCACAGCTTAGAAACAACCCACGGAGATCATCCTCAGTGACAGAAGGACTGCAAAAAGTAGAGATCATTAGATAAATCGCTTTAAAACGAAAAATAAAGTCCCTTGAATTGAAACTTACGGGATGTTGGACAGATGGAGAGTGGAGGAAGGCGGGAAGATGTTGGAGTAGTTCTTGGAACCTGGCTTTTTAAAGCGATGGAGAGGAGAATTGCTGTAGTCCTTGGTGAGCCCCTGATCCTCATGGCCTTCACGAGGCAGCTGCACAGTGGTGTGTTTGGAAAGAGTGACCCGCAAAGGATTGCCATATAGCTTTTGCCCATTTAAGTGGCTCATGGCTTAAGGAACAAGAGAGACCAAAGCTTTAAAACAAATCTTTTTTGTTTGGAAAGAATGTGGGGCAAAATAGAAAAGAATAGTAGATAAAAAAAAAGTAGATAAAACACCTAGCTGGGCCTGGGTTCCATCACACATCTGGATCAAAGCATTTTCCTTTTTGTTGAACAGGATCTTTACCCTCATGACATCTCCATAAACACCTACAACGATTATGGAAGTTAAATGATGACCTGTTCAACACCTTCACCCACATATTTCAGAATATAAACTGCTAAATTAACATTTTCTTTTTTTTCTTCAAATTTTTGCCAATAAAATTAGTCAATATTTTGCATTACAAATACAGATAAGGTATACAAATACTTTCTACAATTAAATCATAAAATTGATGAAAAAATTTAAAGCAAATTAGCACAAAATCTTAGTAAGCAAACAAAGAGTTTAAACTGACATTTAGCTTAAAACCATAGTTGTTTATCTAACAAGCAAATCAAAGCATACATCAAAAATGGAGTTAAATATGAAACAAACAAAAGGTAATAAGGAGATGCCAATGATAACATACCGAAAAGAATAAAGAGGCATTGGGGCGTAACGCTCTTTTAAGACAGCAGAGGAAGGCAGCGCAGGGAGGAAGGGACAGGAAAAGATCGGAGGCAGGACAGTGGAGGTTGAACATGTCCACAGCGAGGCAGTTCCACAGGAATGGCGAAAAACGGTGGTAGGATCATGAAGGTGGGTGATATTGTTCATGATGGAGAAAAGTAGGGGAAGGGAAGAGGTAAAGGAGGAGGATATCCAACAACGTAGTGGAGGATTTTGTTTAAAAATAGAGAGAAAAAAAAATTCCAAACATTACAATATTGGGAGCCATAATAAGTTGGCAAGAAAAGTTAAAATTTAATAACATTTGTAGTAATCAGTTCCAGGTCGAAGTAATAAAATAATAAAAGGGAAGGGGAATGGGGAGGGAGAGAAACAAGAAAACGGAAGTAAAAACAAGGTCAGTATACACAAAGAAAAATGAAGTGTTCCAGACAGTCAGCAGAACTTGCTAAATTAAATGCTTTCACTATAGAAACAATAAGGAAATTAAAAGAAAAATAGTATAGAAGTTAACAATGGAATACAGGAAAGGTAAGAGACAATATAAACTCATAGCACTAAGAGATACTTGAATAGAAATGCTTCAGATAGCCTTAGGCCAGTCAAAATTAACGAACAATTGATCATGTTTTAAAAACCAAGCCAACCAATTTTTTTAATTATAACAAGAGTTAATTAAGTGAGCTTGTAGATGTAAATAACTGTTAAAATAAGTATTTGGCTAACCCTGACACTAACGTTATCATTTTCCAATAATTAAACCAAATAAAAAAAATGCAAGATAACTGAAAGAAAACTAACCTCAGGGTTAAGGTTGCTAACCAGCAGGACGCTGTGTCCTGCAGCAGCTAGACTGGTTAGCCCTAGCCGTCCAGCAGCAACTGCAGCAGCAGCAGCCGCAGCCCCAGGCATACCAAAAGAAGCAAGAGCTCCAGCAGGCATACCTTGCAGAGATAAACCTGAAGAAATAAAGGTCAACAACATCAAATTGTTAAGACCACAGTATAAGCAAATTTAGGATTTTTAAATTCCATCTACGCAAACAAGATAGAATTGAAAAGTGTAACATCTTTAAGCATTGTAGCACTTCATAAGTAAACATTTAAGTTTTGATTAAATAGTAATGTTATAAGTTAACATAACTTCGTACGCAAGTAACTATAACCAAGTATAATGTTGTGTAAGAGTGTATGTCATCCAGCCAGTGAAAGATTTCATCTTCTAGAATGAAAATTTTGCTTTAAAACAAATTTTGTGTAGAAGTGAGCAGCACGCAATTAGCATTCGACATATCCAACGTCAACTTAGGACTTTTAAAGTTTTCTAATACCCTTTCTTCATTCAATAAACAATAATTAAGAATGGTGCTAGAAGGACAGTTTCGCGCACAGTCACCCATTAATCTGAACTCTGAATCAGAAAATTCACCATAATCAAGAAATACATTTGTAACTGAGGAAATTATAGAGTATACATAAAAAAAAAAAATCAAACCTGCTGCCTGCTGAATGGCAAATGTTGGTGGGAAACCATGAGCCCCTGCATATGGAGATGCAGATATTAGACCAGGGGCACCTTAGAAAAAAAATAAAAATAAAAAAAAGTGTTTCTTTAAACATGGAAAAAGTGTCAAGACTATTATTACAGTAGGAGATAAAGCTTTACTCAAGGCTGCCGCAGCCATTGTGTGTGCATCAAGGGACGGCTGGCTGTCTCCAGTAGGTAGGTCAGGGCGAGTATAGTCTCGGCTCTTATCGTTGTTGTACTTAACATTCAGACTGGTGAGCTTAGAGATACTGATGCGAAGGGTGCAGCAGGCATTGTAAATGTTCTGTCCATCCAGAGACTGTTAAATGTTAAGCCAAAAGATTGCATGGTTTAAAGGAGATTTAGCTGCCCGTTCATCCATTCAATTATTGATCCACCGTGCCACTCACCAGCTTCGCATGCTGAGCAGTCATCCCATCGGCGTACTGGACCAGCGCTTGGAACTGATTGTTTTTGGTAAAGGTAATGATCTTCAGAACTGTGCCAAACTTTGAAAAAATCTAAACAAGAGGAGAAATTAAAATGATCAAAAGCATGTAAAATAAGGACAGTTAAAGATTACCAATTAAGCCTTTTTGACAAAATGTTAAAAACCATGTTTTTCTAAATGTTAATTGGGGTTGGGGGAGGGTGTGAAAAAACTGTGGTTTTAGACCAGGGCAATGCCAAGCAAGTGAAAGAAGGGGTTTTTTTTACATTCAAACAAATAATAGTGTCTGACAACAGCTCAGAATTTGTATGACATTTTATCAGTTTAACAAAAAATATTTTTTTTACAGAACAGTATTCGGAACTTCAATGCACAGACTTCCAAAACCTTGGTTTCACAAGACACACTTTGAAATATGGAGTTGGAGGACTGTACCTGGTGAAGGACATCAAGGGTGACCGGATAGAAGAGGTTTTCAACAATAACCCTCAGCACAGGACTCTGGCTGCCCATTCCTGCACCCTCAATAGCACTCAAAGACACGCTTCCTGTCTGGACTGCATTCACTGCCTGCAGTGCGGCTTGTGCTCTCTATGGGAATAAAGGAGACAGGACAAAAAAAAAAAATACATTAGCATTGTAATAGAATTAATTGTAGTGCAATTTATCCTTATTGAGCTTCTAATGTGATGTTATTTGCACGCACAACTTGGTTGGGTGAATTGTCTGTCTTTAACTCCTTGTGATTGGAATACTGCATGAAGATCGGATGGTTCCGGATCACTGGGGTAACAGAGGAGTAGTAGCTGACCATCGTCTGAGCACACTCTTCAGTGTTCATCTCCAGGAAGGCCTGTGAAAAAGCAACACAATGAGGCAAAGCATAACAAACATCAGAAGAGAGTTATGAAGGTTGATGAGCATCAATGACTTGCCTGGTTTTTTCCTTTTAACATCAGAAGATTGGTCACTTTGCCAAAGGGAAGACCCAAAGAGATCACCTCGGCTTCGTTTATGTCGTTCGGCAATTTGCGAACATGAATGACTCTGGACGGAATGCCATTGCTCCTGATGTCACCCTTGAATTTCTTACTGTCATTACCATTTGCTGAGAAGTGAACAATGTAACTGATTAAATTACATTTTTTTTAAACTGCATTTAGAGTAATATCCTTTGAAATAACTGCATCATAACAATGGAATAAAACTAACATGATATTGCTGGTACAAAATATTAGTCAAAACAAATCTACAAACACTTCAGTATCCAGGTGCCAATTATAGGAAGATTACGCCATTTTTCCAACAATTTTCCCAAAGCTTGCGACTTTAGGGCTGGCTCGTTTAAGTGAAAAACAGTGTTAAAGCTCTATGCACCTTGAGCATGAGGTGTCGGTCCAAAACATTCACATGATACAAAACAAACTAAACTTAATTCTGTATTGAATACTGAAATATTGATTTCTTCTAAAAATGGTAAAAAAAAATCCAGACATTTATGCATTTGGCAGATGCTTTGGTCCAAAGTGACTCATAGAAAAGGAAGTCACTGACACCACTCATGGAGATGCTGGGGATTTATCCCAGGACCCATACATGCAAAGCATGCGCTCTACCACTGAGCTACATACCCCTGAAACTACATTTTTCAGTTTTGATTTGGATGTTTGAGCTGGTAAACTTCAGCGTCTCATTTAATCATTTTTTTTTCCTTGGAAGCCAGTTAACCGTTTTCCATGTAAATGCAATGAAAATTTATTTAAAACATCCAGATCTTGATCATCCTTTAAGATACTTTTGGCCAAGAGAAATTGTACTGAGAAATACCGAATTTAACCTAATGGGAAGAATGACATGGTGCACATTTATATCCACCTCACATACACAAAAAACCTACCAGCACCGGAGTTCATTATGTAAGGTCCGTTGGATATGCAGGATGAAAAGAGTTCGTCAGATCCTCTCTGAAAGAGGTCAAATTAATTAAGAAATTTAAGCAGTAAAACAACAAATACAATCAAATATTGCTAACCAACATTCAAAGTTAAAAAAACAGCAACAAAAAGATAGTCATTATAAATCATTGAGCACTACTAAAAAATAAAAAAAATTATAAAAAAGACGCAAGTTTCATCCTTATATACGGTGCAAAATATTAATATTGAGTATTTATTCATTCCCTTTAAATAATTTAACAGTTCTCAATAATGATTATAGAAATACAAGGACTAGATTCAAAGGATCAAAACTACTCTTGTCAAAGCCTCTTCACATAGACATCAGTGATTGTATCTGGTGCTGGTAAAATAAGAACAAAAGAAAAACAGAAAAGCAAACAGAGGCAGCTGTGTCCTGCTGCAAGACCATCAGTCCCTCACTCAATGCAAAGCTGCTGCTACTTGGCTGGCCAATGGAACACTGAGCTAATCATTCAACATCAACCTCTTAATATACCACTTCAATAACAAGTCTGTGGCTTATCTCAAGCATGTGACCACTCCAACAAAGTCTTTACACTCCATTACCACAATGTGAATTCTGTTCCAGCCCAAAAGAAAGTATTGTAAACTAAAGTTGAATGACATCCTCGGGCCGATTGACCCACTGCTACGTCTTCCAACAAACACCCTCAAGGAGACTTCATCACACTACAGCTAAAGTGTACCTTAACCACTGCTCTGAAGGCGAAGCTACCAACCTACAGCCCAAATACTGTGCAGAAAAACATTACGTATTTCCTCACAAAAGGCAAATTCCTCCAAGCTACATCCTGCAGGAGTCAAGTTTCAACACGTCACTTTCTACAGAGCACAGGAAAGCCTTCTCTGGTTGAACAGGCCATTGTTTGAGAACCATCCACCCAACTCCAGCATTTCCTCTCCCTATTTTTAACTCCAGAGCACTGAGGTTTTTGAACTCGCTTAAGAAATTGAAAAAGCAGATCCACAAAGCATGACTCCCACATTGGTTTCCAGGAGATAAAGACTTGCAGGTGCCAACATGTTTACATCCATTGACAAATTGGAAACCTCCTGGGTGAGAGAACAGTCTGTGACTAATAGGGGGGGTCAGGGAGACAGGAATGCAAATACAGCATTCCAGTCACTGTAATTGGTGCTGGACTACCACTGTCTGCCTAGCCTCCACTCCTGATCATGCATGAAAGACACAAGAGGAAAGCCTGCCAGGCCGTCTTCCAAACAAAACCAGTGTGAAGAATACAATTCACCACCCAACAGAACACCAAAAAAAATTCTTAATTTTTTGCCACCGAAGTTTTAGTTTTGGTTCACTGAAAGTAACCGTTTAAACAGCAGGTGCCCTTTGACCAGTGCAATTAGTCACAAGATCAGACGCAGCTGATAATAAAACACTCAAGCTCAGCAATTTCCTGGGAGCAAGAACCTCTACATCCAGAAATACAAGAAAAACAAGCTAAAGCCTTCAACAAGAAAATAAATTAAGCAAATTCAAGAAGACTATATTGGAGGATGTTTAAACAAAAACATACACCAACATGCAAAACAACGTACCTTTGTGCCAACCGTTATATCATGGACACTGCTACAAGGAAAAAAGGAATATTAATTACCATTCCAAGCACTTTCAATACAGCAGAATAAATCATGATTTACACAATCTGCAACATTTCAAAATAAATTGCTAGACTCGAATCAATGTTGGTGGTTCTTGGGGAGCTAAAATTTTAAACTATTCGGGGTAAATCAAATATTTTAAGCAATATATGGTTAGACCGCACAAAGGCATGAAGGAAGTTGAGTCAAACAGAACAAGCCTGTTTGTCTACTCAATGCGTTTCATGCATTCGCCGTTGCAATGAGAACTGCAAAAAAGATTCTTAACTTACTCTATTTCAGCGGCGTAACTGGATCCAAGAGGATACAGATCAGTCTCTAAACGGCTGTGAAAATGAGAGAAAAAATAGAGTTAAACATGCTACCGTCTCTTTATAAAAGTTTGTCTTCAGTTTCACACCATTAAAAAAATAAAGTAAAAAAGTTGCTAATCTCCAAGCACTGATAATTAAATAAAGTTAACTAATAACTAAAAGTAATAACTTTAGTTAACTGAAACACCACATTAACTAGAATGCCGTAAACCACTAACGTGTAAGGTTAACGTTACCTTCATTACGCATACGATACTAAGGTTAACTAATGCATCTGGACTATTCAATCGACAGCTGAAATCGCTAAATGTAAGATTAATGACGATCACCATGACGAGGAAGGCTGAAATAAAGTTAATCACTGAACCAGGCTAGCAAGTAATTAGCTAGCCACCCAACAACAATGCGGAAATGGAGACACGTTGGTTGGCAAACAGTAGAGGTTTCGCTTCGACAGAAACAATCGTTTTAAACTAGTCTCGATTGTTTGCATTGCACGTTTTAATGTTTAAACAAGTGCCAGTTTTATTTTATGAACTACTGTCGAATAGACTTCTTGCAACAGGTTGCTGGTCAGTTTGCTTCAACTTTTTTGCCCCTTCCGGTAGGTGAGACATTAACAGCGACGAGTCAAACAACATTTACTTAATATTCAGTTTAACCAACTTACTGTCTCGTTAATGTAATACATTATCAACAACAATGAAATAATTGACGCTAATTAGTGACAAATTTGATCAAATATTTGGAATGAAGAGGATTTCAACTCACCCGTCCATGGCACTACACAAAACTACAGGTCGTGTCGTAGACGGGAGGCTGACTTGCTAGTATTTCTTATATCCTTACAAAATGGCGGAGGGGGGGATCGGCGCTCTCCGATTAGTCAATGAGCTCTGGAGTATCGAGTGTGGGCGGGACCCTAAACGATCTTGGACAACATGATTGAACCATACCGGTGTCAATCTTAAAAGGCGGTTTAAAAAGTTTGTGAAACTTTTCCTTGTTGCCAATGGTTGCCATCCGCTGAAAGTAAGTAAAGTTGAAGTCTACCCTTTTTTTCTCACGGACGAAATACCTTGTGTTTAAACAGAAACATTTTAACGCTCTTAAGTCCTTGGAAATTCAATTGATATATGCACAACAGCATGGTTATAATGGAATAAAAGGGAAAGAATGTGGGTCGGGAAATCCCCCTGATTTTCAATATCACCTCCTCAACCAGAAGCTAAGTCCACACGGTTGGTGGAGGGTTTATTTCAACACCAAGAGACAGAATGAACTAAAACAATAATAAATATTATTATATTATAACAAAAATAAACAACTTACAGAGTGTAAATGGTCAAGGGATCGGTAAATGGTCATTTTAATTTTGTATAATCTCATCAGTTTGAAAAAACTTACAAATCAAGGCACACTAAAGTCATAAGTATAAGGTTATGTCAATTACAGAAAACAATCAAACTAACATCAGCGTAACTACTAAAACAGCAGCATCTTCGAACTTGCCAGACACCCTTGATGTCCATGAGATGACATTTTTTTTTCAATGACTGTCAACAGCATCTTTGTCAGGTTGTTCCATGCTTTTGAGGAAAATAACTTTCAAAAGAAAACTCAAGGCACTTCTTTAAACAAACGTTTTGTTTATTGTTCCTGATTTAAACACTTGGACCATAACAGGCATTGGCATACCAATAAGCACCTATATTCATGACATTACCCACAACACATACGGTCTTGCACAAAATGAAATAACTTTATTTTAATAACTCATTAAATTAAAATTTTATAAGACAGCAAAAACACATTTACAAAGCTAGTTGGCTAGTGATGGTGGAAATGTTTTAGACCCCAAACATTTCAACGCGAATTGCAGTAACTTGTACGACTGAACTGCCTGAACATTCAATCTTGGGTGTTGGTCTCTTGCAAAGTTGAAGAAATACCCCCCTTACAGCAACCTGTTAAACAGCAAAAACACCCCACTCCACCCAGAGGAATCTGAAATAAAGATATACTTTGCATAAAGAACGAAGAAGAACTCATATTAAAATGGGCTACAGGTAATATGAGGCATTGTTAAAATGGATACAGACTACAGTTCTACCCAACGATGTTATCCTTCTGATAGAAAAAGTTCTTGTATATATCGTTAGCCTAGAAAAGACATACTGTGAAAGCGAAGAGCTTTTGTGGTTTAATTTGAAATTTGGGGTAATTAGAACAACCTATTAAAAATATGATTAGATGAATTATATCATAGCATAAACAGTCATAAATAACTGGGTTATATTTACAATCATGATGTGCTACTATGAGGTGTAATGCATAATGTATGATAGTGGACACATGTGCACAATAGTGTTCACAGTGGTCTGAGATGATTTGGCGAAAGTAAAATAAAAAACAAAAAGTTAAAATATATATACATATATTAAAGTATACCATTATAATATCAATATAGTCGTTTGTAATAAAGCAATGTCTTAAAAATCCAGCGATTTATGAGCGATAACGAATTGGTTTATATTGAGACTTTACAGATTTTTTTTTATTAAGAGGGCGTTTAAAATGTTATTTGATCTTTGTTGGTGTCTGTTGTGGTCCTCGATTTTTCTGTTCTTCAACAAGCAAAATACTGGACTTCATAAGATAAAATAATGAAAATATATGTAAATATAGATATATAAATGTCAAGACAGAAATATAGAAAAATATTAATAGAAATAAAACAAAAAATACATACTAGACAACAAAAGTTTTTCATAAGTACACAGGGGGTATACTTATTCATTGTTGTGGTGTGGCGAGCGGGGCATTTTTCCACCAGAGTCTGAACTTCATGGAGAGCTGATGCGCTCACATGATCGTGCAACACTTGCACGACTGCTTCTCCTTCGCATCACCCTCTTCTTTCGATTCCTCCTTGGCATCACCCTGAGCTTTGTCGGGACTGGAGGTGCTGCCGTTTGGAGGAGCCTTGTCGTCTTTGGCTCCTTCGCTTGCACCTTTGTTCTCACCATCCTCGATGACCACAAACTCAGCTTTGACTGTCTCCTCTATGCCCAGCGCCTTCTTGGTCTCGGCCTCATCCTCAACGTTCTTGTAGCCCATGAAGACCATAGTGACGGGATGCTCTGCGCTGGCGTTCTCGATGGCTGCATCTGGGTTGGTGCTCTGTAGCTTGGCCTCGATGCCTGTGATGTGTTTCTTGTTAGGATCAGCGTTGGGGCTGGGCTGCTGTAGGCCATTTTCCACTGCTGGAGATGGAGAACCATAAGCGTTTAGCTCTTCACGTAACCAGTTGGTGTTGAGTGCTATGCACAATATTAAATGAGTTGCATTTCAGTTTGTAGTTGTAGGACACCGGAGGAGATTATGTTTATGTTCACATTGAAATGAAGTCGCATTGATTGCGAGTAATTTAAATGTTGAGCAGGGGTGGTACACAATTGTCATGCTCAAGTAAAAGTAGCAATACTTTAATAAAAATATACTCAAGTAAAAAAACTAGTTCATGAAAAATGTACCTATGCAGAGTACTTTTTAAAAGCAGCTTTACGTTAGCTGTTTCAGTTACACTTCATAAATAAGAATGGTCATCATTATAGTGACAGGATGATTGAAATTTATAAATGATTGAGTCTAAATTCTTAAATGCATACCATTTATAGCAAAATAGTCCCAAAAAAATCATACACTTTCAAGTAAAAGCAACAACATTCCATTAAATTAACATGCATAAGAACTTACCTGAATTAATTCAGAATGTTTACACAGATTCATCAAATTTTTGGACTTGTTTTTTTGACAGATTTGTGATATTTGCAAAATATCTTTATGGACTGGTGAATGTGGATTTGTAACTAGTCACAGATATACAATATACAAACTCTCTGGATTTATGCTTGATCTTTTTGAGACTGTCCTGCCACAACTGCTCCGTATTCGTAACTTTGAGAGTTGGCTCTGTTTAGCCAACCAATCACGACGCTCCTGACACAAGCAGCTCCATCCTGCATAACAATTGTGAAATGAAACGGTAACAGTCTACCAGAGATTAAAAAAAAGTTACTTATTATAAAATATGTTTGTTTTATAATAAATGTTTAATTTTTACCATTATTATTTTAACATGCGTTTTTAGTCAGTTATCGTATCCTGTTAGGAAAGGCTGTATTATATATAGGGCTGAGTTTCCTTGATACGTTTTACTCATACATCTCAACAAAAAGACCACGTTGTTGTAATCATATGGCATAAACATCAGATAAAATACTTTTATACCTACTCAGCATGCTTTGCTGTCAGCCAGCCTCTTAAATGCACAAGTGCTGTGTAGGATGGAGCTGTTTGAGGCTTGTGTTAGGAGCGTCGTGATTGGTTGGCTAACAGAGCCAGCCCTCAAAAAAACGAATACGAAACAAGAGAGTGAGAGGAGAGTCGCAAGCATAAATCCAGAGCAGTTCAGATAAATGTGACTAGTTACAAATTCACATTCATCAGTCCATAAATATATCGGTCAAATCCGTAAATAAGTGATTTAAGTGCAAAATTGTATAATATTCAGCCAAATTTAATTGATTGTAAAAAGAAGGGAATATTTTTGCTTTCATTTGTAAATGTACAAACTTTGTTTTTTAATTTTCGAAATTAACTTTATATTTGGTTTGATTTCTGCTATGAATTTACAGATTTAGACTTGCATATTGAAAATAATTTTGAGATTTTTTTGTCCTCATAAACATTCATGCAGATATGGCATCATCTCATTGGCAAGTGTGTAAATAACTTTGCACGTCAGGAACTTTGCTCATCGGGAACAGTAGCAAAATAGTGCAAAAATATTCATATTTATTTGGCAACGAACAAACTGCTATATACACATCAGTCGTGACATGAATAAGTGACGTAGTTTAAGAAAAATGTGTTAAAACGGATTTAACAATTGATTGTAAAATTTGTAATCACATATTTGGTTTCATAAGCTTTGCAAGCTGTATAAATTTCATTTTTGGGGGAAACTTTCTTTGAATAATTATAGAAAATGGATAGAGCTTCACAGAATTGAATTAACTCCAAAGAGGATTCATATTGTAAAAGAACATTTTTCTAGAGCATTTGATACATCTAGCATCCGCCCAATGTTTCCTTTCACTTTTTTCTCCTGCAAATTAATTCTAGTTATAATCAAGGTGACTGTTGTTCACATTCGGCCCATACATTTTACCTAAACTGAACGACTTAAATTACGCAACAAAAACAAAATTGACACTTCATCTAATCTGTAGACATTAATGGTTAAAATTGGTCATAACAAAAATATGAGATTTTGTGGTCTAATAGAGAAAACAAAATGACAAGAACACAAACAATTTTGAATTAAAAAACTATCCCTTAACATCTTTTCATTCAACTAAAAAGAAAAAGTCATGTATCTTTTCAACAATTTGAGTAGACCTTTAAACTAGTTATGCTGCATTTAAGTAGTAGTAATGTATATTAATTATATACATTATTTAATCAAATACAGGCAAATATATATGAATTATAATGTTTATTCTCACCCTTTACTGCGCCGTCAGCAGCCTAACAAAGAAAAAGAAAAACACTGTAAATGACTTCATCATTAGCATAAAAATCATTGATGCACAACAATCTGATCAAACTATTTATCTTACATTTTCACCGCCATGTTTTTCTCCTTTATTTAAAGACACGCCCGTCTCAAGCTCATCAATCTCCTCTTCTAGTCTGTAAAATCAAGAAATTAAGATTAAAAAAGCACAGATTCATGTCTGGTACTCATGGATGGAGAATAAAACCAGGTGTCTGGTTCTTAACCTTAGAATAGTCTTTTCCAGTAGTTTGGTCTTAACTTCGTCTTCCTGTAGCTGTTTCTGTGCCTCGTCCTCTCCACTAGATGGCGCTCCATCCAACAGCCATCGCTCTCTCAATGCCTTTGACTAAAAAAATGACAAGAGTTTACTCTGGGCAGCTAATGGAATCATTACAAACTCCTCTTGAAAGGTATTTTTTCTTGATTTACAATTTTACCCTCCAGAACAAAATTTTTTTCTAGGTCTAAAATTGTTTGTCTTAAGTCAAGGTCAATTATTAATTAACTAAATGCAAAATGTATTTTGGAATGAATATATATATATATATATATATATATATATATATATATATATATATATATATATATATATATATATATTCAAAATGCTCCCAATATTTTATTTTTTTAATTTTCAGATTTCAACAGGCTGAGCTTTCCTTACAATTTACTGTATGAAAAGTATCAAATGTTAGGAAAATATAAAAAAAAAAATGAGGAGCAAATAAAATGTAGTGTCTATTGGAATGGATACATGTTCTAAAAGGATATACTTAGGATTAAAAAAAAAAATTGTTTTTTTTTAATTTGTGCAAACTTTTTAAAATGAAAAACAGTCATTTAGATCTCAATGCCATTGACTTGAATCAATGCCCTCCAGGACTGGTTTTGGAGCACCCTGCTCTAGTCACACTACTTTCCGCAAACCAGTCTGAAACCCTGCTTCAGATTTCTAGAAGACTGCTAGGATCGAGTGAATGTGAGAGAGAATGTGGCCCTGCATTGGACTGGCAACTATCAGGGTACAGTTGCCCAATGAAAGCTGAAAAACCTGTGACCCTAACCAAGCAAGAAACCTACAAGTCTTCCATTTTTATGCAGTAATGTAATCGGAATGCGGTCTCTAATAGCATCATTTTAAGAAAATAACTTTTGAAAAATGAGAAGAGTGCCAGCATATCAGATGGGCTGTGCTGACATAAACAAATCTGGACCATTACGGCTGGAGTATCACATGACCATTAGCTGTCCATTAGGCTTTCACTTCAGGCCATTCTCCATGGCTGCTAATGCACAATTCTGGACAGTGAAAGATTTTGACAGGCGCCTGCTAAACCAGGGCTTCCTGTCAGCCGCGTTCGTAAGAAACTGACAGCAGAGTTCGTTTGGCAGGACCGGCATGAACCACTGCTGTCCTCTGAGGATTCTCACAGCTGTGATTGGCAATGGTGTGAGAGATATTTTGGGTACAATCAAAAGTGGCACTAGAGATTGCACTGGGCAGCTTTGTGACTGGTCAAGGCATCCCAACACACTGGAGATCTACTTTGTGCTAGAAACCTCAACAATAATCCGTTACAAAGATTACACAAGGGCAGCATTTTACATTGAAACCCTGGTGGATTCAGAGTGGGTCTTATTCATGAACTTGCCAACCCTGCTGTTTCTATTCTCATGTCACAGGAACAGAAGAGCAGTTCAGACCGCAGCTGATAAACCAAACATCTGCTTCACATCAAACAGTGAACCCAAGACCCTTGATAAGCTAACCAGCAGAGTCTTTAATGCCACCTGCTGCTTTACCAAGAGCTGTTAACATCAAAATTAAAGATGGTGGATGATGTCATGTACTGATTTTTTTTTGTTAATATCACAACTCCTGAACACAATAACAACATCCTCTTACAGATGAAGTGAACAGAAAAAAGAACAGATACTAGGGTGGGCACATACACTACAAAGAAAATGAATGATGCAATTATAAGGCAACACTAAGGAGTGTAAATAATGAAAGGTAGATGAGTTAATATTGGAATAAGTGGAGGGGAAATTTGAACATCGATGTCAATGAACACAGGATACAGGACTCGAGAAGCCACATGCAACAACAATTAGATAAGGTCACTGTCAGGCTTAATTTCTGTTTCTGTTTTACAGATAGCAGTTATAATCGGAACTTTGCCAGGCTGAACATCTAAAAGAATAATTTTAATGTCTAGAATCTAATAAAGAGTTGGCTGAAAAGCTGAGAGAAGGTGAAATGAAGACCTTAACGATCCTCTTGAAATTCTAATTCCTGGTTAGGGTTACAGGTTCTGCTGGTGCTTATCTTCAGCTCACATTGACGCTGGACTACACTGTGAACAGGTGAGTTAAAGACTTCACCTGAAGCATGTTTTTGTGATGTGGGAGTAGCTGGAGGAAACTCCACTTAAAAAAAAAACTCACACTAGAAACCATCCTGCTCTATAGGAGGATCATTACGGCATGCCACAATGCTGTTCTTAGGTCTATATAACCAGCCATAGTTTAGATAATTTGTATAAAATTATTGGTAATATATTTTAGAAAACCATTTGGCTAATGTTTGTTTAAATTACATGGTGTCAAACAGTGCTACACAATAGTTGTACATTGTATAACCTGTCTAGAAATTCTGGAGTACCAATGTAAAGCAAAAATCAATTGAAAACAAAAAACACTTGAGCTCCTTTTAGGGGCAGGGAAAAACAGATTAACTGATAGATTATGATACATCTCAGTCTAATTCCGAATTCAAAATGTGTAAAAAAAAATTAATAGACTGAAGGGGGGATTTCATTTGTATATCAGTTATGTTACTCTTTACACTAGAGAAAATGAAAAAATTTGCCAAAAAATAATTAAAACGCTTGACCAAACACAAAATAATTACAGAATAGATATGTTTATCGGTTTTTTTAATATTGCATAAATACCTAAGAATACATTTAGACATGTTTTTCAAATAAAGTAATTTTTTATATCTTATCAAAAGATCAACTTGAACTGTAGATAGACAAAAAAAAAAAACAACCAGAAAACATTTATCAAAGTACACATCAGGGCCAGGACAAATTTGTCAATACTTTAATTTTGACAAATTTGTCAGATCTTTAGCTCAAAACTACATTAAATCAACAACTGTGCTTATGTCAAACCACAAATAAAGTGCTTAAGAAATCTGAACCTAAGCTGTAGTCTTGCTGGCCTTTCTTTTAGCTGCTGCAGGGATTTGCCTCTCGTACTTGTGGTGAAGCCGGTGTTTGGTTTTTAAATGACCTAAAATAAATAACACAGTGGTGCTAAAGGGTTTAGCAGATGTGCCCACCTATTGATATATTAGTTGTTGCAAATTGCAGTACTTTTGTCACTATGTCACTTCAAAAAACATCATAACTATGTCCTCGTGTAGCATGGCACTATTCAGCCTTACTTAAACTAGCTCCCACTGAAGACAATACTGTAATTTTTTTTTTTGCAAAATACGGCTAAATATATTCGGCAGCCGATTATTCAGTGCCTTCCTACTTCAAACTCAAGAACATCAAACATAAAACCTCGCAACTCAAAATACAAAAGTAGCCACAGTAAATGATTGGCAGTTAGGCTTGTTGTAGGCTAAATCTAACGTTTGTGCCATCACAAACTAAAACTAAAAATCTACTTCATCAGAGCTGGAATGTTTTTTTTATTAATGTTGTATTGGTGCATATTGTGTTTTTTAAAAGTACAGTAATAAGTTCCTGAAGCACCTCTTCATTTTGTTGAGTTCATGTTAAACAATTATTCATCTTCATGCAGTATACTTTAATTGTTTACACTTAATTTTTTTAATAGTTAGTATATAAGGAATAGTATATGATTGTTTTTCATGGGTAAAAAGTTTTATTATACTAATTTCTTCCTAAAAAAAAAAAGTTACAAATATTTTAAACCTCTCTTCCTGCTGATTCACAAGAAACATGTCTTCTTGACTGGTCTTTTGAGTTCCATCTAGGTTTTGCTTAAAAATCCATTGTGAAATAAATTTTCAAAACCAACTACCGGCTTTATTGAATCCAAAAGGATTAAGTATTTAGGTGACCATGACATTGTTAAACAGAATTGATTCAATCCAGGAAATTAGCAATGGCTTGGTACACACTTATAAGCAACGCTTCTGCTTAAATGTGGAAAATTATATTTTATCTGAAGTCCTCTTTAAAAGGTACATCGTGTAATATTTCACCATTAAATCTAATATTTGTAAATGAATCCTATAGCATAAATAATGCAACGGTGCTTGTGTTGTCGAAAGAAGTAATTTCTGGTCTCATCCACATCCCAAATGAAATTCAGAGTGAGGCTCGCTGGGATATATTTTTTTCAGTCATTGGACACTTTTCAAATAATGTAAGAACATCTTTCAACAATAAGTGCATTTTAGATATTGAATAACAAATGTTTTTATGTTTGTCTTTTGTTTTTGTTTTTTTACCTATTCTTTAGTCAGTGTTCTCACAAAACATTTGTCTGAATCAAATGTAACCCCTCACACAGAACTGACAACAAGCAACAAGTGTAAAATTTGACCAACTATCTCATATTAAACAGTTGACAAAACGACCCTCTCCTGTTCACTTTCTCGTCCCTATGCACCCCATGCACCCCTCCCTATTCTTACCCTGTGACTGTAAAATCTGGCATGATGACAGATATGCTGACATCATCACGCTCACACCCATCCACATGTACACGCAATACAATCCCAGCACAGAGGGGAGGACAAAGGATCCGAGTCTCACTCGCTAGGAAACTAAGGCCCAACTGCCCTGCTCCATTGTTCCCTATTGAGCCAAAATCCAGTGTGCACAAAATACAATGGCAGGTACAAAACTAACAAACAAAAAGCATCACGTTGAGACAGATAACAAAGACCTCGCCGGATATTCAGGAGATGAGGACAGGCACGCAGGCAGGCTATTTTTGACTCTGAATCTTCTGATATACGAATGAGAACTTGAGGATCTGGATACATTTGCCACTTTTTACATTTTGTTCATAATAATATGAACATCTGTGGTATAGTAATCATTTTAAGCTACACATGCCATATCTCATATGCCTTGTGCGTGTTATTAACGTGTCAAAACCAAAGCTACAATAAAAATTGTTGTTCTTCTTCTAAACAAGCTGAATGATGCAAGCCTTTCCACCAAATACCTGTTTTTCAACTGCAGCTGTAAGAACGCTTTTCTTCAAGAACAGTAATTTGATTATGCCTTCTGCTCAAGATCTGCTCAAAATAGGACAGCAGCTTTACAAATGTTGCTATGGCTAATTGTATGTAAATAATAATTAAATGTGTACATGTAACTATGTATGGTGTTAAAAACGTACATTATATGAGGGAAAAGTCAGGCGTGCATACACATTTCACATATATATCAAGTGTTGTTCAAGGAAGGATGCAGATTCTCCGTTGTCCCTTCAAACAGGAAACGGCTGATAAAACTTCCCCCTCTCTTTCAGTGACATTACAACCCCAAAATCAGTCTCAACTCACAAATTTAAACCATTTTTCATTATGAAACACTTCATTATGTGAGTAAGGCACATTAAGCAGATTCCTTATTAAGCATGACTTTCTATCTGATCCATTACAAAAATAAGCACATTCGATTGGTATCAAAGATGCTAATTCACAGAATTAACAGAACAGAAAAATAGTAATGACTCTTTCTTGCAACAATTCAGAGCACTAAACTCTCGTTTCATTTGTTTCGTACATTGGCTATAGCCCTATTTGGACTAGTGTAATAGAAAATGTAATCATTGCAATCAATGGTCTAGTAAGATTAAGTTTGTAAGAACGTGTGTTTTCTTGGGATGGAACAGGGGAGGAGAAACAGAAGTGGCGTAGAGGGGCGGGATTTATACTGAAATTAATCTCAAGGAATTACCGTTTTTGGGTCTCTTCTCTCCCTGCTCTGTTGACTGACGGATGTATATAATGTTTATAAGAATAAAATAAGTGTGTCAGAAATTAAGATCAGATGTGTCCTACAGAAGTACTAAAAATGGGATTAGGTTGTAGTCATACCATGCATTCTTATTTGATGTGGCATAACTTTACAAAATAAAGGAGATCAATTGTGTTCTTTTACATGAAGTCTTGAAGTAAAAACTAATTTTGTTATTGTCATAAGTGTATTTATTTTCTACAAATGCACATAGTTTTATTCAATTACTAAATGAAAGGGCTACTTCCAAATGGTGTTACTCATTTAGACACGCTGACCCCACGGTAAAAGCCTCTGACAGCAGTGTGATTAACGATACAGTAGCACACTAGCTCAGCTTATTTAAACCATATCCACCACTATGCATTAGCTCTAATGCATAGTGGTACATTGAGTTTCACCACTATACCTTGAGATGTTGGAGTTGTCTACGGTCATCCTCCAGTTGTCTTCTCTTGTTTTCAATCTCAGCCTCCCTCTTTCTCTTCTCCTAATAGAAAGGTGAATAAAAATCATTTATCCAATTACTTTTTGAAAAAAAGGCTTTTTAACTGAGAGAATTGTATAAATCTTTATTTGTTACTTTAGAAATAATAAAACAAGGACACATTTGACTGGAGTTAGTATAAAAATATCTTCCAATATAACAATAACAGGAGTGCCACAAGGATATGTTTTTGGTCAAACACTTTTCTCTATTTATATATAATTTGATGAAATTATCAGTAGACTGGGTATTAATTTTCTCTGTTGTGCTAATAGTTCATTTTGAACATTGTCAATTAATCACTAGAACTATGACTTGTGCCTTTATATCAGGTTGTAATCCACACATGTTTAAAATGATCCATGACAAAATTTAACCCACAAATTTGGAAACAAACACGCGCAAATCAGAGTGAAAGACAGTGCAAGCAGCACAATTTGGACTTGTGTTATCAAAGATGGCACAAGGATTAAAAGAAGATGCTCAATTCCAGTGTTTACAAAAACCAAACATCTTTATAACTCTGGCTCATAGAGGTAAGGTTGTATAATAGTGTTCCCTCCAAACGCCATTATATTGTCTATCAATGTTGCTAGTTCTGTGTTGAATTTGCTTGTTATTAATCCCTCAAATAGCTCTCGAATCTACGTTGACCATCAGACAGTAACTTTGTATACATGTCATGAATATGCAAATCACCAACCAGTAGGTGAGGAACTGGGGAGTGGTTATGAAGTTTGCCGAATGAAAATCTAATTTCCGGGCAAGAAATTTTTGATTGAATGCAATTTTAATTAAAAATAGAAACTTTATAAGTGAAATAATCACATCTCCCATACAATTAGACCAACGTGAACAACATATTATTGAAAATAATACAACGTCACTGAACCATTAACACATTTTTATGGTTCAAGTTGCAAGAATCAGTGTTAAATTAACTCCACTTTGAGTAGGACCAAAAACTAGGAACAGAGTAATTTTCACTTCATGTATTTTTCCTTATTTTTTTATTTTCATTTCATTTCTGAGCATCATGTTGAACAAAAAATGTTAACAGGAAAAGATAACCTGAACCTTGAATTTAATTAAACTATTATTTACAGTCCTGCAGAAAACATTGCATAACAAAACAATAAAAGTGTGGTTTAACAACATTGAAAATTTTACAGCAAAGGCTTAAACAACATCAGGATGAACATTAACAAAACAACCCCTGTAACCATGGTGACAGCGAATGAAGTAAATATAGAGGATGCTGACTACAACGTGCAAAATCTCAGTCAGACTCATTATTGAATAAAGACACACAATCAAGGCATTTTTAATCAAACAATCTAAATCAAGCAGCACTGGTTTTACTGCAGTTCTCAGTGACACTCAGTGCACAAAAGCAACACGAGAGAAGCTTAAACTGAAGTCTGTGTTTGGAGCTAAAACCTTTCATTGACACAAAGCTGTAATTAGCTCCTTAAAACCGAGCTGACGGCTGTGTACTGGTTCACACCTTATCAGGCTTTGCAATCATTTAAATTAAAGCAGAACTCTCAATCAAACTCTTGAGCCTGCACATTCACCCAGGAAGTTTTCAGAAGATGGATGAAAAGGAATCAGTTGAAGGCATTCATCTTGTTGAACACAAAACAATGCTCTGACCCATCAATAATTAAACAGATGTGAGTGCTTTAGTGCTAATGGCAAAACAAGCATTAGACTTTATATATTAGATCCTCACTAATAGGAGGGAGCAAGATGCCTCCCGAGTCAAACCTCCCTTCACCATTATCTTATTCTTAACCAGACATCTTAATTCTGAAAGCAACGGAAATACAGACACAATGAAAGGCAATGTTTACATGTCTACAAGCAGTAAGGCCTATTCAGTACGACATCTATTTTCTTTAATATCCAATAAATTTTCTTAAATAACATACAGAGACCTTAACACTATATTCACATTTCAAAAGTTATGTCCTATTAAAAGGAAACGGGAAAGCAGTCAATCATATATTAGCTTACTTTTATAGGAAAGGCTGAAATCTTAGGCTTAAAGCTTCACTACTCATGCATTTGGCTTTTTTCCCCCCGAGATAAATAAAGTGTGCAATGACTGATAATGGCTTGATTTATAATATGATAATGGCTCTCATTATACATAATACAATTATTTATGTATATAAACAGGTGAATGATATATGATTGATGTACCATGGTATACCAAATAAAATGTTGAAACACAGAAATTATTTGGTTGAACTTAGAGCTTGACCCTCATCGTGAAAGGTACCTACTGTCAAATTTACATTTGGAAGGTGATTGGACATAAACACACTCATGTTGACTGTCTTTATGACTAGTTCACCATAATTCAATTATTCTTATCTTTAAATATTGCTATGGTTTGTCAGTTAATTGTTAATATATTTAAAAAACGTAAAACAATGTTATGGCCATACTGGCAATGCATCTTTCAGTCAATGAGTCTTTGCTGCATGTTTTCTCGGCCCCGTCTGGGGCTAAGCATGACATTACATTGATTTAGTATTTTAAAGTATGTTGCCATAAAACAGCACACATTTTTCAAATTGGCCAACAATAATTGGAAAAAATGTGAAACCCCACTTGCTACATTCAGAAGGACTGTGTGGTTAAAATCCCATCATGTAAAAACTTTTTTTTAATTTATTTTATTTTATTTTTAGAAAACTAGTGATAATATTTTTTTTTACTAATAAATACTAAATACATAATAAACACCATCACACAAACCAAGAAAATTATTAATTGAATATTAATTTTATTAAAACATGGGAATTAGAAAATGAGACAAAACTTTTTTTTTAAATCCAACAGAGAAGTTGTTGCTCGTTATTCCAAAATGTAAAAATTTTATGAATAAATGCCATCACTAATTGCATTTCTCTAACTAAACAATAATAAAAGTCATCTTTAAATTGTGGTTTAAATAATTTCTATGCAGCACTAGCTCAATCATAAAAATCTGCTAGTCAACTGCGTTACTTACAGTAATGGCTCGAAGTCTATCCTGCTGCGTCAAATCTTCCGACATTCTGAAAAAAAAGGTAAAGAAATTAGTATTTTGTTAAAACCCTGAAAATGCCATAAGTGATCGAGAAATTAGAAAATGTTTTAGAACAGCTTTCAGTATCAGCTTGTTTCTAATAGTACAGTATGCTTTATTTATTAAAAAAACACTACTTTGTCTTAAAGACTTACATTTCATTCGTTTTTCCAGCATATTGTTTAAAGCAAATAACCCCCTTTGCTCTGTATCCTTAGACAAACCCTTACAGATGGACCTTCTTTTAGGTTTATGCATATTTCATTGCTGTAAAATATAAGGCCAGGCTGTCCTTTACGCTCTCTTCTTCAAGGGAAAACGGGTCGATAAGAATCGATCAAAACTGTAGGCGGATCTTTTTCTCTTCTCAGAAATCAAACTCCAGATATGCTCCCATACATCACAAATCCTTTTCAAAGCAACAGCCAAAAACACCACTCCAACAGCGATGCAGGGAGAAGTTATGAATGGCATGCAAATTTCATGACTGCTAACAGCCTTTGCATTCCTTCCTAAATTGATTCCAGAACTCTAAGCTCAACCTGAAGGAAGATAATGGGGCAGGAAAAACTATACAGCGAAGGCTTTGATCCATAGTTTATGATAGTGTTGTATGATTTTCATTAGGGTTTAAAAATGTTGTTTTACCGTTTATAACAGTTACGATTTGGAGTATTATTCTCTCGTACAATCATGCAAATAAAAAGCTGTTTATATTATAGTTTACATATTACTTTTTAATTTGAAAACAAAACAAAAGATAATGTTTTTATTGGCAAATACTTTGTGTCTGTCAAAAGCAAACTGTTAACCCATAAAAACCCATTTTGACAAGTGTCTCCGCCCATTAAACTATTCTAGAAATGTCTTTATTTAGCTTCACATTTTTCACATTTGTAACACTCATAAATTTCTGTCATGGAAAATAAGGTTGGGCTTTTATGGATTATGTAAGTCATCTCTAGTGAATAAACATGCTGTATAAAACATGTATGCTTGAGTTTTCTGATACATTTTTACATTTTGGTTTGTGTCGCATTAAACAGATCACCATTTTTGGTCATGATCAGATGAATTACACCAATACACCAGAAAATGGGTCATAATTTACCCAGTCTCCAACAGGTAAACATATCCTAAAAATGATATTTAAAATAAAATAAAAAAATTAGGACAAAAGCGGATTGGTTTAAGAATGTGGGTTCTTGCTGGCAGCATTGAATGCAGTCAAAATAAACAATGAAAAAATTGAGGAAACTAAAAACAAAATATCATAAGAAAAGCGACACATGAATAAAAAAGGTCAAGCATGGAATGAGAAGATGGGCCATGCTGAAACAGACACAATGATGTCTTTTATTTAATCCTATCTAACTGCAGGCTTCAGCGTTGTTCCAGAAAGAAAACGTTTCTCTCTCTGAACATGGCTGCAGGGCAGAGTCATCCAGCTGATTAGTGTTCTCCATTGCCCCACCAGAACCCAGCCAGTCACATGGTCCCTCCCTCACACTGCTAGGCAGTGTTTGCCAATGTTATCTGTCCCACGTTTCAGACCAAAAATCTCGATGGATATTTACTTCTGTAAATTCTGACCAAAGTATAAACCGTTGACGGAGAAATAACTTGTGACCTTAAATTCACCCTGGATGTTTTTCTCTAGTGTATCAGCATTAACACCTTTTCAACTACTCTCAACAATCCATCAATGATTCATAGAATAAGCACACTCAGGACAAGTACAGCAACATCGTAGGCGACAGAGGTTGTTATAGTATGAATCAGGAATACATTTATCTCATTACCTTTACATCAATGCCTTTCACCTATTTAACGATTTAAGTATCCCAAACATCAATTTCAAAGCATCTAACCAAACGAAAATGGGATGTTCTTGTAACTTTTAACAGATTATAGATATTTCGTTCACACTTTACTGCTGGTGTTTCTTGATCCTCCCTTCATGGTGAAGTACATAGAGGAGATTTAGGGCATTTGCAGAGCTCTGCCTAAAGCTCCTCTGCAGACCATCCATGACATAATCAGAGCATCCTGAATGTTCTATCAAGTTAAAAAAATAACGGCCCTCCAATGTTGTGAAAGTGGAATAATTTAGTTATGTCCTAGCTGTGAACATTTCATCTATTTGAACATATATTTATTTGGAAATGATGATCAAATGTGCAGCTAGTAGTGCGGATATCTTTGGCAATATGTTGGAGGAATTCCTATGACCCTATTCAAGACTTGGGCCCCAAAGGTTATTTTGAAACAGAGTTTTTTTTTTACTACTCAGTTATGCTGCTCATTTACATTTATTTATTTATAGAATGAACACACTCTTGACAAGTGGAGCAACACTGGAGGCGACAGTAGTTGTTTTAATATGATTCAGGAACATCATTGCTGGAATTTACCTCATTAACTCTATATCAATGCCTACATACCGATTTTAATATCCAAAACGTCCATTTCAATTTATCTATACGAGGGAAAATGTGTTCTTGTAACCTTTTACAGATCACACCGCACTCTGATTCTATGCCTTATCCCTGGCTTTTATCTCTGATCTGCATTTGTTGTCTGTTTTATCATGATCTGAATATCCTTCTGTCAATCAGTTTAAATTGCCATTGTGTTGAAAAATACTTTATAAATAAAATTGCCTTGCCTTAACTTAATGTATTTTAAGAGGCGTTTTAAAATTTTCTGAGGAGAGGGTCACAATATGAATTGTGATGAGATTGTCTGGTGTTTAGCATAAGAAATCAGATCAAGAATTTAAGTTGCTGCACAGTAAAAAAAAAAATAGCTGGACTGATTTTTTAACTTTGTATTAGAATAATGAAACCTTAAATGCCACAGAGCCTTTTCAAGGTGTTTTTCCCCAGCTCGCCAATGCACAACTTCCAGTTATCACCGCACAAAATTAATTTTACTAAAGGAAATTTGATATAAAACTTTCATTACCGTACAACCATTTCCTTTTCCCGCATCTCATTGACAGCTATGCAAAAACACTTGGGAGTCTAGGAAAAACACAGCACAGGCCAGCTTTCTCCAATCTGTGAAGTCTCCAGGGCGAGTGCACTTATCTTCTAGCTTCTTTCCCCTTTCTAGTTCACTGCTGGGCAACACACTGAGGCCATGCTGTGACTTTTTCACCAGTTTCAGCCAACAAAAGTGTTCGAAATGCCAACACAGACAAAAAGCAACCAATAGATAATCAGAGTAAAGAATATCTAAAGAACAAAACAACATTGGAGCACATTTGCAATAAAAGTGTTCCTTAATTACATTTAACACACTTTGTTCTGACAAAAATAACAGTCTTTCTATAAACTCTAGTAACTAACTAAAAAGGTAAGACTTTTCTATCCAAATGTAAAACAGCTAATCAATCTCTTATGGGATGTACATCTCTAGAATGAACTTTAATCTAAGAGAACGATAACTCAGCTATAATACACATTTTATAAGCCAAAGACAGGGTCGAAGGGACCCGTTTAGCAAAACTGCAGATGTTCAATTAGTTCATGTTCAGTGAAACTTGAGTGCTTAAACAAATCCAGACTAATCTTACAAGCTTCCTGGTGCCGCTAACATTTTAGGCTTGTTTCTGCCTTTCAAAACACCCATGTTCAAGAAATCAAAATATTTGCACTATGAGCTAAAAAGATCATGCAATCTAGCTATTTCACAGAGAGAAATCTGCTCAGTTCCACACTAAGTGATGTTTGATTGTAAGGAATGTGGGAGGGAGACTTGAGAAACTTCCACACGAGGATTTTGAGAAGGTCCAGCTTCCCTGATTAGGACGGTCTAAATAGCTTCATGCACTCCCTTTCATTTCTGAGACCTGCAATAATCCAGAACCTATACTGCATGGGCAGAAGGGAAGGAAGGGAGGAAACTAAGCTTCTAAATCTGCTATACCACGATGAACACATATGTATTTTTAATATTCAGAATTCAGGTCACGCTAGCTTACTCACACTCTGAAGCTTTCTATAAAAATCTGAAAGATGTAACCAATTTCAGTCCAGTTGAGTTTATATCACCTCTTCCCAACATGTTTAAATATTTGCCTTCATAAAAACCCGGTTATTTGTGAAATGGTGAATCATTAAGTGTGGATTGTAGAAATCCTCGACTCTAAAGAGCTGAAGAGGAGGAAGAGCTTGAGTTAGAGAGGAGAGTCGAGTTAGAGGCTATTATCTGCTGCAGGATTCTGATAGAGAAAGGAAGAGATATAGGGGAGAGGTTAAATCATCAGTGACAGTCAAGACCTGTTCAGTTTTAAACGTGTCAAATCAAGGCAGCTGTCACAAGTCCTTGCTGCAGGAAGGTGATACACCCATCAAGAGAAACACATGACTATAAACGCTTCCATAGCACAACAAAACAAACTTAGAAACTATAAAAGTGTTTCTGTTTTAAAGATTGTGTGTACTTAATGTTCTGAGTAGGTGAAAATATTCAACTAGAAAAACCTCTCAATAAAGGAATGTGTGCTGCTTGAAGAGAGAGCCAGATAAGGGTTCCCTTTAGCTTAGATGCTGCTTGGAGGTGGTCTTGGAAGCTTGTTGATTGATATTTTTAAATGGAAAACATAGTAATTTCAAGTCAACAAGCTTATCCTTAGTGTATATTTATGTGCCATCCCAAACAATAAGGCATTTCAGCTGTGTGACACTCAGCCTTACACTGAATAAGTGACAGCCATAATGCCAAACACCTGTTTACCATATCATTGCACACTGTAGTGCACCATTATTCGTGTTGCATGGCAACATAGTGTTATGCTTGGGTCTACTTATGGAGGCAAGCCTGTGGTATGTATTGTTTATCACAAATTACAAAAATAACATCACTGACTGTGGATAAATGTAGATGCCACTAGAGCATGGTTGACATTTTTACCAACTAGACTTTAAATTGACATTGTTAAAGCGAAGATAAGAAGTCATTTAATCACAATTTAATAGGACAATTTTAGGATGATAACTGTGATCCAGAGAGATGGCTTCCTTTCAGTGGCATCCGTTATTAACTCACAAAAATGAAAAAATAATCAGACGCTATGGCTTTAGGAAGTGAAAACAAACACGTGAAAAAGTATTCGACTGCTTTTTTTATGTGAAAAAACATCAGGAAACAAAAAAAACTATGTTACTTAAAATACAACAAATCTACAGATTAAATGCAGATTTATAAAATACAAAACGTCAATGGTACTGAATGCAACCCATTGTGATCTTTAACCAAAGAACCTCCTTTAAAATGACTCATTGTGGTATTCAGACCTTTCAATGACCCTGATTTACAGCTGATACCATCAAGTCACAAAAGCTGTCCACTGTGTACTTTTGGGGAGTAAAACACAATGGTATTACTTGACTTTAAACCCAACAGTACTACCTGTTGATTAGCCGACACACATGGGGAATATAGCTGACTCAAAGGGACACTCACCTCTTTCTCAGATAATTAGTAGTGTTTGGAATCTGTAAAGCTATTGGTTCTTGCAATGGCACTTAAAGCATTGCTTATCTTAGATTAGATTATTGACTCAAATGACATCATAAGAAGCATTTTCATCACAATTGCTGAATGAATAAAGTTTCTATAAAATGTTGTTGATATTTTTCCTATTTAAACAAAATGCCATCTTCCCTGTTTGATAATAAAGTAGCTGTCCTGCAGTAACAGAGCGGTGGAAGATACAATATCACTTATTGCCTACAAATATGTTTATTTCAAGACATCAATATTTGAGAGAAATATCACAACTGTTTGATAACTGCTAGAGTCACTGTTAGGATAGCACTACTTGTCTAATCTGATTCAACGACCTATCTACAGTCAACTACGTGTAAAGTTTTGACCGTAGATATGCCAAATCAAGAGAACAGCTGCCAAAACAACATTAAAAGAGAGGTGGAGAATGAGCTTAAAGGTCTACACACCTATCCGAACTGAGATTCGCATGAACATTTGGATGGCTTCTCTGCAGGGTGCATTTCACCAGCTTCAAATCTCTGTTTACCGTTCATGCAGTGACGCTCCTCACCCTTGGATGGCGCGCAGGAGTAGTGGTGGGTCATTCGTGAAAATAATAAATCTTCAAAATGAGTAACAAATCAACTTTGGGGAGTGAATTGCTTTCTTTGGTGCCTGTGGATTACACCGCTAATAATCAGAAGACAGAGGTTAGAGTTAGTTTACCAAGATTTTTGTATTTTGATCTATTTTTGGGTCTTGAATGATTCTTTTAAGTAAACATGGGTAAAAGAACGTAGTATCAAAATGAACAAAATTTCCCATCAGGGAACAATAGTTACACACCTGCCCATATTATAATCTTTATGAGCTTTGTTGAACACCTCTTGATGGTCTAACACCAACAAGAGAAGCTTCTGAATGTTCACATTCTGCTCTTTCGTGATTTTTTCCCCAGCTCTTAATCACAGGTTTATGTTATGAAGTTGATGTAAGAATGTGTATTGAGCACCACCCAGCTGGCTTTTATGTTTAAGAGCCGGTTTTCATTGGCCGTTCTAGTAAAAAAACAATGCCGAATAAGCAAAACTAAACTATTTTCGTTCGCACTCATTGTTCTGCCATATTTAATGTGTCGTTGATGCTCAACGTTTTCGATTGAGGCGTATTCAGCATAGAAGTTCTGACTAAATTCAAATAGGTGTATAAGGAGCTTTACTCTGAAAAAAATTGGAGTGTTTCTCTAATTACAGCACATGACAACCCACTATAGGGATGGCGTGTTGATATATGGGGCGTTTGAGAAAAGCAAGGGACAACCTCCTGCTTTCCCTCTTTAAGCTTAACAGTAAGTGACTAAACTGCAGTTCCCTATGGGGCCTCTTGAGGCTGACTCCAAAAGGAAGCAAGTTCTCATTCACTCCATTGTAAAATAATCAACTTTTAAGCTGAAAAAAAAAAAAACATATTTCCACCCCTGGCTCCTATAGGTATGTTGATTCAGAGTGATAGTTTTGACCTCCATGAACACTCTGAGTGGGTGAATTATTTTTAAATATGTTTAAGATATATAAAATTTAAGCCTTCAGCCAATCAGACATCTTCACTATGGCTATGTCCCTCCTCTGAAGACGCGTTTCGAGTACTGGCTACACCCACTCTGAACATCATTTGACTTTGCCTGAACCCCAATGGGTGACGTCACGAGCCCTATCTATGTTACAGACAGTCAATGGTCAAAAGTCACTGGTTTAGTGACGTCACAAAAAAAGCTTCTGAGAACAGCTTGTTTTTAGTGGTTGTGATTAATAAATCAAAACCCCTGATCTTTAGTGGGGTGTACACAATATTCCAACTTTTTTTTCAAACACTTGGAGAGGGAGATTTTATTTTGGGGTTCCCTTCAAAGCATTCATTGCTTTTGAAAGAGAATTAAGAAAGATAACCAATATTTCTTTTCATTGTGCACTTGCACAATATCGGTACAGTGCACACAGTACCTTCTAAAGCCCTATCCCTAACTTTAGAGACACCTCATTGATTTCTTTTCAGAAAGCTGCTTTGGCGGCTCCAGTGACCTAGTGCCTCAGATACTCAGGGGAGCGTAAACTTGACCAAGCTTTTGATTTATAACTGGGTTGACATCACAATCCCCTTCCTAATTCATGCTTTCTTATTCAATGCAAAATGACACCCAAGTTAGTCGCTATTCTGTGAATTACGTCCAGTTTAGAACATGCAACATCTTTTCTTCTTGGAAAAAAGCAGGATGATATGGTGGGTGTGGAGAATTATTGACGGCGTAAAAAACGCGTCACAACTGGAAGCGGTCTGTAGAGTGTATTCAATTAGCCTAAACATCCAGCTGATAAAATTGCAAATGAAAAAAGAAGAGAGAGAAAAAATCCCAAACCATATGCTGCTAATTTCAGGTTCACACGGCCATGTTGGATCATCCCACCCTTTTTCATCAATATAACGGGATGTGCTTCTCCCACACCCTAGCACGTACTGCACTAACGGGGATGCGCTGCAAAACGCACCAGCCTTTTTGGCCCGTTACACATACAGAACAATTTCTAAACGCATCTGATGGCTGACTTGACATTCGCAGAGCTGGTGGGAAATTACATTCGCACTAGAACACTGAAATCGTGTTATTTCCGCGGGGTTTGCAATCAATGCGCGACTCTCAAACCATTTAAAGCGCCATTGCCAAAGCCGACATCAAAAACAACACCGCGTACATGTCCGTAAAACACAAAGCAACAGGAATGAAAGACGGCTTTCTTGAACGAATACTTACTCAATGGTCAGACCAGCTCCCTTTCGATATCGAATGTTTCCTCGCGCCCGCTCAGAAAAAGCAAACGCCCGCTGGGAGGCGTCAACGGTCCAGGCGAACAATCGCTGGGGTCCTAGTAGTTACCTAATGACGGGAACTGAGTCTGTTTTTCTCGCGCGCTGAAAATACTCTAACGGGGACGTGTTCTCTGTAATCCGGGGAGCGGCGCTCAACCCGACGGCAAAGGTGTCCTGGTCTCTCTCGCTCTCTCTTTTCGCTCCAGGACTGACTCTCTCTCTCTCTCTCTCGGTGTCTCTCGCCCTCTCTCTCTCTCGCTCTCTCTCTCTTCAGGACGGAGGGCGCGCGACTGCTGACTTCACGCAGCAGCAAGCCTTTGTTTCCCGCGCGACTGTTATTCGACGAGTTTAAGGGCAATGTCTGTCTGGCATCCTCTCCTCTGGGTGAGAGTGAGAGGAGATGCTTGGAAACGCCTCCCTCCCTCTTTACACATCATGTAAACACTGAGAAGAAAACAGACAACTAACCTGGCAATTTAGCTAATTTGTAGCAACATGTTACTTATTTTAGTGTCATTCTTAGTATTAACGTGCATGCACATTCTAGGTCTACTCTACACCAATATGAACAAGATGGCTGGTGAAAATAGTTAAATGTTGTTTATTCTGGTGGTTTTCAACGTTTAATTCCATGGCAAACACTTTGTTGTTTTGTGTTTGTGTATGAGAACTTTGTACAATCTGATACGTTCAACCAAACAACAAAAGTAAACATGGTTAAGTCTTAATGTATTTTGAATCTCAATACATTGAAATTTGATTTCAGAAATTCAATCAAGTGTTAAATTAAAAAAAAATTTAATTTTCGTTTTTTCAATTTTGATGGTTTTGACTTACATGTAATGAAACCAACCAATTTTCTTTTCCATTTTTTTAAGATGCTGACTTCAGACTTGCCAATCTGAATATCCACTCAAAACATTTGCTAGTTTTTACTGAGGCTTCAAAATCACAGTCCTGAAAAGACTGCTGGTTTGATGGGTGTCTAGAAGACAACAATTGACACCTACAAGGAGGGTGAAGGTCTCCACCGGGCGTGTCTCAGGCTACCTCCAGACTGCAGGTCTTAATGTCCAATTCTGATATTGTTGGTGTGTTCCTTCACATTACATAACGTGCACCTGCTATCTATGAATGCTAACAATGGGTCATCCATTCACACAGGGGATGAAACTACATCCCCCAGAATGCACAGCTAACAGACAAAAACGCCTGCTCTGGGGCACGCTTCAGGCTTTGTGGGTGTAACTATCTGATCAGAGCCAACGTTACTAGTATTACACATTATTAAGAAAAAGATTCGGATGGAGCAGACCCATATTACGCAAAAGCCAGATAAATGCTACCTGGCTGCTCCGACTGAGGTCGCATGGCAAAAAAAAAAATCATATATGTATCGGATTCAGGACCACATTAAAAAGCGACCTCGTCAGATTGGAAAAATTGGATTGAGCTGTTCAGACCAACATGAAAACATCAGACACTAGTCGCAAATGGTCAATTTTTTATTTGGGTCACTTTGAGCTGCAGTCTGACCTCACAATTTTTTTTTTTTTTAAATAATCGAAGCCTGGGATACCTTGGCATTCTCTGGGATACCTTGCCGTCTTCCATTTCTGCTCAGATAATATAACTCCCTGGGCACATGCTGGTTAAACAACTTATCATATCTGCAAACTAACTTTAATTTGCATTTTTTTAAATAGATAATGATATTCATAACTTATAGGGCTGCAAAATGTCACCTTGTGAGAAAATTATAGTTCGGATAAGTGTTTTCGCCTTAGAGACATGTACACAGCACCAGGGATGTTTAGTAAACACACACACACAGAAGATAATATCACTCTCCCTATTCTCTACTTCAAAAAGCAGAGCTCCAGAATCATCTTCAAATCAGTGTATAAAGAAAGATGCTAAGGTTAGAGCTAACAGAAATGTATTGTGTCTATAGTTCGTAGTGAGCATTAAAGCATGTTTTTCTGTAACTTCAGCAGCTCCAGACACACACATTAGTTTTGTCATGAGGCTCGAAACATAGTAACAAAATCCACAGTTGTGTGATCAACCATTTGCCAAAACTACGAACATGTCTGTTCACAGTGTTGTTTTCGCGCATGTTAGCAGCATGCTGTGCCCAAAAAAACTAACGAGTTACAATGAAAGCCTTTATACTACAGTATGGAATTCTTTAGTATTGCATAACCAGGCCTTAAAGGAATTTTATTTCATAATGGATACGAGGGGGGCAAACATCTTGTAAAATCACCTTTTCTAGACGTATAGTCAACATTTTGTAGGTGTGACGTCTGAGGATGAGATTATAAAATTATTGGAGCCAATAAAACACATGCACACTCCAAGTCGTGTGTTCCTCATTTATTTTGAGCAAATTTACCTCCAATGAATATTCTGTAGTTACTTTCTAATTGGGTCATAACTGATATTAAAAAGGGGAGGAAAAAAAAAGTTAAAGTGTCAGTGACATTGGGTTATTTTCAATTATATGTTGTTCACATTGGTCTAATTGTATGGGAGATGTGATTCTTTTACTTATAAACTCTCTCTATTTTTTTTAATCAAAACCGCATTCAATCTCCTCATTTTCTAGCCCGGGCTTTTTTCGGAAATGAGCTGAGATTTTCATTTGTCAAACTTCGTAACCACTCCCCAGTTAATCTCCTATTGGTTAGTGATTTGCATATTCATGAAGTGTATGCAGAGTTACTTTCTGATGGTCAACGTAGATTCGAGAGACATTAGAGGGATTATTTATGAGCAAATTCACTAACCCTAACACACGAACACAGAGCTAGCAACATTGATAGACACTACCATGGCATTTGGAGGGAACACTATTATTACCTCTATGAGCCAGAGTTATATAGATGTTTGGTTTCTCTACACCCTGGAATTGAGCTTCTTCTTTTAATCCTTGCAAGTCCTTTTAATGACCTCCTTTTAATAAGACAAGTCGAAGTTGTGTGCTGCTCACTGGTCTTTCGCTCTGTTTGATTCGTGCACGTTTGTTTCCGAATATCATGAGAAAAGGTGTTGCATTGTGGATAGTGGATCACTTCCGGGGAGGAAAATTAGACCTTTGATATCTGACCGTGACGTTACAATGAGACTCCTGTGACTTCGTCAATGGCGCGAAGAGAAAAAAAAAAGAAAAGTTTTTAAAAGAAACCAATTTGTTTTTGTTTGGGAACGTCTATGGTTAAATTTTTTATTCAATCTACTCTTATAAATTACTATAAAATCCACAAAAAGGCTCACCATACAAAAACCTCCTTTAAAGATTCTAGTTTGCAGAGAGCCTTCCAGGTTGGAACATACCAGTGCATCAATGGGGTTAATGCCAGCTTTATTTGGCATGACCCACCCACGAAGACATTTGACCAAGATATTAAACAACCAATTCCACGTTGTTTTTCAGGATGTAAAAAAACATCACAAGAACTAAAACACCACCAATCGCAACCTACTAGCAACAAGTTAGTGACAGAAAAAAAGTCTCAGAAATATGTGAAGACGAGAGATAACATTAAGTTACAACATCAGAACAAAAATAATTCAAATCAATACAAGGGGGCACACAATTCATAAAACCAGACCTGCAGGAAATGTTTCCATGCCAGTTTTTTTCTCCTTGAAATTTGGATAAATTAAACCAATCAGATCATGTTTTCAACATAGTTGAATTGTCAAGTGTTTCCAGCCAAGTGTACTACACACATCAGACGTTTAGCCAAAAGTGCGAGGGTTCGATGGGTGTGACGTGTGAGGCTTACACGACATTTAGTAGCTACAAAATTTTATAAGATTTATTGTAATCTTTTCATCATTTTCTTAAATAAACAATCATTTTCCCCTCAATTAAAATGAGCCTCTAGACTTGAAAAATTGTCAGGATTTTCCAGTTTACCACTGTGAAATTTCTGCTCAAAGTAACAAAAAATAACATTTATGGTGCTACTGGGCTTTTCAGATTGATTACTTGTTCTGCTTCTATCTGAAAGGATCAGAACAGAGATTTTTAAAAGAGTTCAGGAACATTGTTGACTGATGTAGATAACTCTCTTTGGCTGGACTTTGTGACGTTAACTTGGTAGTTCCCTTTGTGCTCAAACAGTAAGATTATACTGGGAAATTATACTAAATATAAAGATTTGGCATCTTTTAAACATAAAAAGTGACCAGACACAATAGTTAAGGTGAATGAGCCAAGTATGCAAATTAGTGAATCAGCGTGAAAATCACAAAAAAAATATTGAGAAAATACACATTGGTCTCTAAATGTTTACTCGGAAGATATTAAGGAATCAAGATTTGAATGGGCTTTACTGACCAACAACTAGACTTTTCAAACTAGTTGAACAAAATAAAATCAATATGAAGGTAAAAGTGCAGTTATGTTACACATGCTTCTCTTAGCCCTCTGCTGGTATGTGCAGGAAATACACAGAAACCCTGTTGTTTTAGAAATATTTTTATAAACATTTATAAACACATTAGCGTACTTACTTTTCAACAGCCTGTATAGTACAAGCTTCTCTGAAGAACATGGATTTCTCTGCAAACTCTGGAGCTGAAAAGATTGACAAATTAATTTATAACACAACTTAACCCGAAAAACGGCTTCGGTTTTTACAATTTAGGATTCGTTAAAAGTTTTAGACTCCAATTTGTCATACTTATAGATGTTGTCTATACAATACCGTGCAGATCATTCTGACATTATTTTACTGATTACACAAACAGACACGCTGATAACAACCAGGTAAATTAGAAATGATTCTTTCAAAGGTCATTGTTTACTTTCCAGTGGACACAAAAAGGCAGGATGTGCTCAACATCTTTGGAGTAGTGGTCAACATCTCTTCCTTCAATTCTAGAGACTGTAATTTATCTTATAAAGAGAGTTACTTACACACAGGCTAAGACGAGGCCCAGACGTAGATGAGTCCTTCTTCAATAAACCTTTAAGAGAAATTATGTTTTTTGTAAAATCTGTTCTTAGCTGAACTGAATTGTAATGGTTGTATGGTCGCGACCACATCCACACTCAGGTGCAAGTCCTCGTCACAGCTTTTAAAAGGTAACTTCCGGTGAGAGTATTAATAAATATAAATATGTACCTTAGCATGCTACCGTCACAGCGACGAGCCTTTGTACCTTTAAAGGTACGGTTTGGTAATTTTTTTCTGAAAGTGTAGGAGACACTCTAAATAAACTCCTCAATAAACCAACTTTATTATTTGTTTCAAATTTGAGAAGAACTGTTATATATGATATTTACATACTCTAAGTCTAAGAAGTTGGACAAGAAGCAGAAATGCACAGCACAGAGTAAATTAAGCTATGTCCTCAACAGCGTTAGCAGTTCTGCTGCCAAGTTCGCTCATTTTAGTTGTGTAACCGGTCTTAAACGAATGCTAAATAAGTAATTTATGTTAGAAATGAAAACTATTTAGGTTAAAATATGTTCAGTGTTATTATTTTTGTGACAGAAACATTTGAATTTCTCCATCGTGAGCTTCTTCTGTCTTCATGCGCATGCGCAAACCCCGTGAAATACAGTATATATTGTGTTTCCTCAAATATAGAGTGACATCATTTATGTGATTCTGTAACGGGTTTCTTTGCTAACTTTTTCAATACGGGAGAAAATCAGATTTTAGCTGTCAAGGTAAGCTTTGGAATAAAAGGAAAAGCGGTAAAATACATTTTGGCAAACCGTTTACAAAGTGTTTATTGGAATTGTTTTCTTATTGTGTTTTTATAGTGTTATTTCACTAAAGAATTTGCGCTTCAAATCATTGTGACCCAAACGGATTTTTCCTTCCCTGCCTTTAGACGTTCTCTCCTGTAGAGGGCGCAAACGCTCTGTTTTGAAACCATTTCATTACTTAGTTTAAGAAATAAATACATTTTAAACAAAGTATGTAAAATTAAAATGGTCTCAATTTTAATCCTTAAAAGTTTATATAAATATTATGGTCTATGGGTTTTCCCAAGAACATCTTTAATAGCATTCATGTGTTAAATATTTCACATTAACTAAGATCAATTTGCAAACTTGAGAAACATCCTTAGAAATATAATTACAGTAAAAAAAACTATAATCATAAAATCTTCATGTTAAATGCTCTCGTGCCATTTCATACTTTTTTCACATAATTCTTCAATACAAATGAATAAACTACAGCTGAATTAGTTGTTAAGGTTCTGTTTATGCAAAAGTAATTTTAAGTGTGTGTAAGGGGTTTACATGTTTTGATTTATATACAAATAGTTTAAAACTTTTGGAAAATACGCCTCCAGCTTACAAAACATGAATCCTGAAGTTTGTTTCTGATATTTGAAGGTCAACTCTCAAGCTTCCCCTCAAAGGCTGATTGGTTAAGTCTCAGTTCTGGGAAGTAAGAGTAGAGGAAGAAGAAAAAGCAGTGAAGATTCAATCTCAAGCCGGTTAAACTGCAGCAGCGGGGGTTTGCCATGGGGCTATCACACGTGAAGATCAAACAAGCGCAGAATCTGCTCACGCTGAGGATTATTCTGGAATAAATTGACTTAAACTGGATGCTGAAGCTTTTTTTTAAGATGAGATTTTTTCTCCTCGAGGATATGTTCAGGGCTGTTAAAGGTTAGATGAATGGTGGTTTGGATTATAATTGCTGGATTATTGCTCAGGGAAAAGGAGAGTGAAGCTGCTGCTTTGTGAAGCATGATGAAAACAGTTAATTTAAAGAAGCTTTAACATTGAAGTCGTTCACCCATTTGCTTTTGCTAGCTCTGAGAATAGACAACAAGAAATTGTCATTTTGTCATGCCGGGTCTAGACCTCTTCCCTCTGTGTGAAATATCTTCCTCTCGGTTTCCTGCTTTTTTTCTATTTTTGCTGAGAGCATCTGTGCAACTCAAATCATCTGGGATTTAGTTTGGAGAAGCATCCAGAGTCCTGCTGTGGAGACTCAACAGAAGATAGTGACAAATTGTAGACAAAAAGTAGAACCTACAACTTTATTGATTATAAAAAGATCTAACACTCCACCCCTAGAAGGTTAAATTTGAAAACCATTAGGGTGATCCAGCACATGACCATGAAAAAGGACTGTGTTTTACATATCTGCTGAAACCTTGTATATAAGCACTTGTAATAGAGTATTTGTATGTATTTAACATACAATAATGCCATTTTGCCTGTTTATAATTAATTCATAATTGATCTCCATTTACTAATTGGGAAAAGACAAGAAGAAAGCAATGAAGCTAGCATACGGTGTAGTCTCCCCGTTATCTGATTTGAGAAGATCAGCGCTTCTGCCTGCAGGACAAGCTCACAGCGCCCAACCATTTACAATCTTCATGCATCTGCAAGCAAATTTAAATAAATTCAGTCAGCCCCGAATCAGCCTTTACAACGCCTACACTGCATTTCACAGCTGTGACTGAGAGCCAGCACAAACCTGTTAAAAGTGTGTAGGCAGTCAAGCTCTGTTTGTCCAATAACTGTAATATCAGTCATTTCATATATGAAAACGTAACTTGATTTTTTGATTAATAAGGAACAGCTCAGTTACAGAAATTCAAAATTATAGTGTAATTTGATTAGAGTCGCTTGGCTAACCAAGCAAAATAAAGAACAGAACAGCTTGAGAAATCTATGTATGCCTTGCTGACCTTATTCGATATAAGTCACCATTTGGAAATAAGCCGTTTCGAATGTTTAAATCTTTTGCTTGATTTCGTTTGGTTAAGACTTTAAATGTCTATCATCTGGTTAATACTCATTGTCAAAGTTTCTGATGATTTGCAACACCAAAGATTGTTTGCATTTTTAAGTTACCTAAAGACTACTAAGATTTTATTGGTATAATCTCGGATTGGGGTCTTGATCTTGGATAAGTACGTATCGCACCCTTTTGGGTCCCTCATAATGGCTTCAAAAATAATCTTTTCCAAGCATTGCATTTATTACAGGAAAATCATACCTCATTAACAATCCACATGCTGAATGAGTTCGTCCATATATTTTAATGTGTCAAGGTCTGTTAATTGTGTAAATGTAATTCTGATCCACCATTTTGTGTGTTTACTATGTTTTAATATTTTTATCTTATTGTCTAGTTTTAGTTTGTGTTTGATTGGAGCACACGGTTATCACTGTTAGGATGCTTCACCCGTTTATCACTCATTATTCCTTAATTATGTCTGCTTTATATCCTCACAGTTTAGTCAGTTGGTGACTGCTTCCTTCTTTCAGGTTGAGCAGAACCCGATTGACCAGCCATTCAACTTAAAAAGCTTTATTTAATACATAAAAAAGAAAAGAGATCAAAAGATCCACATTTAGAAAAGCGGTTAACTAAACATAAACTGGAATCTAAAACGTTATATAAAACTTATTGTTAGGTGGTGGTATAGGGCAGGTGGTGATAACACAACGTAAAACTAGAGAGTGTGTAATGATAAGAATGCAAACACAAATAAAGTAGACCTAAAAACTCAAAATGGCAGAACTACAACTGTACTTGTCTCTTAGAATGTTACCAGGCTGTTACAAGAGGGTGGGCTAATTTATTTTGTGTGGTGATTTTAGCATTAGATTTTGGTGTGAACATACCATAAACATATAGTCATAAACATGTACAGCGAGTAATACCACACACATTTCTGTTAAATTATAACTTGTATAGATAGATTGTTTTGTGAAAACATGAAAAAGTCATTTTTGTATTTGGAAAATAGTAAATTTACAACTTGTTTAAAAATTTGACGTCCCTTCAAAAAAAAAATCCCTCAACACAGCCGTTAATTTCTCATCCCTGCCAACAAAAGTGAGTTTTGTTTCTTGAATATTTTAACATAAAAGATTTATTAGATACGCCCACAAATTGTGAGTAGTTTGCACATCTGGAGGCCTCTTTTCCTTTCTTCTAAAATATTCTGTATAGCCCCTCTCCCATATCATTCCTTTCAAAAAACAGTCCTATCAGAAAAGTTGTAAAATAAAAACAAAGTACATCTTTAAAAAATAATAATTGTTATACTGGTTTTACCTTCAGAAGAACCAGGGGATGCCACACATACTAAGACATATATTTGTTATGTATAACAAGTATGCATGTATGTAAGTGTAATATTTGTTATGCTATAACAAGCCATACATGTTATGTATAAAAACTGTTATTCAACTTATTACGACCTAGAATCCAATAATTATATGATGCAAATTATTGCCAAATGCACTTTGACCATGTTTGTGTTCTTTGGATTATTGCAATATTGACTCATTGTAAGGAGGTCAAGTCTGTGCCACTGAAGTGGTGCAGAAGTAACCCTGTAGCTCTTTTTCTGACCCACTAAGGGAACATTCACTGTTCCTGCAGAGCTGCAGTACTGAGTCACAGTCTTACTTTGGCCCTGGGCTCTGAATGTTTAATGCACTACACT
Source organism: Danionella dracula (assembly GCA_900490495.1). Taxonomy (NCBI): domain Eukaryota; kingdom Metazoa; phylum Chordata; class Actinopteri; order Cypriniformes; family Danionidae; genus Danionella; species Danionella dracula. The sequence goes on from UELW01000100.1 coordinate 346,928, forward strand.
GAAATAAGTATATGATTTGATTACAGTCTTTATAACAGGCGTCTTGTTATGCTCTCAGATTATTTTAATAAACACAGCCCTTTACAGATCACATTATTTATTCTTCTTTAAAGTCTCTGACTGTTCATATACATGATCAAATCAGACGGTTTTATTGAATCATATGATTTTGAGCTGATTCGTTTTCTGTATTGCTTCATTTCTACTGTATTGTGACAGGATTCTGCTCGCACATCATCTGCAGAGGCCGTCTGTCTCTCAAAGATTTTCATTACAGATTATTTTTTATTTTGTTATTATTATTTAATAAATCTGGCGGCACCTATTACTGGTCCAACCGGGCAAAATGCAGTGGTAAATATACACATACACATCATTAGCCACATTTCCTTTGATGTGTGACTGTTTGACAGAGTGTATGAATACCAGGACAAGTCTTCCAGCACAAAAAGACTCTTCTTCAAACCCTCATCTATCAGGCTTTTAGCCTTTCTCAAATACACCCAGAAACTCACCTCCCAGGTGCATCGGAGCATTATCTTCCAAACCAGAGATGAAAATTTGGGTCATCAATGGTCTTTTATATCAGCTAAATATCCAGAAAAAAAACCCTTTTATTGTATTTGTTGGGGGATCTCATAAAGACCACAGAGTGAGCACAAGTGAGACAGAAATGGAGCCTTGAAATGGACCGGCGAGCTATCAGATTTTGCTACCCGGTGAGATTAGCCTACTGCATATATGTAGACTTTGGTTTATTTTATCACTAGAGTATTATTATTTTTCACACCATATTTCTTAGCATTGATTAGGGGAATAAGTGTTTTAAACACTTTCTAAGTTTAATTTATTAAACACTATTTGTTTATAGTCATGTTGTAAAACCATGTCAAAACTGTTTTTGTAACATTATATTTAATAGAGCTTTTAATACAAGTCTGTAAAATTGGCCCAATGCGATGATTAGTTAATATTTTTATGTTAAACAAAATTGTACTCAATTTAAAATGATGGTAGGCAAATGTCACAGGGGAGCCAAAATCAGCTGATAGATTGGCTATGAGTCATTTCTAATCATAGATCCAAACTCACTCCCCAATCTCACTCCTGTGCCATTAAGACTTCAACTTGACACGTTTGGTCTTTAACTGTAAAAGAAAACAATGCAAAGTACAGAGGAAATCCATGCGCAAGAAAAAATTAACTAATCAAACTCTAAAAATAAAAACTGTAAAAAAGACAAGTATTGCTAGTTCTAAGACTTGCTCTTGCACTACTCGCTATAACTGCATCAATATGCAGATTTACAGATTTTTTTTATTTTTATTTTCATGCTTATACTTATGTATACTTACCCCTAATATAATATAATATCATATAAAATATTTACCAACTACCCACCATAAAAGGGGTACTTACCACTCATTTAGTATTCCTTTCTTGTTACTCCATAATTTTCCAAAATATGCTCATCGTTATAGGGTTATTACAAATAATTATCATTAGGTACTGTGGCAGTAAACTGTTATTATTAAGTACTTCTATTTTTCTTAATTTGTTACTCCATTATTACTGGAAATGAACTCACAGTTATCCTGTAATTACAAATACTAATTGGGAAGTTCACCGTTTTATAAATAATCACCCTGTAATTTTGGGCCATAATCTGAAATGTGACCAATCAATTTATAAAATGACGTATTTATGAATAAACTAGAAATGCAATAGAATGTGTTAAAATCTCACTGCAAAAAAATTACTAAAACATGTCGTTTTTCTATTTTATTTTTCAAAGTTTGTTACAAAACATTTACATAGGCCAGCAACAAGAAAGACGCTGTCCCTGCTCATACTTAACAGTCCATACAAAGTTAAGCAGACATATAAATAACCACACATGCATCACACACAAACAAGCAAGAGTACTTTGTTTTTAGTATAAAAAAATCAGAAAGTATCTACGCCTACTTAAAACAGATTTCACTCACAGAGAGGCAAAGAGAGTACTAACCTGTTCACATCCCAAAACAAGACCCAAGTCAGCCATTAGAAAACTGATCAGAGTTCCACATAGACCACATGATGCAAGTTGTGCTAATGAAACTTCAACGGCAAATGCAAATATGGTCGGTCTGCCATTTGCGAATGTTACTTGAATCCAAGAGGATGAAACCACTTATAAATGTAATACTTACAAAAGTTTCACTAGCTGACGTTTGTGGGTCATCCTTCCTCACAGATTGTGCATACACTCAACAATTCCTGAGTGTCTGAATGATCCTTCTGGTGCTCTGCTGCACTAATCCACTCCAGATGCTCAATGTGAGATAACCAAGAAAGCTGTCTTCTCTCAACAACCATTGACAACACAATTATTTACATTTGATTCCTCCCTAAAGTGTCAAGGGTTTTGCCAACAGTCACCTCCTCAGTCTTTGAACGGTCTGTTTGTTTGCAAGTTCTTAAAGAAGTGGTCTGGCTCTGGGTGAGGCTGCCCAGGCTCCCAGTTTTTTGCTGAAATTGAGGAATTGCGGTGCAGCGAGGACTCTCGACCAATACTGCTGTCCAAGAGCAGGTCAGGATGAGGTGGTGGAGGCAGGATCCCGGGGTCTTGATCAATTGTAGAGGAGCAGAGGGAGCCTGTCTTCATTGGATGATAATCACGGATGCAATCCTGCCTTGGTAATGTCCGACTTGTCTCATGCAACTCAGGTTTGCCATTGGAGGTGCTCCTCCAGTCCCAGGTGTTCCCATTCCCAGATGAAAGACGGACCACTGGGTGATGAGGAGCATGTGCATCTACTGTGATGATGCTGCTTCGGTCTGGCTCAGATGGGATCCGATAGTATGGAGATTCTGAGCCAGTGCTGGATGTGGCGCACGATGAGGCAGTCTCAGAAGACTTTGGTGTGGTGATGCTACCAGGGCCGTGCTGCTTGGACATGGCTATAACTTGTGAAACTCGCTGTTGATTTGGCAATCTGGGAGGTTCCGGTGTTGCGGCTGGAACTGGGCCTCCTTTTTCAGTCATCGACAACCATTTAGCCCTTGTGAGAGCACTTTTAGGGGACACCGGAGGAGGTCTGGTGGCTTCCTCTGGGATATGTACCAATTGCGGACCACCGGGTCTTTGAGGCATCATAACTCTTGGAGCTCCGGGTGCAGCAGTTGCTGCTCTGTTTGATTGTATGGTAGGATAAAGAGAGGTTGGCATTCCTGGTGGCTCAATGTCTTCCCCCTCGATTCCATCCATTCCTTCTGGTGTTTCATCCTCTTCCTCTTCCTCCTCCTCCTCCTCTTCCTCTTCATCCCTGAGACTTAGACTGCGCATTTCCATTGATTTCTGCTTCCATTCGGTTACCAGCTGTTTAGAGCGTTGAGAATCCATTGACACGTGAAAGGTCATGTGACGTTGTGTGGGCTCCTCCATACCATTGTTGCTGGCACGAGGTAAAGTGTTACTGAAGGTCACCATGGTCTCTTTCCCCATGGGGTTACGAGGCGCCAGGAGTTCTACATCTGCACTAGCTCTCTTCAGACTGCCGATTGATGCTTTCTCCCGACGTACCTTACGGTTCAGTCCTGCTACATGCTGAGGAGCCGATATCTCGTCATTGCTTTCAGAAGCATGGGCTTTTTGATACACTGAGTCATGGCCACGCTGGGTCAGTTCTCGAAGTGGGTCTTTTTGAATAGGAGGAACCTGCTTTGTGGGCCTTGGAGAGGCACCCTCATTCGACCTAAAGTTCCCCACGGCATACAGTGCCTGAGGTGGAAGAAACAGTTGTCAGTAAGATGAAAATGTGAAAAAAAATAAAAGGGTGGATACTTAGGGTTATAAATGTATTGTGGATATAATAAAAATGACTTAATTCACATTTGATAGGACTTTCTAGACACACAAAGACATGCATTAAACCAATATTTAGATCATTTTCTAAACATATTTTTTTTATGTGATTTAAGAATCAACTTCACAATATTTTAATTAATGAATCCTAAAAATGTTCTTCTTAAAAGTGCATTTACTGAAATCTTGTACCAAAAGATCCAAGCAGAGTAGCGTTGTTCTTAAACATGCGATCGACAAGCATTAAAAAGATATTAAATAGTTGTTTTTGTTGGTTTGACAGGGGTGGTTTGATGTTTTGAGCATAACTACCACAACACAAATAAACAGTAGCATACATCAGCTCTTGAATATGCAAATTTTGTCATCGCTTCAGAACAAGGACAAGATCAACCTCCTAAAATTACTTACTGGCAGGTTATAGTTTTCAAGTGGTTAAAATGCTTACTGGTTGTTATTTTACCTATACGTAAAATTTCTCCAGGTTTACAAAAAATTACTTTACAATATAAATGTCTATTTCTCTATCATGTATCATGTTATGCACCTGTGGCAGTTATATCTCATCCCTCCTACTGAGAATTTATTCTGAGCTGCATCATGGGATTGAAAAAAGTGAAACATCCTAAATACTAACATACTGTCTTTGTGAAACGTGGCTTGCTTACTGAAGTTTGTATATGTTTCAATATATAAGTACGTCGCTTGGAAAAGTTTATGCTGTTTATATATGTAATCTTACACTGAGTAATGGGTGTCATCTGTTGGTTGGACCCACTTAGCTAGAAATATTTATTATATATTATATATAATGAAAATGCAGATCCTACACAGAAGAAAACAAATTCACAGAAATTACATTTGATACACAATAAGAAGATTAAACTATACGCAAAACATATAATTATCAGTTTTTGCAATAGAAAATGTAACATTTAAAAATATTTGTGTGTGTTTTCAAAAACTGAAGATAGATTCACAAACTGTTATGTGTTGCAAATATTTATAGATTGGGACTTGATGTTAAGATGCAATACATATGCAAATCAAGATACTATTTACAAGTCAAGGTAAGATTTGCAACTTGAGTTATAAGAACACAAATCTGCCAGCAAGTTCATAAACAAAATTACTACAAAATACACCCATATTGCAAGACCTCCTCTGGAAAGGTATTTATACACTTCCCACATTCAACACACAATTAACAGATCTTAACATTATTTTTGGTAAACATGGACCACATATTAATCACGAATTTGCCATTATTATTGAGTGTTGCAAGCATTTTTTTTCAGATCTTTAGCATTTTCCTCTTCCCTTCAAGTGGAAATTTCAAAGAAAATTACAGAAATTATTCCAACCCACTTAACTGGTTTCATAAATTTTTGCATAAAAGCTTTTCAAAGAAAAGACTGTGAGAAGACATGGAAAGTGAAATCGAGCTGTGAAATTGTTCCTGGTGGGTTTCTTTTCTTTTTTTAGAACAGCAATCCTAAATATAGATCTTGCAGACAAAAGCAGCAAAAAGTCTTGATATATTGGATCTAAAGATCAATCAGCCAAAGTAAAAATGTTTCAAAGATGCTAGGATTATTAAAGACTCACCAGATAAACAGCAATACCAGCCCCAATCACAAAGCCTACGTAGACATCTATTGGGTGGCTACGATACTGGGTAATCTGAGTCAGGCTCGCCAGGGCTGCTGCTATTGCGAATGCAAACACTAACACTGGCTTCAACAGCTTGGTGCTGTCTGAGATGGTGGCGTTGAAGTACATCTGAGAAAAGAATTGTTACCAAATTATAAACTTTAGTGGAGGTTTGTAATAAACAAATAATGCTTCACATGCAAAACGATGCAATCTTAGTATTTCCTCTAAATGAACATCTTTCTAGTCCTTTACGTTCATTTTTAGCTATTTCAGTTTTAAGGCTCTTAACAGAGCCTAAAAACTGATGAGTACACATAAGACCATGAGAAAAAAAGCCCCCTTTTAAATGAAACTGACACATTAATGTTTTTGCTTTCACCTCAGGAATATTGCTAAAGCATCTTTCACCTCAGGAATATTGCTAAAGCATCTTTCACCTCAGGAATATTGCTAAAGTGCGAAACATGCTGTCTATCGTAGATGCAGAAAAATTAGTGCATGCTTTCATGAACTCCAGAATGGATTATTGTAACGCTCTGTTAGCCGGCTGTTCGGCCACCACGCAACAAAAATTACAGTTAGTCCAGTCTCCTGAGCAGTCTCCTCTCACGATATATTCCAGCTCGCTCTCTCCGATCACAAGAAGCAGGACTATTGATTGTACCGAGGGTTAGTAAATCCACAAGAGGTGGAAGAGCGTTCTCATATAGAGCCCCGAAGCTCTGGAATAAACTACCGGATGTTGTCCGCCGCTCAGCTACGCTCACAGATTTCAAAACGAAATTAAAAACATATCTGTTTAAACTGGCATTCCAATAATTATCTCATGGTATTTGTTTAAACGGATCTGGTGTCTGAGCACCATATACAAACAAACTGTTTGAAAAAACAATGTGGTTCAATGTTCCTCTCTAACCTATCCTCATCATTTATCTCTCCTCCTGCAGCTGATGCTGATCACTTGTTTGTTGTCTGAGTTACAGTTTACTAACCGTTTTCTCCATTTGTTAGTTCCTGTTTTGTCTTTGTTTGTTTGTTTTTTTTTCAGGTCCTGTCCGGCGAACCGTTCATCGGTGGTTTTTAAGTTTGTATGTTCTTTATGCTGGGGAGGTGATTAGCGCCTGCCTCAGTCAGCGGGAGTCCCCTCTCAGAGGGAACTCCTATCTACTCTACCTGATCCTCACGAGGACTTTGTGAAGCTGCTTTGAAAGCAATTGCTAAAGAAGCGCTATATAAACTGATTGATTCATTTGCTAGTCTTTATATTTAACAAACACTAATCATAATTAAGGCTTCTTCTTGCACGTTTAACTAAATTAGATTTATATTTTTGATCAACTTCAATATCATGTCTGAAGAGAAATCACAAAAGATGATTTCAGACCATTTCAAAAATCAAAACTCAAAAACATTCCACTAGATCGGAAGACAGAGGGTGTCAGATATTATTGGGCACAGTGACAGTGTCAGGGTTTTTGTCCGTTATCGTGCGTCTCTGTTCCCTTGTGCCGGTTCCGGGTTTTCCCTTCACCTCGTGGATTGTTGCGTCAATGTTCGTCCCGTGTCTAATTTGTCGTTAGTCCCTTCAGCTGTCTTCCCGTGCGTCGTCACTGATTAGTCTCCCTTTTTATACCCCTGTGTTTGTGTTGATCGTCACGGGTGCATTAATTGTCTCTATGTGCGTTACGTAGTGATGTCTGTTTAGTTATTTTGTCAAGTGCTTAAATTACCAGTGATCTCTGTTATTTATGTTATTGATCAAGTTTGCCCCCTCGTGGGTCTTTTGTTTAAGCCATCTCGTTTTTCTTTGCTTTATTTGATAATAAAGGAGTGTCTCAGGTCAAGCTGTCTCTGCGATTGAGATCTTTCATTTCACGCACACCCCGATCGTGACAGAATGCACCCGTCCCTACAGATCTCAGCGAGCAGCTTGACCGAGGAGCCTGAATATGGTCAGCCAGAGACTCACCCAACTCTCCGGTTGATGCGGATCCTCCAAGGGGCTCAACAACGAGGCCGTCCTGTCGCTGAGTTTGCGGTGGACCTTTGGAGATCCCTACAGGGGTTTGGGTTAACGGAGTCAGCCATCTCCACCTTCTTCATGGAAGGATTGGATGTTCCAGTAGACCAAGATGAGCTGTATCACTTGAGGAACTGGAGCTATTGGAGGCTGGTAGACTACATTCGTCAGCAGGAGCAGTGTCAATATCCAGGAGGAGAGGAGGTAGCGCTATATTATGACTTTTTTTCTTCTCGCGCACCCTCTCCCTGGCCTACTTACAGTGAGTCACTGGGGTCGAATGAGACACTGTTTCCTGAACCTGAGCAACCCAACAGACTCACTAGGAGTCAGACAGAAGAAAAGGCAGAAGAGGAAGAAGTCAAGGGAGACCAGTCACACAGCCAGAGGTGGGACCAACGTTAATTCTTTGGTCTTGGATGAAGAACTCGATATGGTCCCTCACTCTGGTGAGTCCGGATGCGGTGAGGCTTATCCCCAGCTTCCTCTGAGCGCCTCACTGTTGGGTTCCCAGACCCAGAGCAGAATGGCGACCGTAGAGAGACCTTCTCCACGCATTCTCCGCCTGAGCCTGCCTGCGCCGCCCCGGCGCCTGAGCCTGCCTGCGCCGCCCCGGCGCCTGTGCCTGCCTGCGCCGCCCCGGCGCCTGTGCCTGCCTGCGCCGCCCCGGCGCCTGTGCCTGCCTGCGCCGCCCCGGCGCCTGTGCCTGCCTGCGCCGCCCCGGCGCCTGTGCCTGCCTGCGCCGCCCCGGCGCCTGTGCCTGCCTGCGCCGCCCCGGCGCCTGCCTGCCTGCGCCGCCCCGGCGCCTGTGCCTGCCTGCGCCGCCCCGGCGCCTGTGCCTGCCTGCGCCGCCCCGGCGCCTGTGCCTGCCTGCGCCGCCCCGGCGCCTGTGCCTGCCTGCGCCGCCCCGGCCTGTGCCTGCCTGCGCCGCCCCGGCGCCTGTGCCTGGCGCCGCCCCGGCGCCTGTGCCTGCCTGCGCCGCCCGGCGCCTGAGCCTGCCGGGCCGCCCCTTCGCCTGTGCCTGCCGGCGCCCCCGAGCGCCGCGGCCCAGCGCTGCCACTGTTCTGCTCTTCGCCCGTGCCTGCCGGCGCCTCCCGAGCGCCGCTGTCCTGCTCTTCGCCCGTGCCTGCCGGCGCCTCCCGAGCGCCGCTGTCCTGCTCTTCGCCCGTGCCTGCCGGCGCCTCCCGAGCGCGCCAGCTCTGCAGGCGCCTGCTCTTCGCCGTACCTTCCGGCGCCACCCGAGCGCCGCTGCCCAGCTCTGCCGGCTCTTGCTCTCCGTTGCAGCCCGCCGGGTCCTGTGCTATGCCAAGCCCTTCCGGGGTTCCCAAGTACCGGCAATCCTCGTCTGGTGCTTGGCTGGCAATTTGGGGTCCTGCTCGAATGGCTGGCCTCGTCTGGGTCTCTGCTGGAGGTTCCCTGGCTGCTTCCTCCGGCTCCTCCATGGGGGAACCAGTGATTGGTGCTTCCCTGGAGATTTCTTGTCCACCTCTTCAGGGATGACGGGTGTCAGGTCTTGAACTCTAGGCTTTCTTGCCTCCGCGTCGGCCTGGCACCCCGGGACTAAGGTTTAGTTTGGGTTTTTTTTGTCACCTGCTGTTTATATTTTCACGAAGCTCCGGTCAAGCGTTTTTTCCCATTTTGGGCGATTTTTATTTATTATAGTTAGGAATTATGTTATATGCTCGCTGTTTAATTTTGTTGTTTTTTTATTGTGTATGTTCTATCTGTGTTCTTGTGGTGTTTTGGTTGGAACGCCTGGAGGCGTTCCTTAGAGGGGGGGTACTGTCAGGGTTTTTGTCCGTTATCGTGCGTCTCTGTTCCCTTGTGCCGGTTCCGGGTTTTCCCTTCACCTCGTGGATTGTTGCGTCAATGTTCGTCCCGTGTCTAATTTGTCGTTAGTCCCTTCAGCTGTCTTCCCGTGCGTCGTCACTGATTAGTCTCCCTTTTTATACCCCTGTGTTTGTGTTGATCGTCACGGGTGCATTAATTGTCTCTATGTGCGTTACGTAGTGATGTCTGTTTAGTTATTTTGTCAAGTGCTTAAATTACCAGTGATCTCTGTTATTTATGTTATTGATCAAGTTTGCCCCCTCGTGGGTCTTTTGTTTAAGCCATCTCGTTTTTCTTTGCTTTATTTGATAATAAAGGAGTGTCTCAGGTCAAGCTGTCTCTGCGATTGAGATCTTTCATTTCACGCACACCCCCGATCGTGACAGACAGAGCTTGACAGAAATATGGTTAAACGTGCATATTTCTGTGAAAATAAATGTATAAATCACTTTAATCATCTAATTGAACAGTTATGGGCAGTGTTCTTCACCTCTGGGCACTCATTTTGTTTCTTGTCCACCTCCGTCAACAGAACAACACCACCATAACGGCTAAAGTTAATTAATATTACATATGGTTTTGTTTGTAATTTTTGTAGTTGTGCAAGTATATTCCTCCTAATTAATTTGAAACCTACACTAAATTTACTTGATTCAACCTACAATTGTTAAGCGAAAAGTTCCACAGAAATATGACATTGATTTCTTTTATTAAAGATCAGTGATTATGGGTTTTTAAAAATGACCTCTCATGTGGTGTGAAACATAGCTTTAGGTTTGAGGAACACACTGCTGGAATTTTTAAACGGAAATGACAGCTGAAACAAGTTGTAGTCTTTTAGCCAAATCTTTTAGCCTGCAAGCTCACATATTATGCCGTACAACCTTCAACGCCATTTATTCATGCTGAGAAACTGAACCTGAAAAAAAAGAAACTCTGCCCCCCAAACAAACGGCTCTCGATTACAAGGTCACATGAAAGGAAGCAGGGTTATGCAAGCTTTTCACAGAGTTTATCATGCATTAAGGGACCGCATGTTATAGTTTACATGTGTCTGATTGCTGGAAAATGAATTTATTCTCTATGGAGTAAGGAACTGGAACCATATTTTCACCCAGGACCCTGAAAGCTGAACGCCCTCACAACGACCCTTTAGATTCTCTGGTGATCTCGACTTAAACCTTGTCTCTTTATTCTATCTCGGGCAGGTTTGTTTTGCGTCACATAGAGGAGGGGTTATTACGAATGAGTCACTAAATGAATCATTTGTGAATCATGACCAAATCTGGTTAAAATAAATACATACTAATATAACAATTAACTGAACATACTTTTTTAATCCGGTCAACAACATATATATGAACTCAATTAGAAAATATTAATTCAGTCAATAACTCTTTAACAAAAATTTATTGACTGAATTATGTCTTTAGAAAAGAATTGAGATGGCAAACTTTATTATTTTGGATTTGTTTTATTTTGAAGAGTTGGTTTGCATTTCTGAAAGTTGCTTCTTTATTTCTGTATTTTGTTTTGTTTCTTATTTTGGCCTTTCTCCACACTTGACATTTTCCTTTTTATTTTATGTTTAATGTTTGCTTGTTTTTGTTAATATATCTTAATAAATTGTAAACATTTCCAACTTTAAATTGGTTTGTTTTTGGTGGTCTGTTGACCATGGTTGGATTTATTTAGTGTTTTCCTTCTTCCAATTATTTATAATCTCAACTCTCCTCTTTTAAACTGAATGACATTCAGTATTCATGACAAACAATATTAATTAAAAAAATCTTGCTCTTGACCATTTTAATTTAGCAATAATGTGCTCGCCAGCATTATATTGCTTAAATAACTTTTTGTTTGCCATTTCAAAGAACACCAATGACAGAAATCACTGAATTTGTAGTCTTACATTTTACAACTTCTCGTTGCAATGTCAGTAAATTAGACTCCACTGAAAACACTGATTTCCAATTAGTAGCTAAAATATTTTAAATGTAGTCACAGCAGCTTGACCGGGTCTCTTAACTGTCCATAGAGAATAACTTCATTATCAGTCGGAATCCAACATTGGATTCAGCGAGGCATAGCTAACAAAAAAAGACTAATGAGCATCTCAAGCTCTAAAGCTGCGAGACACCAAGCTGCCTATGCCCTAAATGCTCAATGAAATCAGAAGAGGTCACCCAGCAGTTGACATGGCTATGTGCTGACGCTGAACACTACTGATAGCACTGCTAGCATGGCTTTCTGATATCACAGGTTTTTAAGCATCACATCATTATTAGTTCATAAGTAAAGTAAACAAAAGTACTCACAGAGATGTAGATGGCTGCAAAGCCAGACAGTGTGGCATGCTGGGAGGGGAATGTTTTCCTGAAAACATAGGAAAAAAATGACAGCGAGTTGCTAAAAGATCACATGAATATTCACAAGGGACGGACGAGAGGTGTAGCATGTGAGGAAGAAATGTAAATGACCCTGAGAAGAGATGCAGGAGGGATGTGCCATGCTTCAGCAAGCACAACACAATTCCTCTGTTTCATAGCATCCTTGTATTATGTGCGGCCTGACAAGCAAATAAGGATAAATCTATTTGTAATCCTTGTTGGAAAATATTTTGTTGGTGCGGAAGCCAAGTATTTTAGATAAGCAACGTTATCCCTTTTGCAGGTTTTGTGTGTATACATGCACAGCTGAATGAGTAATTCCTCAAAGTATACTCAAGTATTCAAAGCCTATTTCTCCCAAGGCTGCTTCAATCTGAAAGCAACGGATTTGCATTTAGGTGACATAAACATAAAATTCAAACATGGTGTGCAAGCGTGCCTATTTGTGTTTAGAATAAACAATTTGAGTTAAATTCAAATGTTGAAAAACTTCAATGTTGCATTCAAATAATCGTTTGGACGCCTATCATCACGAGCTTCAGAAAAACATGTATCATCAATACACTGATAGTCTTTCTGCAGTATGACACAGCATAAAACAATATTCTATATCCTAATACAAATATGTTTAGATATATAATATAGTGTTATTAACACTCTTTTATCCTGGAAAACTGACATTAAAATGTTCTTATGTTTTTTAGATTGGAGACATTTGTTTCTACATTGTAGAGTTTGATTTAATTCCAGGTTAATTTAGCCATTTAAAACAATTTCTTTTCACACTAATTATGTTTTCTGTCAAGTTTATTTTACAGACAATTTACCTCTAATTCCTTATTCATTCACAGTACCTAGTGTAGCAACAACCCCTGACACGACTTCTAAGTTTAATATAAGGAAATTAATATTTAGAAGTGTATAATTTATATAGCTTGTCTATAAAAAGGTGTTACTGGTGTTCGGATGGAATAATATTTTTAAAACGACTACAAATTATTTATGTATTTTTTCACAGATTTGATTAATTTATTACGTAAAACTGAATAAACGTGAAATCAACCAGATTTTTTCTTATGTAATTATACACATATATATATATATATGTGTATAATTACACAAGAAAAAATCTATTTTTTTTACTTTTTATTATTATTATTTTTTTTACAAACGTACACTACAATTTGTAGCTTCAATATCAAAACATAAATGTAGTTAAAATTACATTATTGTAAAATAAAAGAAATGATCTGGTGAGACTATTTTGGATCAAAGAAGAACTTCTGAAAGTAGTTCAACAAACTCATTGGTAAACTGTTAATGATTATCTAAATCTTATTTATCTAAATTTTGGTTCTAATATTTGGTAAGAAAAGTGTTTCCACACATTGTTTTTGGATTGAGTGCATATAATAAATAAGTAATTTTAGAGAGCAATTTTGAAACAACACCATCACCATTTGTGTAACATCATGCTAATGTTCCCTGCTTACTAATCAACTTTTTGATAAAAGAAATAAATAGCATGCTTCCCATTCCTTTTAATACACAACTGTGAAAAAATTATTTGGTTGTCACTCCGCACCATTATGACTTAATAATGTGTATCAAAACGTGTTCTGTTGGTGAGGAAGATTCATGATTTATATTTGCTTCAAAGCTATTATGATTTGCAATGATCTAAAAATTGCTAAAAACTTAAAGGGTCTGATCTGACACAATGAATTGCAATAGTAAAATGACATAAAAAATAGCTCCTGGAATAAGAGTCATACTCAAAATTCATACATGTAAGCACAATTTAATATATCTTCATTAATTATTTCTTGTCATCATATTTTTAATGTTTTAAATTATGCTACAGTTGGGTCGATAGATGCCAAATTGGTCGACAACCCTATTTTATTTGATTTTGCGCCTGTATTTGGTGCAAATATATTTAGTTTTTATATACATATACATGCATTTGTGGATGGGTGGCTGTTTTTAGATGAGTTTGTGTTTGTATTGGAATAATTTTGTAACTAAATGTTTTTGTCCATATTGTAATATAAAATCTACATTTTTAACATTTTAACATAATAATTGTAAACACTATTAAGTTGAAGAAATTATTAGGTTTTTACATGTTACATTTAATACATGTATAATAATATAATTTAAAAGCATTTTAAAACTAAACTGGAAATGTTAATCAATATAAAGCTTTAAAATCATCCCTCGATGCCCTGTTTCTAAAGGCAAGGAAGCGACAGAGTCATGTGATCCGCCCCACCAGTCTGCCGCTGATGTTCTGAGAGTGGTGCAGCTGCAGCTGGGTACTATTGGCATAGTAAAGCACATTATTTGTAAACAGAACAAATGAAGAAAACATTCATTCATCTTCATGTTGGCTTTCTTCCCTTTCGGGGTCGCCACAGAGGAATGAACCGCCAAATCTCTGGCATATGTTTTACGCAGCGGATGCCCTTCCAGCCGCAACCCATCGCTGGGACACATGAAGAAAACACTGCAACGTAAAAATTTACCAATATTTTAGCCCAGTAAACCTTTCACACATAACTTCCAGACAAACATGTCAACCAAGATCCAGTCAAAAATGACAACAAATCAATGTTCCTAGACGTATCTTAAAAAGCATGCTGTTTGAGTGTGTTCACCTTGCTGAAAGGATGGCATATTGGTCTCGGCCGGAGCAGATATCCTGAGTTATGTAGGGGTTTAGATCACAGGCCACACCGGGGAACGTGTAGTTGGGTTTGCAGACGGTTAGGAAAAATGGAGCATGATAGCCTGTAGCCAGCTGGATTACATCAGTCACCAATGCAGTGGCGCACAACCCAAACACGTGAACACCTGTGAGGAGGCGAGAAACTGACAGTGAGCAGAGGCAGACTGAACTACACTTGTTTTGTTTGTCAGTGTGTGTCTAATGGGGACTTTAGTCTACCATCTGCATTGTGCAAAATAGAAAAACAACAATAGAATTCATTTTTAAATTCTAGTGAGCTATAATCGCAAATTGATATAAAATGGAACACTAAAATACATTTCCTTATAATGAGAATACTTCAATCTTAGTTTTCTTAGTAATGCATTAGCTTAAGAATGATTGTAGAGTTGATTCCAGATGATTCTAGAGTCATATCGAATAGATTTTTGGGAGGAAATTAGGATTTGATTCAGGAATTTGGACAGGAGAGAAAACTCTATTGTCACAATTACACAATTAAACACCATGTGAACACGTATCTAGCTAACATGTTACATGTTACAAATAATGTTGCATGTATGGTCTAAATTAAGTTTGACGTTTCAGTACAGTTTACAAAATATTAAGATGTTTAGAGGGTTTATAGGAACATGGAAAAATAACAAGAAAAGCAGAGAATGGCCAGTACCCTTGCTGATCCTGAGTCATTCTATGGATTTCTTTTCTTCGTTATTCACAGCTGATTTTTGATCACTTCCAACAGTTGTTAAGCCAGAGATTGGCAACTGAACCAAACACAATGAACTACATCTTTAATACAATGCCAAGACATTATTAAATGTTAACATTTCTAAAAGGTTCAACATGTCTGAGGTATTTTTATTCTGTAGAGCTGCTCTGACACAAATGTATTGAGAAAAGTACTATGAAAATACATGTATGTAATATATTTTATTGACCAACAATCACCTTATTAGACAAGTTACATAATCTATTTTTTGTTTGTTCAATATATTATAATAATTTATAAATATTGATCTTACTTTTCCAAAACTGTTTTCCAACCAAGTGCGTCATCACATGATCATATTGGCTAGATAGTCGTATGATGTGAGCTGGGATTTTATTTAGTTCAAATTAGCAACTAATTTTAGCAAAAGTAAAATTCAGATTTATTAGAGAATGAATGGATTATAGATTATATACCATTGGTGTGATAATCGATTTAAAATCCAAATTGGATTTATTGGACAAAGTTTTGTAAAAATAAAAACAAAAACAAGTAAACCAAAACCTCTACTTTCCTCTCGCATGCTTTCAGATTGTGTGCCTCAAAGCTGAAGTAGTTCTCTTTTTTTAATGATTTTACGAGTTTCCATTGTTCTGCTATATGTTCCTTTACTTCAGTAATTCATGTTTGGTATATACAACATGAATTACATCAGAATGATGAAATTGCTCTCAAACGAGGCACAGTTTCTTCATTGTCATGTTTGCTTCTTCACACATTAAACAACCATAACCCTGCAGTCAGATATGTTTGAAAATTGCAGTGATTGATAAAGATGATTTTTTCAGCACCTAAAATAGTACCACATAACAGCAAGGGATGCGTGTGTGAAGCTATAGGCTAAACAAGAGAGCAGCAGCATCAAAACACTATTGTGTGAATAAAACATTTTTCGCCAAGTTTGTCCAAAAAATGAGTTGTCTGGTTATTTTATTTTTGTTCAATTTCGAGAAAATGTATCACCTTAAATTAGAAATAAAAGAGATTTAGAAATCTGAGATTAAATTTTATGGTAAAATAGTCCAATTCTAGGATGAATTTATTCTAAAATTAATTTTTTTCTAAACTGATCTAAATAATTTCCAGGTTTTCATCACATTACATACCTACAAAGCGTACTGTTCTTCGCAGGAAGGAGTTGAAGTTGCAGCCTCCTGCATTAATGCTCCCTTCCGATGCTGAGCGAACCTTCAGTTTGGACTGCATACAGTACATCAAGGCTTCACCCAGCATGATCTAAGCCAAAAACGCACAGAAGAATGAGGGCTGCCTGAAGCACTCTAACAGAAATCCAATCTGTCAAGTGTTTAATTATGCTTTATTCAACACACTCAAACTCTTTATCCATGTAATTCACTGGCCATGAGGTTAGGACTCATATTGCTTCAATGAAAAGACTAACAGGTTTTGGAGTAATATTCACAGTAGCAATGCTGCGATAAATAGGTTAGACTCTTTATCAGGAGAGTTTGAAGACTCACAGAGGCCGCTGGCCCAGCAAAGGCCAGGCTGAGCAGCATGAGCAGAGGGATGAGCTCGTCCCCTGTTTCCACATAGGGCATGCTCAGTGTGCGGTCATGGCAACGGAAACCAACTTTGGCTGGCTGTAGTATGTCTGTCAGCTCCAAGAAGTAAAGAGAGATCATGGAGGATGCCACAATTGGCAGCTGAGAGAGGGAGAGAGAGGCAGAAGAATGGTTGGGTTATGGGAAAGGTGGCAGAAAAGAGGATTATGAGCAGGGAATCAATCAACATTTACTGGATGGATACATTCATTAATCATTCATGCAAGAAGTACCCCGCACACTGTGGACCTAAAAATACTTTTTCCCTTAAGCTGAGGTAAAAAACAGTTCCTTGTTGGATTTAACTGACCAAACAAAACCAACAGGAAAACCACACATGGCTTTTGCTGAGGAAAAAGCAATAATACCAAGAGATTTCTGAGTAAGGTACACATTTGAGAGGAACATTCGTTTTATGAAAAACCCAACATTGATTTTTCAATATTTCACAAATTAAGTGGAGGATCCCCACATTGGTTGCTGTAACAGTAGATGTTTAAGGGCCATTGATTATGCTCTTAACAAACCAGTGTGCTGCTCAGCTGCTCCGTTTTTTGTTGTCAATTTTGTCTCACAGCATGAAGGTCTGAATGTAGTTTTTCTTTGTGTTTCTGGTTTTCTCACAGTCAAAAAGAACATCATTCAGGTGGATCTGCAATTCTAAACTGTCAAACCTGGCTCAACATTTGAAGCCACACTTTCTAAATGTTATACATAAATAAATAATAAAGTTGTATTTCTTATTTTCCTTAACATCTGCCTTTTACTTATCCTGCCCGAGCCCCACTCATTGGCCAATCAGATTAATTGCTAGAACAGCCTCTCTCTAAGACAAGAGGGAAAGAAAGTTTGACCCGGAAGAGTGAGAGCAGCAGACTAAATAAGCAGCTGGATAAATAACGTCGAAGAAGTGTGTTTTCAGATGTCTGGATCCTAACATTTGTTTGGATTAACAAAAAATTATCTTATTCTTCAGAAATGGCTCTATTTTGTGTCTGTCCAAGAGCGAAAATGTGGAAAGGTCAATTTTGTTTTTGAGCAGCACTTTATGTCGAACTTGTTTGTCAACAAAGAAGAGTTTGACAAAGGACTTGTGATGAGGTCGGCTCTTACACCGGGTGCTTTTCCAAATGTCCCGTGTGTTTGTTTGGAGATCCACGCAGTTTTTTTTACTTATGCTGAACCACATTAATGAAATATGCCATTATAACTCTTTGAAAGTTATAGGGTATAAGTCAAGCGCACACTACATGACTTTTATAATCCTTTAATGCATTTTTCACAAGTACACCTATAATAAAAAACATAAACTAAACTAAAATGCATAAGGTACTATTACTTCACACATAGCCGTTGCCTGTGGCTTATAATGTTTTAAAATGAAAACATTTTTTAACGCTCAGTGTACATGTTGTAGCTGAA
Organism: Danionella dracula; assembly: GCA_900490495.1. Lineage (NCBI taxonomy): Eukaryota > Metazoa > Chordata > Actinopteri > Cypriniformes > Danionidae > Danionella > Danionella dracula. The sequence continues at coordinate 365,164 of UELW01000100.1, forward strand.
TTCGGACTAACAGGAGTGTCAGTAGGGGTGTGCCGAAAGCATGTTATTAACACTGCAGCGCTAGCATTGAGGGCTCAAATATTTATTCTAAATGCTATTAAAAGGGCATAATATGGGACCTTTAATGTAAGCATAAAACCAATTAGATTTTTAGTTGACGTTTTGCAACTTTTGGATCATTTAATCAATGTTCAGTCTAAAAGAAACACAAATCTCTTATAAAACCTACTTGACCCCATATTCATTGAAAAGGCTAAATGCGTTTAGTGTATGAGTCACTTTCTGTCAAATGAAATGATGTTAAACATCTGTTCCATGAGCGTTAACTACTAGTCTTTCCAAGTAATTTATCACACTTCTGAGATTTAGCTTTACAAGCTCCTAAGGTCCATCATGTCATTAAGTTCTGACTCAAAGTGGCAGATAAAGGCTTTCTATGCAGATGAATCTCCTATTAAAATAAGGCTGTCTGGCGCATCACATTATTATTCTTTAGGCAGGTCAAGGACAGAATTTAAAAAAGCTTCTCGAATCTGTCAACAAAAACAAAAACTCTTACCTCCACAAAATAGAAGCATGGGAGCAAAGTCATGCTGTCTTTGGGTGGCTTCTTCTTGGGCTTTTCTTTTGGCGACATTGTTTTGCTGTTGGGCCGAGTAAAATCTGAAATAAAAAATGTAGTTATGACTGAAAAAGATGTAAAAATATTCTTTTTAAACAAAAAGGTTTGTTCACTTTGTCACTGATCCTAAAATGTGTTTGTTCTTGTGTAATGCTGGGATAACACAATCATGTAGAAATGTCTATAAGTGCAAGCATTTACCAAGAACCACGTGACCATTGCACCAAAGGACTAATTTAGATGCTATAATTGGGAGCGAATTAGTTTGGCTTAAAAGCAAATGATTTAAAGAGTTCTAAACAAAACATTAGAGAGTATAAACTTGGTTGTCTGCAAGCTCTTATATATACAGAAACTATAGATTCAAACATAGAATTTGTCAGTTTAACTGTTGTATTAGTCAGAAGGAACTGATACAATTTTAGTTCCTAGAATGAATCACTTGAAAGTGATTTAACCTTGAAAGTGCTGTGAAAATAGACCCATGAACACAAGTATCTTTGGGAGATTAATGTGTAATTTTTAACAACGTTTTGCTCTTTCTGTGATCTGAAAAGGCCAGTTGTAGTCAAATAAAGAGTTTTCTGCATTTACAAAACCCTGCCATGCTAAGCCATGTGAGGCTTGAAGCGCACATCTTCAAAAACATTTTGTTCTCAGATTGGGAGGCATTGTGTGACATGTCATCACAATAAACTACACATCACAAGGTGTGAGATTTAACATCTGTACAGTTTTCTATACGTTAATAAGCTCCAACTTCAGTACAATATAACAAGATGTTGCAAGGTTTTGTTTCTACCCCTGAAAATTGAAATTCAAAACTTTATGAAGACGCTCACAAAGTATGGAAGATTAATTTTGTGAAAAACATGTGAAAAAGAATGTGTATGCTATGCTTTTAATACTGAACTCCACACAGCAAGAACACAGTGAAATCTGAACAATCATTGACTAAACTTGTCAGTGTATGAAGTTGTCTGTCTAGTGTATATGCTTTTGATGACTTCAGCCTATGTATGGAGGCATTAACCACTGCTATCCCAGCCAGTGCCTTGTGCCTTGTGAATGTTTTCACTTTCCAGTCACATCATTCAAAAGAAGAGGTCCCCAGATGATGTTAAAACATGTTTGTCTCAGCAACTGGCTGAATCAAAAGAAAGACTGAGCTGTTCTGAAGTTCAGAGACAATTCTCACAGAATAACTTAAGCCCAATCTATCCTTGTCTGGCAAGTATATGAACTGCCCTTTGCGAAGGCTGCACATTAAAATAAATTTGTTACGAAGGCTGTTGTGAGCCTCTGAAATTTTCTAACTTTGCGTCAAGGCTTCACAGAGAGTGAGCTCTGATTGGTCGAGGTGGTGCGGAGCAAGCACTTTCACTCTCTTTCTTGGCTTGCGCCCCATATTAAACACTGGATAATGGAGTCAAACTTTGGCGATAAATAACTTTCCTTTGTTATCTATTAGCTAGCTAACATTGTCATCACATCACATTATAATATCGTGCCATTGACAGAGCTTTCGCAAAGAGCAGTTTGTTGGCTTGACGCACAAATATAGATTGGCATTAAGGATCTCTATACACTAAACAAATTTTAATTTGTTCGGATGGCTTCTCTGAAGAGGGCTTTTTTGATGCAGTGACACTCCTTGCCCTAGGATGGTGCTCAGGGGACAACGGTGACATACCAGGCCATTTTATAATCTTTGTGGCTTTTGTTGAACTACTCTTGATGGTGAGACACTAACAAGACAAGCATGATTGTTTATATTCCCCTCTTTCATGATTTCTTCTTTGGCTCTTCATGTTGTGTCCTTTTTTGTCCCAACCGCACTCTGAACACATCATCATTTTTTTACACCCATCACTTGGCCAAATATCTTCACTCACGATGCTGCCTGCTGTTTTAGCTCAAGGTGTGTTCGTATGCGAAACTTCAGACTGAAAATGTATCTACATCTGTTAAGCCCTTAACTTTTACTCTGTTTTTATTCTGAAAATGTTTTCCCCAAAGTTATTTAGAAGAATCATATGATAAAAGGTATATTTGTATCAATAACTCAATAACTACTGAACATTGATTTACTTATCCATCATCTATTAGCAATAGACTTGTACACATCCTATCGCGCTAACACATGTACAACATTTTAAATAAATCCTGATTAATCACAATTGATTTTTGGAGTGGCATACCATTCATTTGTGGGGGGGGGTTTTATCAATTGACAGCAGTAAACTTTAGTTAAAATATGTAGCATTTTGAATCAGTTTTCTTATTCTATTGTGTTTTTAAAATCATCTTTTGGGACATAGAGGTATGCAGAAATCTCTATAATACATCATAATACATCTGTTGTTTATTTTGTTTGGTAATTCTGGTAATATTTGTAAGCGAAGAATTTATGAAATACTATTTTGAGGTTTTATCACGCTGGGTTAAAACTCAGTGAAAGTCTTCTGCTGGTAAACAAGGTTCAATTGAAAAAAGACAATCATTTCCCCCATGACACCTCAACTGATCTTCACCTTGTGCAAAATTAAACCTTGGAAACAATCTGCAGTGCAAACATAAACGTAGCTAATAATGGTTCCGGATGATGTTACAACATTGAGAAAGGTAACCGATGAAGATTTGTTCAGGGTGTCAATATCAGGATTGTTCTGCTGCAGAATATCAAATTAAAATCAATGATGTGCCAGAGACACAGAACCCTGAATGTTATGCAAAGTGTGAATAATTTCCACTCTGTGGATAAACGACTGTACCAATCCATTCTTTGTTCTTTTTCCTTGCGGAATTCACTATTGACACAGCATGCAATGTCCTGAAAAGCCTCATCTCTCTGGTCAGACAGCTAATGAAAGTTGGGGAACACATGGCGGCCATATCAGCTTCCACGCCTTGCATTGCACAAACAAAGATGGCTCTTTTCAGGGGAGAGGGGGGACTATTTATCCTGTGCTCTGGTGTTTCTGTCTGAAGAGAGAGGGGATAAGGAGAAGGACTGGAATGAACAGACTGGAGTCTGTGCTGTCAAGGAGTCTATTGGCCGGCAAATAAAAAGAGCTCAGCAATAAAGCAGCAATCAAGTTTGTGTGTGAGCCTCTGCTGCAATGTGTTGGTACGGTTGGGAAATGGGTCCTGAACAAATGCTGTCAATGGTTTGAAGAGGCTACAATCTTTTTTTAGATTTATTCATTCTGCTGTTTTTAGTTTTGCTATTTTCTTATTTTCAACTGGGCTTTGCGAGCCATATTTCCTTAGAAAATCTTTCAATTAGGAGAACTCTGCAAGAAATGGTAAATGTATGAGGCTGGTCATTGGATGCAGAGATTAAGTCATAGTTGTAAAAGGAGGAACAAGCTACTAAATAAAAGTGGAGGAAATTTTTCTTGACCCCCTTTGACGGTGTTACATTTTTTGTTTGACCTGATCATGTCTAGAAGACTTTTAACTTGGACAATCTGAGCTCAGAGCTTGGAGGAACGGTGTAAGATTAAACCACACATATACACTCATGTGTATAAAACAGATGTAAAATGAAATATTAAATTAAAAAAGCATTTGATGTTTTGTGCTTCTATTTCACTTGTGACAAATACAGTCATGTTCTTTGCCCTGCTCCAGTGGTCATGTAAACAAAAAACATGTTTAACATCTGCAATTTATAGTGGTGAAAAAGTATACATGTACTTTTAAAAACTGACTATTAGGGGATAAAATTCGGCAAAGAGTTTTTATTTTATTTTGGCAACCAAACAATTAATGTGTTTTTAATTTCAGTTCACTATCTGGGCCTTTTTCTGATGCTCTCTTTAACCTGCCACACTTCAATTTAATTAATTATCATATAGCTTAATGTTTAATTCCTCTATGAATTATTCAACACTGATATTCTGACAAATTTACAGAAGATAAAGAAGTTTGCTTAGGGCGGTTTTAAATTTTTCTTGATGGGAAACAATATTTCGGAAGGAAGAGAAATATTTAAAAAAGAAAGAAAAAACATTAATATTTTACATTTATTTGTAAATCTCCACTGAGATGTAGTATTTAATTTAATCTCTTATCTGATAGCCAATATATTTTCTTACTTTTATCAGACATTCTATACAGGAGAACAAGGCAATATGGTTATTTACAGTATTTCTAGAAAGTTTGTCATAAACTTAAACTTGTCAGCGTCTCTGATACGTCTTGGTCTCGATACTCTCAGACCTCAGCTGGGTCTTGGTCTCGATACTCTCAGACCTCAGCTGGGTCTTGGTCTCGATACTCTCAGTCCTCAGCTGGGTCTTGGTCTTGATATTCTCTGGTCTCGTCTGAGTATTGGTCTCGGTCAAGGTGGTCAAGATACTCTCTGGCCTCAGCTAGGTCTTGGTCAAGATACTCTCTGGTCTCGGCTGGGGCTTGGTCTCGATGCTCTCTGGTCTCGGCTGGGTCTTGGTCTCGATGCTCTCTGGTCTCGGCTGGGTCTTGGTCTCGATACTCTCTGGTCTCGGCTGGGGCTTGGTCTCGATACTCTCTGGTCTCGGCTGGGGCTTGGTCTCAATACTCTCTGACCTCAGCTGGGTCTTGGTCTCGATACTCTCAGTCCTCAGCTGGGTCTTGGTCTCGATACTCTCTGGTTTCTTAGTCTTGGTCTCGGTCAAGGTGGTCTCGACTAAAAAACTGTACTTTAGTTCAACTCATTCTGGCTTTTACAACCTAACCTAATGGTTATCAAAAAGCAATGGGCACTGTGTAAAGAACCCCAAAAACCATACCAAGTTCAGATGAGTCAGTCATTTTGTTACAAAACAGTTTGTTTTATATGCCAAATTAATATATGCCTCGTTTCAATGTTTTTAAAATGTTAAACATGTATCTAAATCCATTTAAAAAAATTATCAACATTTTTTTCTTTAGTCTAGTTTTCTGAAAGTAGTACTTATAATTATGTGCATCAGTTTAACTTCACAGGCAATAAACCCAAAGCACCAATCCACCAAAAAACTTAAACTGATGAGTTAACACAGAGGCATATGAGTGAAGCATTTTGTAATACATTTTCAGAAATGTCTTCAAATGATTGTAAAGTTAACATCAATCTGAAAATCATCAAAAGAATGTAGTCATTGGATCCCAAACCCCATCTCTCCTGACCCATTGGGTAAAGGGGTGGAGGGGTGCATCCCTGTGACCATCAGACCCCCTCCCCCACACAGGCCCCCAACATTCCCACCCTAATCCACAGATGTACTGTACCGGCTGCGCTGTCCACTACACGGTTCTGAAAGCCTCAGACCGGACAGAGAGCTCTGACACATGGCAACCAACAACATCTACCAAACACAGACGGCGAGGAGCCTAGTCTCAGCTCCAAACCAAACACAAATATCGATAGGCTTCTGAGGTCGTCCAACGAATAAAATAGCATATCTCGCAAGAAAAATCAATCTGGGGTTTAAAAATCTTTTTAACGTTTCTCTCTAATTGCACAGATTTGTCATATTGCATTTCAAAATGTCCTCGTGGTCAGTTCCCGTTTCACATCCCTTCAGTGAAACCATGTCACGAATTAGTCGGTGTCGTACAAGAACACCCACGATAGCAACAAAGAACTTCTATGAATCAAAATCACCCTCCACAAAATAAAAGCAAGAGAACAGCCACGAAATGTGGGTTTACTTGTGTGTTTTGAGCACATCTGCTGTCTAAGGCTCAGGCTCCATCACCATGAGACAGCCAGACAGAGGAATCTCACCTCTTTCTCGTTGATGCTGGAAATTCATCGAGTCCCTCCGACCCCTTCGCCTTCGCTTGGTTCGTCTGCGTTGCTCCAGCTTTCCTCGGTCCCTTAATCCATTTCACGCCGTTACAAACAATATTTGAGTTCACTTCCCCTTGTTCGCTGAAGGTAAGTGAACGGGTAAAGTATGAATGGAGCTGGGCGCTGCACTTCCAGTGCTAGACGCTCACAAATGAGGCACTTTCACTTGAAGAGCGCAGAAGCAGAGCGGCGGATGAGTGAGCAAATAGTGAACAGGAATGCGGTGACTGTGGATGGCACCGTGAACACAAAAGGCGACCGAGAATGGGCTTTCTTGAGGGAGGGGACAGATATGAGGGAGGAGGCGGGTCACTTTTAACACAAACACACGGAGGGTATCGTCAGCCCCCACTTAATTCCAGTCATCAACCAGTAATGTGTGACAAAAGAGGGGAGAACCGTCAGACTGAGCGGGAGTTCCGCTCGCGACCGCTAAAGGCACACGTGCGCCGTCGACTTCGCTTTTTAGACTGTCAAACCAAAGCAAATGTCTCTTGAGTACCAGCGCTACAGAGTAGTGGTTCATGGAATGAATATTTGCAGAGGGCGAAGTGTATTTGGATTTTGCTGTCTTTTGTGTCTCGGTATGTTCCCCTGGTAGCAGCACATGGCGCAGCACGCCCCCAGAGTACACGAGCGGTGCGTCATCAGGGGCGCGCGCTCCCTGACTACAGCATCCTCGTAACGAACCGTTCTGCGTCTTAATTTGAAGGTTTTAAAATCATTTTTACTAACACGGCAACAAATCAAGACAGGTGAGCACAGATTCTATAAACATGTGCTGTTATTCAACATCCTTTACAAGTGTACAAGTAGGTAAGAGATGTTTGACGAGCTCAGAAATGCTATGTCTTCCATATTGTCACAATTTGCACATATGTATGTGCCAAAAAAGAATATTGAGTGAAAAGTCTGTTTTATTTCAATAACTTGGTTCAAAAAGTGAAACTTTTATGTGCTAAAGTGTAAACTACACTGTGTTACATTTGTTTAACTTTTAAATTATTATACTGCACTGTTAACAATGTATTGTAGTTTTACAGGAAATTCCTGGCAACTACATGCTGTGATTTATTGTAAGTTATATACAAGTGATGTACTGATTTTTAATTACAGTAAAAACGTTTTATATACAGCATTGCTTCCGTTATTAAAGTTAAACTATTACTGCTAAATGTGGTAATATTCAATGATTTACTGTATTTGGTTTAATTCAACTCAGTTGGCTGGAATTTCCTGTAATTTTACAGGAATTTCATTGGAACTGATTGCAGTCATTTTATTGTAAGTCATACATTGGTAATGTACTGAGTTTTAACTTTATTTATAAAGCAGTTCTCCTGTATAATGCTTTTATGAGTCTCCATCTAAAGGTGGGGCCAATTCTCATGTAATTGTTTGCTAACTTTTGAAATCTGTATACAAATACTGTTCAGCTCCTCTATACTACAATATAGCACACAAATATGGGATTTTGAAAAGGCCTTAGATTGAATCCACACTTCAGGTCCTCTCTGAACAATTTAGGTGATCTGGATATTTCTCTTTTGCCGATTTTCTTATATTTTACAGCACATTTCTAGCACATCATGTCCAACGGGACCACATTTTTTAAGAATAACACTTTTTTTTTTTTACCCAGCGTGAGCCCTATAGCATATTTAATTTAAAAGTATGAAAAGCACCTTGTTGAACTTTTATAAAAGTGCAGTATAGAATTTTACATCTATGCTTTGGGGACCAGAGTCGTCAGAATACCTAGAGTTGATGATTTTAAAGGAGTAATTTATTTTTTACTGATTTTACATCAGTCAAGGTGGACTATCAGAAACATAATTTAAAGGTGCAGTATTTAAGAATTAAACACAAGTACTGATAAAATGACCTCGATGAGTAAAGAACACATGAAAAATCATGTTTAAGAATAGATATCACTAAAAGGAGTTTATGCAGTATATTCATATTTGAAGTTACAGCCCTGAAATAATGTTTAGGTTTACATAATAAGTTACAACGAGTTAGCTCTCACCTTTCAGTAAAACAAACTTTAGTCTGGAAGTAAATGGAGGGAATTCCTGCTCCAAAGTATTTTTTTATGTTATTGCAGTACCAGTTTTGAAAAACATTTTCAACACAAGTTTACAGACTGCACCTTTAACCTCTATGAAATACACTGTGATTATGACATATAAAACAGAGTTAATTAAGAAAAATAGACACATACTTTCGTTCAAAGGTGCTAGATATTACTTTTTTATTTTTTGTAATTTGTGGAAACTATTATCCGTAAGGAAAATGCTGTGTAACAATGCACATATAAATCAACTAAGAAGGCAGGAAAAATAAAGCCCACTCCTCCCCTTTCACCCTCGTCTGGATCTCTCCCACACTAAAGAATAGTCAGGTTTGGGTTCCCAGCAGTGCGCTCGCTGTTAGTTTCCCAGGAGACAGCAGGAGGCCTCTCGAGCAGTCGTCCTATCCCTCAGCACTGGACCCAGCTGCAGGAGTTAATAAAATCATCAGTCAGCCATTCAGCCTCCCTTTCACATCCTCTCTAGCCAATTAGTCGCACACTCGACGTGGCCTGACTGCCTTCACAACATGTTTCACGCTCTCATCAATTTCATACATTCTCATTACAGAGTCAGCATGGAGGATGAGGAGCGAGGCTCTGCTTCACCAAATCACAGATATTGAAGATGTTCACTCTTGAATTGATTGGGGTTTATTGTGTCAGCCAAACACTTTTGAGACTGATTTGTTCTCTGACAGTTGACCTAATTATGGTGCCTGAATCTGCTGCCAGGGGAGTCTCAGGTACACGAGGTTGAACTGATGTTTAAACATGGGGTGAGACACCAGCTCATGTCAATGTTACGAATTTCTCTCTTTGAATACACTTTTTGAGTTGATTTAAATTCTACTGAAGGAAGTGAGGAAGGCTCTACAGAAAAGATATTGTAGAGTATCCATTTCAGGGTTTGCTATGTTTGATGTCACCCATTGATTTAGTATAGTGGTTCAGAGTTTGGGTACATCAGCTACCTCCTCTTTCACAAAGCACCATTATCAGAGAATCAAAAATAGGCAAGAACACATGATTTGGTTGATTGGATATTAAGAGAGTGAAACAGCGATTGGTGAGTGGCTCTCTCTTGAGTAAACTCAGCCTTAAGTATCCAAAACATTCAATCTTAATATAACTTCAACAAATTAGTTATACATTGAGCCAAGTGTGTAAATATTTTGTAGTTTTATTTTATTTTTTTAACAATGCTGTCAATGAGAACCTGCTAACTTCTGGAGTCTGCCTTAAGTGGTCAGAAGCTGAACTGCAGTTAAGTCTTGAAAGGGAAAGCCGAAGGTTGTCCTTCAGTTTGAACACAGCTAAAACGAACAAATAAATAAATAAACTAAATGTATCTACATTTTGTAGAAAACAGTAAGCCACTATGTTTGTTTTTATCTGTATGTAAAACACGATTCGATTTTAATCTGTTTAAATCAACAACAACTACTGCAAAAGAAGAGAGGTTATCATATTGTAAAATTACAGTTTTACTACAAACACTGCTGTATAACTTCAAGAATTTGCCATTCTCGTTCCTTTTTAACTTTTTGATGCCCGTTTAAAGGATTTCACAGATGTTGTAGTACCAATCCAAAGTGTGTTAGTCATCTGGCAAATAATGTATTTAAACTGCATTCAAAAGAGATGTAGGAGAAAGGTCAGCTATGTCGGGAAAAGTCAACTATGGAGATCTGTAAGACCCCTGATGGACAGAGGGGGCTCCAGTGAGCCACCCAAGAACTTGGCATACCCTGAACATGCACCTACAGCATGGGCAACCGTTGGAGCAGAAGCCAATTTTCTCTTGAGTTCAGTCTGTGTCACTAGAGGTATAAAAGATGAAGACACAAAGTTCACATTGAGACGAGGGGAGATGCAGCAGCTCGTCTCCGGCGACAGAGAAGCAGCTGATGATGGATGACTAGAACTTTGAGCAGAGAAAGACTTATGCTTTGGCTAACAACAAACTTTATTCTACATTATTTGAGTATTGATTTACTTTATGATAAATATTATGTTTTGTAATATATAATAAGTGATTGATTCATTAAAATAAATGTAATTGATTGCATTTATCGACTATAGAGTTTTTTATTTAAATTGTTTTAAGACTGTGCGATACAAGATCTTTGAAAGAACAGACCACAGAGGAGTTTTCTGACCAAGTGTTAAGCATCTAGATGCTTGAGACTTAGGGCAGATTTAAGTTACTTAATTTAACATGAGAATAATAAATAAAAAGGTTGAAAATGTAAATAATTCATTGAACACCATTACACAACAGAAAAAATACAGTACATTATGCTAGCACATCTACTCAATATTACATTACAACCACATTCCTTCACTATGTCCCTATACTCTCACTCACTCTCTCCTGAGGCCATTTTAGCATCCTCCATCTCCAAGACATGTATGTTTTTTGGACTGTGGGAGGAAGCCGGAATGCCCTGAGGAGACATACTCATTTATGAGGAGAAAACTTCACTCTGAGAGGTGTCTTACAGCTGGGACAACACCCAGGAATCTCATTAAAATGGATTTATATAGCTCTTTTTAAACTGTTGCTTTAAAGCATCTTCATGTGGAGGGCCGGATCGCCATTTCATAGCATTAAAGCTACAGTTTTGGGAAGCTTGTTTAGTTTTAGACTGAAGGCAGCAATGATGCACTAATCAATATTAAGACACCTCTGAATACAACTTTTTCCCAGCGATGGGTTGCAGCTGGAAGGGCATCCGCTGCGTAAAACATATGCCAGTGAGTTGGCGGTTCATTCCGCTGTGGCAACCCCGAAAGGGAAGAAAGCCGACATGAAGATGAATGAATGAATACAACTTCAGAATGAAGTTAATACATTTTTTCAAATCCCATAGCTGCAATGAAAGTTTAAAGATCAGCTAAGAAACAGACATTAATAACTCATTTTTATGTGCCAGAAATGAGTTTGTGAGCAGTACAAGGGGTTCTTTTAAATAGTCTTCGAAAGTACTCTTTAGTTCAAGTTCTATTTTCAACCATATACTTTTGGAGAGGCCATGCTAGACATCTTCATTGTTTTTGAGTTGTAAGGGATCATTACTCCATTCTTTTAAAGTATGAAACTGTCAAAACCAAAAGAAAAAAAATTACCCTTTTCATGAAGCCATTTATGCAAACAGGCGGCCCTTTTGTGCTTATTTCAAACCAGTACAGTTTTGTTTTGTCTATTTATAACTTGTTCTTAGTGATAATATCTTGTTCATCCTCTTGGGCATGTTAGAAAAGAAGGCTCAGCTCTTGATCAGTGACAGTCTTTGGTGCTGATTTGTTAATTTGTGCATTTTTGGAGAGCCTTTCACGTACATTTATACCATTAAATATCTGTACTTTTAATATAGATTACTTTTCAGCAGTCTGATCTATAAACATCCTAATGTTTTTCTTTTACTCTAGCCTTAATTAACATGCTTGTCCATGGAGACATAGAAGAAGAAATATGAATGAACACCTAAATGACTGTTTTAAAATGTTAAATGTGTGGTAAATGCTACTTAATCAGGAAGAACCCATTATAGTTTCTCAAACAGAGACCACTACAGACCTCTTGTGGCCAAATTCGACCATCACAACTTCACCATCTTCCCTGCTGCTTGATTACCAAAATACAACTTTTGGCTGATTAAGATGAAGGCATCGTTTCTTACCTTAATTTAACTCATACTTGTTATTTGTACAATTGTTTTTGTGTTAAATTAAAATCACATTACGGTTATTCATCAAATTAATCCTGATCAACCAACATTTTTTTAGTGTATCAATCTTTTCTGAATTTTAAAATAATAGATTACACCACAACATTAATCTCTTACAAATGTCCTAAGTTACTTGGCTCTATATTACTTTTATGCTACTTTAAATGTATGTTTTTCATGCAGAAATGGCTTATAATGTAGCATAATGACTGTAGTTACATTTGTTATAACTGCAATATATATTTAAATAAATAAATATATATATATATATATATATATATATATATATATATATATATATATATATATATATATATATATATATATATATATATATATGTTGCAATTGATCACATGCTTCTTTTCTTCTTCTCTAAGTTTATCTCAACTAAACTTAAAATAATGTAAGTAAGTAAGAAGACCATCTTTGTCGGCTTTCTTTGCTGATTGTGATTAGGCACGAACAGAAAATAGTGAAATCCTTTATTCCTAAAAAATTTGTTACACATTTTTAATTTCCTGCAAAGCTGCATTGTAACTTATAAACCTCAACAAAGCGTAAACAAAGCTCATTGTAACTTAACTGACAATTTAACATGTTAATTATTACAGAAAATCCAAGAGTAGCAAGTTGAACTACTGCTTGCAGCAAAAAGTATTATGTTACAGTAAAATATTCAATATATTTCACCTAATACCTAAATTGTATGTTTATTCCTCAGCAACATTAATATTTGAAAGGAATACTCAACCCCAAAATGAACATTTAGTCATTAATCATCATGTCGTTTCAGACCTGGTAGATTTGGGATCATGTAACCCAAGGGGCCTGTGACTGCCCTGTTAACACTCATATCACATAAACTTTAACCTTAAAAAGCATTTAAAACACCACCAAATGTTCCCATCTGCCGTGGGCGTTTAAATATAAATGAATTTTATATTGTGATGAGAACACTTTCTGTGAACGAGCACGTCAGTGAACTGTTCAGTTAGCTCCGTTCCAGGTTTTAGTTTTGTCTTGGTTTCCTCAAGTCCAGTCCTGGTTTTTGTTCATCTCCTCTGTTTATGTTTTGGTTCTCTTCCATGTGTTTTGTTGAGTGTTTCATTGTGCTCCACATCCGCTTATCTCCACACTCCATCTTTTTAAAATCCTCTTGTCACGTCGTTATCCAATCAAGTTTTCATTGTTCCATCACTCATTGTTTATGATAGGCTGCATCCTGTCTTCTTTTGTTTTTGATTTATTAATAAATATTTGAGTAATCTCTGTGTTTACATGTATATTGGCAAACACACACTAGCACTATGTTGCTGGCGAGTTGGAGTATTAGTAGATGAAGTGTTCCTGAAGTGACTTATCCAAAGGAGATTGTGAAATGACTGAAACTCCTAACCAGGTGTTAATGTGTTAAATTTCACAACCCTAAAAATGAGTAACATGTCAATTTATGTAAATATATTTTATTATTTAAAAAATAACAGCTTAAATAAAAATAACTCTCAAGGAAAAGCAATTCTACAGGCAAATGATGCTTTATCTTCGCTAGTTAAAAAGCTTTTGCTGTTTTTGCAAGCTGGGTTGAGATAGATGTATGCTCAGATCTAATGTTTCTGACCAATCAAATGTGGTTTTGGGAAGCCAAGACGAAAACCTGGTAAAATGCTAAGAAGTATCGGTTATGTGGCTCAAGTTTTCGAAACGTTTGAAGCTTTGTTTGGCTAGTCACATGACGCAAGTGTTTTGAAACATTTGAAGCTTCGTTTGGCGAAAGTCATGTGACTTGAGTGTTTTGAAACATTTGAAGTGACAGGAAGTGACTAAACTGCATCACCCCGAGCGACCGATTGAGGCTGACTGCAAAAGGAAGCAAGTTCTCATTCACAGTTAAAACTGACTAATTATGGAGCTGAAAAAAAAAAGGTTTCCGTCTCTGGCACCATTAGGTTTGTCAGTTTTGATGTAGTTTTCGGGGTGATTTATTATTAAAAAGTAAAAGCCTTCACTATGGCCATGCCCCACCTCTGAGGATGCTTTTTCGAGTACTGGCTACACCCATATTAAGCTTCATTTGACTGCCTGAATCCTATGGGTCAATGGTTTTGAAATGTTTGAAGTTTCATTTCACTGAAGTCACGTGATTTGAGTGTTTTGAAAAATGTGAAACTTCATTTGGCTGAAGTCTCGTGAGTGGACTGTTTCAAAATGTATGACGATTCGTTTGGCTAAAGTCAAATGACTCAAGTGTTTAGAAATATTTGAAGCTTCGTTTGGCTGAAGTCAAGTGACTCAAGTGTTTCAAGAAGCTTGAAGCTTCATTAGGCTAAAATCATGTGACTTGGCCGTTTTGAATGAAGCTTCAGATAAATGTTTCAAATTGACAGAGCTTCGAGATCTCGGAATAGTGAGAAACATCAGTTTCACAGCAGCCATCCCAAAACAGCAGTTTATCTGGTTTTTTTTTGTGTAAACACAACCTAATTCTTTAGTTCCTTTGCAATTAGAAAGTGTTCCCCTCACTGTATTACATTAACATTCGCATCTATCCCCCGAACGCAGATGGAACATTTGATGGTGTTTTACATGCA